>JAAIXJ010000686.1:0-62128 GCA_013403705.1 Heliconius hermathena | reverse complement strand
TATATATATATATAAAATATAACGTATTTAGCTAACAGGGTTCAGAGGGTTGATGTAAATGGCAAGAAATCTCCTGGATCATTTGTCAGTATGGGGTCTCAAGGGTCTATGCTTGGTCCTTTTCTGTTTTTAATATATATAAATGATTTGCCATTTTTAGTAGGAAAGAACTTTGATATCGTACTGTTTGCTGATGATACTTCATTGATTTTTAAAATAAAACGACCACAAAACAATGCTCTATCGAAAATAGTACATTGGTTTAGTGTTAATAACTAAATGTATAATCTTAAGAACACCTAACACAAAAATTGTTGAAGGTGATGTATGAGTACTCTTGAATGGTGAAGCCGTGGATCCTGTCGATTACGGTACGGTATTTCTCGGCGTCACCATTGAATGAAAGTTACAGTGGGAACCTCATATCGATGGATTGGCGAATAGACTTAGCTCAACAGCTTTTGCGGTTAAAAAATCAGGCGATTAACTGACGTGGAAACGGCTCGCCTTGTTTACTTTAGCTACTTTCATAGTATTATGTCCTACGGCATTCAACTTTGGGGTAGTGCAGCCAGTATTAAATCAATTTTTGCCTTGCAGAAGCGAGCTATTCGCGCAATCTATAACTTAGGCCCTAAAAATTCGTTAACGCAAAAATTCAAAGAAATTAATATACTGTCAGTTGCACCTCAATACATTTTTGAAAATGTTATGTACGCTAAGAAGAATATTAAAGATTTTGCCAAAATCGGTGATGAACATAATATCAATACTAGAAACAGAAGTAAACTTATTGCACTTGTAACCCGATTACACCGAGTCCGTAATTCTTTTATGGGACAATGTGTACGTTTTTACAACAGGATCCCAGAAAACGGCCCAGAATGTTTTATATCACAATTTAAAGAGAGATAGTTGTGAAAAGACGTTTGTGTGTTAAAGGTTATTACCAAATTAATGATTATATAAATGATAACACGCCCTGGGAATGAAATGCTCGCTCCAGTCTGTTTTATTCATTTCATTTTTTCAAAGTATCATTGTCAGAAATGTTAAAAGGTGTTTTTGTATAACTGATTGCAAAAAAAAGTTCCGCTGAGTTTCTTGCTGAGTCTGAGGTATTAAATTTAGTGAACTGGTGGTAAAGTGTTTGACGTCAAAAAATGAAGCATGTAACTTCTTATTTTGAATAAAATTATTTGACTTTGACTTTGTTACTAAGAACTAAATAAAGAAATCATTATACAGAAGAACATTGCATAACTTAATTTCGCTTCCTAAATTATTTTCTGATTATTAAAAACGAGAAGCGCTTATATTTTATAGAAGAGCATTTATGTATCTGTAACTTTTTAAGTGTCCTAGAATGATAATATTATTATAAATTTCATTGGATAGTCAAAATAGGAAAGTTGTATCGACGTTTGTTTTTACATAATTTTAATCAATACTACTAATTTTAAGCCCAAGTGACTGTTAGGTTAAACGCGCTAATCTCATGAATTGGTTTCAAATTGAAAAAATATTTTTAGATTTATAGGTTTTTTAGACTTTAGGGTCAACAACACTTAGCACCTGTGGTCAGAGTTATATCGGCCTATTATTTTAATTGTTACCATTCGACCACGTGGGCAAAACCGGCAGGCGACAGTGAGTATTTCATATAGTTTAATATGCAGGCTATCAAAAAGCCTAGTCATAAATTACTACGTTCAATAGTCGTTTATTTAAGTTTCCATGTTTAAAACTGCTTCTGAAGTGTTAAGACGCTAGTTTCGATAGTGTCACGACGTCGCTCTCCAATTTAAGTCTAATTTCCAGAAGCATAGATTAGATAACCAAAAGAAGATAATGAAAAACTATTAAGAATATACCATTAAGAATATTAGGTACCAGTACCAATGAGGCCAGTCGTGGCGCATCGGCACAAAGTGTGACTGTAAAACCCACTGGTTGTGGGTTCGATCCCTACTCGAGGAGATGAAATATTTACTTAAATTTATATTTCTATTTTACGCTCTGGTGTCGAGGCAAAGCGCGGCGTTGAGTTCCGCCACTCAACACACGATGCCTCTTAGTGTTTTAACACTAGGTTCCTTGTGCCTACTCTGCTGTGTGCGGAATACAGCGTAAAGCTGATTAATTTTTATTTAAGAATATGGGGAATATGGGGGGAATGGTTCCCCCGAAAAAAAAAACCGAGCCTCTAATTTCCGCCCGCAATCAAATCTATCAACTGCCTTATAATAGTATTGTTATTATTTTAACTTTAAACTGTACTCCACATATAACAAAGTAAGTAGATGGGACCTGGTATTACGACGCTACGTTCCCCACTTTCCGATAAATTTCCGACACATTGCGTGTCGGGCGGCGAAACCCAACGCCGCAATGATGTCTTGTTAGCTGAGCTAGGAAATGAAAATTTCTGTCCCCAGATTCGGAATCGAATCCAAAACCACTGTGTCTAGAATCAGACGTTGTGTATAAATTAAATAAATTATAATTAAAAAAATATTTTAAGCTGTATGTTTTCACTGTAATTATAACTCTAAAAATAGTGAAATGAATTATGAAAGAACATTAGACAGCAATTAGAACCGCTATGAATGCGAAGATCGTTTATTTAAATTTAAAATACCTCGCCCTAAGGCAAACTAGGTGTTTTTTAAGTTCACGCTGTAACCCGTGCACTGTAGGCATAGAGAACCTAAGAATCTATTGTTAAGACACTCCGTTCTCTTTACACTTTCCACCGGATTCTGGAGGCATTGCATGTTAAGTGCCGTCACTTAACATGCAATGCAGAATCTCGACACGCTTGGCCTTGTTACCAGGGCGGAGAAATGAAAATATTAATAAATAATAATTCATTTCCCGATTGGGAATCGAACCTACAGCCGTCGTGTTTACAGACTTACTGACTTTTTAAATGACTGACTGACTTTTGAAATGAAAAACAACAATATCCCCAAGAACTTCCGATTTTGCAACATTTATTTCTAGCTTCACTCTCGTTGGCCATACCGTGGTGTAATGTAGCCTATAGCTTTTTTTAGTACATGACGAACACAAAAATATGTTTTTCAAGCCCAACTAATAGTTCCTGAGATTAGAGCGTTTAACCAAACAAACTCTTTAGCTTAATAATATTAGTATATATAGGAAGTGCTTAAGCTTAAGCTGAGTTTGGTGCCAAAATGAAAAAATATTTTTTATTTGGTTAAGTTTTGGAAGACGTATTGCAGCGGCACAGCGTCTGACTGTAAACGAGGCGGTTGTGGGTTCGATCCCCACTCGTGGAAATGAAATATTTTTATTTAATCGCTCTGGTGATAAAATAAAGCGCGTCGTTTTGTTTTGCCACAGTTCCACCACTCAATACGCAAAAGCGCGGACGGGAACGGAATGTCTTAACACTATGTTACCCCTGACTAACCTGCCATATTCGGTATACAGAGTGAAAATAAAAAAAAGTAACATAACTAAACAAATGAAGCTAAAATTAAACATCTATAATATGAAATATTTAAAAAAAATACTACATATCTCCATACATACCTGCCTATATAATACAAAAAATCGATGCAAATTATATGTAAATGATGCCTATTGCTATTACCATATTGTTCATCAGCTCGTGATAGTGACTGTCGCTTTCACTTAGTTGATTATTGTATAATTTTACTTTCGTTATCATTTGAGTATGTAAATTAGTTACATATATAACAGAAGGCAGGGAGAACGTAGTGTTCAGGCACTTTGGTTTTTTTAGTTTTTAAGCGATTTCCGTAAGGAGGAGGTTATCACTTCGACATTTTACCTCATAATTTTTGACTGAGTCAGCCGATTCTGATTAATCTTCTTTAATTTGAAAGCTGTTGCTTCCAGTGTGATTGCTTCCATTTTAATTTGGACCATTTCTGACAATGTTCTCTATGAGAAAATGACATAAATCTTATTTTTTTTGGGCAGCTCAGGGAAGCATCCCTGTGCTGCGCAAAAAAAGAGCTGCACTACTGTGCTATTTTTTCTGCTAATTACCTACTTGAAATCAGAATCGAACCCGCGATCCATACACAACGTATTAATTAGATATAGACACGTCTCACATAATATTTTTTTTTATCATGTATCATGGAATAAAAGTTTAACTTCGAAAAGTGTAACAGTTACACTTTAACGCTTCATAAATAATCTTTCACCAAATAAAAACGAATATTATTGTAATAAACTTTTAAAAACTAGTACGTTTTTAAAGAATAACTGTTTTCTATAGTTAGTATTTTTCTGTATTATTGAGAGGTTGGCGTAAGAAAGAATAGCATTGTGGCGCAGCATCATCTGACTGCTTACGCGATGGATGTGGGTTTGATCGTGGGCTAAGAAACAATTTTTTTTATTTTTCTATTTCTTGTAATAAAAACCATAACATTGAGATATGTAGGTATATGAATAAAAAATATTTCAATTACATTTATCATAAGAACTAGAACTATTAAAGCAAACATACGTCATGGCGCAGAGGTACCCAAATTAAAAAATATGTGCGCGACGCGACGATCATAGGCTCGGTTCCCACTCGGGGGAATGAAATATTTATATATATATATATATAATATTTTCATTTTCTCGCTCTGGTAACCAGATAAAGAGTAGCCAGCCAGTAACGGAAGTGTCTTGATAGGAACGGAGTATCTTAACACTAAGTTCCCATGTTCCCTCTGCCTACCACGCTATGGGTAGCGGGAAGCCAAAAACAATAACCGCTCTGCGATATTACTTAATGGTTGTTTTATTAACATCAAGTATCAACATAAATTATACTTTTTAATTTCCAAAACAATAAAGAATTAAGGAAATTACGATGCTGAAGACGTCAGCATTTGATTATAAGCAAAGTGGTTGTGGGTTCGACCCCAATCAGGTGACTCTTTATATTTACATTATTTCCATTTCCGCGCTCTTTTAAAACAGATGGTAGTCGAGTTCCCTAATTCAACACACAATGTTTCCAAAAGTGGGTGGAGCATGGGGAACGGAGTGTCTTAACACTTAGTTCCCAGAAAACCGTGTACTGCGTGCTAATTTAAATTCCTCTACCGTTTTTATATATGTGATTTATCGACAATTTTACTTTTAAATGAAACTGAAACGTTGAATTATTGTGTAATGTTTAATTATATTTATATAATAATTAAACAAAAATAATATTTATAATGATATAATATAAAGATAATTCTATAATCTTAGATCTTAATGAGGTATTTTATTATTATATAATAGAAAATAATGCTAAATTTCTTTTGTGAATTTGTTTACTTTTGGAGTTCCGTACATAAAAAAAAGAAATTCTTATAAGATCTCTTTGTCCGTCTGTCTGTCCGTCCGCCTGCATGCTCGTATCTCAAAATCATTTTTCTCACATAAAAAGGAATATAAAATCGTATTGTAGACTTCTACAATGTTAGAGCATAAAAAGAATAAAATTTCTAAGTTAGCGCAATCAAAAGAAAATATTTTATGCTTCGTTTTTGCCTAGTGTTCTATAAAATTCTCCGCGTAATCAAAACTTGTAGAATACTTCTCGCCGACCTAGAATTATAAAACAATTGGTAATTCATAGATCTATTACAGAGAAAATCGATAAAAAAAATATATTCTTAAATTTTGTAACACAATATTTTTTTATCAGCTTCACACTGTATCCTGCACACAGCAAGGTAGGCAAAGGGAACCTAGTGTTAAGAAACTCCATTTCTCACTTTCTGCCGAATTCTGGAGGCATTGCGTGTTGAGTGGCAGAACTTAACGCCGCGCTTTGCCTCGACACCAGAGCGAAGAAATGGAAATAAAAAATTTAAATAAATAATTCATCTCCTGGAATGGGGATCGAACCCAGAACTAGTCGGTTTTATAATACAGTCACACTATGTGCCACTGCGCCATGACTGGCCTCACAATATAAGGTTACAATTATGAATTTGGTCCTGAATCCTTGGTTGGTGAGTCCATCTCGAATTCGACTGGGTTTTCAGCCATCTACTATTTATATATAATATACTATTTATATATAAAATACTATATTTTTTATATATATTTTTGCTGTTTTATATATAAAATACTACTATTTATATATAAAACAGCAAAATCTAAATATTTGCACTTGCACATCATAGAACCGTCTGGACGGATTCAGATTCAGAGATAAGTCCCACATCAGCACATAATAGCCTGTAGTGCTGTTAGTCGTTAGCGTTTATCATCAATCATTAAAAATTGAATCCTAAATTTCGGTGCTAAATTATGTTAAATACAGATATCCTAAACTCCACATAAACGAAATTACAGGCACCATCAAACATCGCTCTTCTATTTAGTGAGTGCACTAATTTATTATTAGTGAAAAAAAGGTAGTTGATAACTGTTTAATAAGACAAAACGCGACGATGAATTCCGCAACTCAACAAAAAATCTAAAATTGGTGTACATGGGGAAACGTAGAGAGAGAGAGAGAGATCTTTTACCGTGTGATCCCGACCTAGAATAGGATCATCCTGGTACTGGTGGTGTTGTAAGAGGCGACTAAAGTACGTGTGGTAGAGTCACGTCGCCAGCAATGGCAACACGCATGGGCAGACTCGACCGGATCATTACCACCCCCGGCATTTAAAATCGGCGTTAAGTAGTGGATTTATGCCACTACCTTTCGCATCAGGTAATGCCGGACTCCGGCGCCCAACCCACCTGAAAGACCGGCAACGCACCTGTAGCTCCTCTGGAGTTGAACGGTGTTGTGGGCGGTAATGAAGTGAAACATGAAGCTAAAAAAGGGCAGTTTTAAATTTCTTTATAAAGTAATGTATTAGTAACAACGAAGTCTTCAAGGATCTAATGAAGGATAAATCAATTTTCCTCCATAACCTAACATAAGAAATAGTACCTAAAAAATATATAATTTTGTAATGAATATTAGCTTGAATTTAATACAATTACTTCTGATACAATATTTAAAATTTCTTGATATTGATATTGAATTCAAAGAAATAAACCAATATTCCCAACACCAGCATCTTATATCAAGTGCTAAATAAACGCTTTTAGATACCACGTGCACACACAAAGCACAAATGTGAATGAATTTATTTTGCAATTTTTCAATAAGAAAATATTTATATAAAAATCGAGATGTTTCTTCAGGGACGCGTCGCGTCGACTCGCAATGTTGGTAACAGCAAATATTTTTAACATCAAATGCAAGGGATATGAAATATTTTATTGAATCACTCGCACGTTTCAAATGTATGTTTATATTATTCTTTATTATTTTCTCTCTCTATCTCTCTCTCTCTGCGTATATGACATGATGTGCGAGACGCATGAAAATGTAAATTATTCAAAATAAAAAGTTCTGCCAGTGCTAACTGAACGAGGGCAGTCATTTGGCAATGAACGTCACTCGAAACTTGTTTATATTTCTTGTAAATTAGCTGCTACAGTTAACTTAAAAATATATTAAATAAAGCGTCTGCATGTAAAGATATAAGGTACTCTCAATCATAGTTGAGGGTATGATCAGTAGTCCACGCGGGGGAATGATTATACGCCGCGTTAAGTTCCGCGACTCAACACTAAATGTCTCCAGAATTCGACCGAAAATAGCGTACAGAAGTTTCTAATGGAAACGTCTTAACACTAGGTTTCCAGCGTCTCCCTGCCTAGCCTGCCAAAAATATCCTCGCTGTGGTAGGCAAAGCACGGCACTAAGTTCCACCACTCAATGCGTAATGTCTCGAAAATTGGTCAGACAGTAAGAAGGGGAGTATCTTATTACTATACTCACTCTGACTACCATGCCATGCGGGAAAAAACGTGACGCTTAACTTAACGTAATATCAACATTTGAAAAAGCACTGCGTTGTGATTATCTCTATATATAATAAGACAGTAAAAATATTTTGTCTGTACAGTTAGTAATTTTGACTGAAATGGATAGAGGGACACTTAAAAAGAATAATAGAAAGCAAAAATATATTTTTTTAATTTTTTGTCTGTCTGTCTGTCGATATGTATGTCCACATTTTTCTCTGAACCGATTTCCTTAAAAGTTTTACCAATTGCTTTGTTTTAACTCAACTTAACTACTAAAGTTTGGTTGATCAAAATCGGTTCATTAAAAAAAAAGTTATCGTCATTTGAATGAACTCAAGGCATTAGTTTGCCTGCGAATGTTATATAGCAATCGCGCTGGTAAGATTCCTGGCTAAAGAATGACATTCGAAACGTCTTGGTTATATGACTGTTGATAAAAATATATATTTTTGAAGCACTATTATACAATATTTTATACAATAAAGTAAACAAAATTGAATTGTTAGTGGAGATTACCTTCATAAATCATAACAGTTAAGTTTAAGTCGTAATTAATTCAACACAGAGATAAAGACCGATTTGATCTTCAAAGAAATATTAAGTAAATACATAGATTATTTGGTTCGTCCGTTTGTTTGAAATAAATCTATATAAAAATGCCTAAAAATATCCTTTCTACGTGTACACTGTAATAACTACATATTTACCAATTGTACATTTAGCTAATAATATGTGTAACTAATTTAAAAACTGTACAGCAGTTAATATGCAATCATTACATTTATTTTACAAAGAATATTATGAATCCTTATCCAAATCAATAATTTAACATTTAAGGCTGTTTCTGAAGCAGTACATTAAATTATTAACTGACGTCAGCACATTTAACAGAGCAGAGAGAAAATCATATTAGAAGTCATTATAGTTGTCAATCAATTCTGCTTATTAAATCAATAATCATGTATTTTAAGCGGGCAAAGCCGTGGGCGGGCCGCTAGTTATCTATATTAGGATACATTGCGAAATGAATCCTAGGCTTTACGACAAAGGTAAAAGTAAAATGGTAAAGCTCATCCAGACACGTAATAACACATCCACACATGATAACATATATGTATGCGCACATGTGATCACTCATCCACACACGAAATCACTCTTTTGACACATGTGATTACTCACTTACGCACGTGATCACTCAACCGCAGTGATTACACGTTATCATTATTTTATGTAATAATATATGAAATTATTCTGGAATATTATCCAAATTTAAAGTGGAAAATATCCATGAATTATTTGGACTTTAAAAGTGAAAGAAAGTTTAAGCTTGAAGGTACGAATTTGGGGTTCACAACTACAAAATTTATATAGAAAAAGATGAATTTGAAATATAAAAATGCGATTTTAATGCTTTGCCCATTAAAGTATGAATTTGGAGCTCGTAATCTATTCACGACCTCTATTTCCAAGTGGTGTCGACATAAGGGTATATTAATAATTTTCAATCGTTGGAAAAATTGGAAGCCGATTCGAGAATTTAATCCGCATTGCTTCAAAAGCTCTTCCAATAATGCTTTAAAGTTAAGCCTATTCGTCGGTAGTGGGTTCGATAAATTGATGAAAGTGCATCTATGCGTAAACTCTAGAAAATGGAAATGGCATAAGCGGCTTACGACTACAATACAGTTCGCAACAAATATGCGTTACAATGTTACATATATGTACCGATATGTACGTTAGTTTTAGTTTTGGCTTCTGGGATGTTATTATAGAAATAATATATTAACCTCGACGGTTGTGGGCTCGATTCCCATTTGGGGGCATGATTATTTTCTTTTTTGTCCCCTGGTAACAAGATAAAGCGTGGTGCTAAGCGCTCTGGTAACATACATTATTGAATTCCGCCAGTCAACGCGTAATGTCTCAAGTAAGGGCGGAAAATCGGGAACGAAGTGTCTTAACACTGGTTCCCTCTGTCTACCCTACAATGTGCTTGAAACAACATGAAATATAGATGATTATGATCGTCAGCGTATCTACAGACATTTTCCGGGGGGTGCCTGGACTTTAGATTTGAACAGATGTTCGTCGTTCGTGTAAATGATGTTTTATTTATTTTTCGGAGCTAATTTTGTTGTAAGTACAGTTCCCGTGTAGGGAAATGGCTTAGAAATAGGAATATAATACGAAGCGTGGTGGTTATGCTACTGTCATGCAATTTCTCTGAGTAAAAGGTAAGTGTAGTGATTTACATAGTATATAAGTTAATAGTTCATATTTTAATTAACTTATATAAAACTAACGACAATTGCCAACTACTGGCAAAGACAACAACTTTAAAATCTATTGGAATCCAGAGATTGTACTTAAACACCAGTCGTTGTTACGTTAACAATATAAATTATAAAACATAGGACGGAACTGAGAAGAAAAATTTAAAAATCTTAGCGTGTTTTTGTTTAAGAAAATGAAACACGAAAAACATGATCATTCGTCAATATAATACGAACAGAAATAGCTATGAGACAAATAATAAAAATGGCACAGACTCATATTGAAACGGGAAACGTACGTAATGTGACTAAGAGGACAATTACTAAGTTCTTTTATTTTCGCGATTACATACAATATTTAAAAAAAAAACAGCTTAATTTTTTTGCAGCAAGGAAGGCAGAGTGACTCTAGTGTTAAGACACTCCGTTTCCCATTACCCACCCTATGTTTAATGACGGAAGTCAATGCTGTGGATGTCTGCTAGAGCGAGAATATTGAAACAAGTGAATTATGAATAAGGCAAAAAAGCCGACTGTGTAAACAGAATCAATGTATAAACTAACACTCGAGCCATCAGTTCAAATTCAACGACACGACATATCATTCATCAAAATCAGTTCCATGGTTTAACCGTAACAAGGTAACAAAGAAACGGACATATATACATACGAGCTGAAAACATAACACTCCTTTTGGGTTGTGCCACAGTCGGCTAATAATTTAAATATAACCAATTCCCCAAGCGGAATTCGACCCCATGACCGTCGCGTTTAAACTCAGACACTGTGTGACGAAGGTCTCAAATAAAAATATTACATACATAAAATATACTTGAAGCCGGTCGTGGCGCAGAGGCACAAAGTGTGACTGTAAAATCGACTGGTTGGGGGTTCGATTCCCATTCGAAGAAGTGAAATATTTATTTACATTTATATTTTCATTTCTTCGCTCCAGTGTCTCAACACGCAATGCCTCCAGAATTCGGCGGAAAGTGGGGAACGCAGTGTCTTAACACTAGGTTCCCTCTGCCTACCCTGCTGGGTGCGGAATACGACGTGAAGCTGATTTAATTTAATTCTTTTTTAATAAAACCTACTTATTTACTAGTAACAATAACACAAATGTAAAGCATCCTTTGGATAAGTTAAAAACGTATCGACCTAGTTACAGAAGTTGGAGTGTTGCCAAATCCAAGGTGACTTTGCTTCTATACAGGAATTGTATTATCAAGAATCCTGCTTTCAAATAATCGCTTTGAAACTCGCTTCTTTTAATATTTTTCTTGTGTCGTAATAAAGAAAGTATATTATATTGGGGATGATGCAAGAAATGCAATTATTTATTGCATATGTAAGAAATTAATATTATTCAACAGATTAAAGTATTTTAATTTATGAATTAAATAAGAATATTACAGACAGACTAAAAAAGTTGTAACAAATTAAAATATATATTTTTTGTTTTTGTGCAATTATATATTTTTAAATTGCTTCCTCTCTTCACTCTTCGCCCATTTTGAAGACATTGAATGTTGAGTGGCGGAACTCAATGCTGAGTTCGTTAGTAGACCGGTAAAGCTAAAAAATATAAATAAAAACATTTCTCCCAGTTCGATCAAACTCACAACTGTAATCAAAGAAATACGTATGTTCTTATATATAAAAGGTATGAAACATAACTATAATGAGAATCTTTATTATTATAGTTATATTTTAATTGTCATAAATTTGTTAAGATATTTTATATAGTAATATTTTGCAACGGGATACGGGAAAAAGAAACGGTAAGTGGGGAACGCAGTGCCTTAACACTAGGTTTCCTTTACCTACCCTGCCATTTATGCGGGATATCCCACAGATACGCCGTATCCCACAGCGTTACTTGAACAACAAAGCTATACGCAGTATACGTAAAAAATAATTTTGTTTGAAACATGTTTCAGATATAAATTTCATTTGAATAATGAAAGAAATGCGGAACAATCCCGCTCTATCCTGCCGTCACATTCTATCTTTAAATTAATTACACTGATGTATGAAAGAACGAGTTATTTTCAACGGTGAAACAATCTCAGATTTTGTATCGAATGTGCTATCAAACGCCATCTGGACGAATAGCTAGCGAATTGTTCACATAAACTTTCACTGACCTACAATATCGAAAACTTTTCATTTTGCTTCTGAACGCGATCGAAAGATGTCGCTCTTCGCGAAATGTCAGTCCCAAATGTGCCTAATATATTTTTCCTATGTCGAGTTTCATTACAATTATTCAATAATTAATTATACTCACAAATATTATAAGAAGAATTTTGTTTTTATATTAATATTTACTTTAAATTACATCATTACTTGTCCATCAACATTGATGGGGCATCAATAAGAGTTGGTCTCGCATCGTCGGTGCGTCTGAGTTATTCCCAGCTCGCGGGCGTCGGGCGAGAGGGGGCGGGCGGGGGCGGAGCAGTGCGCGGGCGTAGGCTCAGTGTGGCGTGCGCCGCCGCCGCCATGGGCAACCAATCCTCCGCACACTCCCACAAGACCAGGAAAAACGTCCACTGGAAGTCAGCAGGTGATTATAACACCCTCAAACATGCCCTCCCGACCCCCCGCAACGATTGCGCCTACACTCGCTAGGATCAGATGCCGACCGACGCCCCAGCCTACACAGCTATTTTTAAAAAGACCGCTCGCTGCGAGCGTGGCGCACCAAAACAAAGCCCTGGGTTCATGTAACGATTACACGCCTTTTATTAGCGACGTAATGTCAATCTGATGTTTTTAAATGTGCATATTATGTGATCATTACGCGTGGGTTTGGAAAATTTATACATTAGCTATAGATCGTTTGCTTTCTTATTCCAGGGCGGCCGGCACTTCCGGGCAAGCCAGATATTATTCCACTTCTGACGGATGATGAGCCCAATGCGATTACGTTGAAATGGGCGCCGCCAGCGCACGACGGAGGCGCACCGCTTCGTGGTTATCAAGTAGAATGTAATCGGCTTGGGTCAGTGGATTGGGTTCGGACAGCGCCCCCTATCGTTTTGCGACCTGAGCTTTTGCTGACAGGATTAGAGCCTCCACACCGCTACCAGTTCCGCGTCGCGGCCATTAACGCCGTCGGCCGCTCTGAGTACAGTGAACTCTCTGATGTCCTCACTGTTAGCTCTGACAACCCGATCCAGCAACCACCGTTGTTCCTTCAACATCTCGAAGATGTGATCGCTCTCGAAAATGACAAAACTGAGTTCCGAGTGTCGTTCTCGGGTTTGCCTCCCCCGACTATAGCGTGGTTTAAAGATGATTACGAAATATTCAGTAGTAGAAGGACAGCGATATCTACAGACGAATCTTCTAGTGTACTAATTTTTCATCAAACGCTACCCAGCGATGAGGGAGAGGTCAAATGCACCGCAACTAATCGCGCCGGTCACGCCGTGAGTAGAGCTAGGCTGTCACTGGAGGCAGCTCCTAAGTTGCGATATCCGAGACAATACGAAGATGGGTTATTATACGAAATAAACGAAACTGTTTTCTTAAAAACAACGATTGTGGGCAAACCCACGCCTATCATTGAATGGCGCCATGATGGTCAACCAATAATTGTTGATGAACGTGTTCAAATCACAAATACGTCGAAGTTTTCTATGTTAAAAATAAATGCGGCAAGGCGAAGCGACCGTGGTGAGTACCAAGTGCACGCGAGAAATGTTATTGGAGAGGATACTGCAGCCTTTTTGGTAACAATTACTGCCCCTCCAGATCCTCCTAGAAACGTTACAGTAACTAGACAGGTCGACAAGTCCGTCACATTGGACTGGGAGCCTCCTGAAGATGACGGTGGCTGTCGAATTGGTAACTATGTCATAGAATACTATCGCAGCGGCTGGAATGTTTGGTTAAAAGCAACAACCAGCCGTAAAACTACTGTTACTCTCTTTGACCTAATCGAAGGAAGCCAATACAGATTTCGTGTGAAAGCAGAAAGTCCTTACGGTATGAGTGCACCAAGTTCAGAATCTGATACCATTAAGATTCCAGGTCGGGCAGTAGATATGGAGTTTTTGGCTGTTGAATCTCGAATTATTAATGATGTATTGACGAGAGAGGAGGGCGAAATCCCTGTATCTCCTGCACCAAGAAGAAAAAGATTGGCCGCGTCTCCAGTCACCGCCCCTGTGCAAGAAGCTGCAACACCTGTACCTTTACGGAAACACAAAAAAGTGTCAAGTCCCAACGAGGCCACTAGCAATGAATTCATGTTGGTGCTGTACCCGGACGGCAAAAAATCTGATGACAAAACTGGTGAGTAAAACTAAAATCCATTGATATATGTAGTATATTATATTCAATATAGGACCCCGTAGAATTATATAAAAAAATTGACTTATTGTAAAATAAAAAAAGAAACTTACCAAATTCCATTTTGCAATAATGTATCATTATTTTTTAGACAACATTATTATATAGCTGGCGAATGTAGTTTAACTTCGTTAAAATTTTGAACAAAAAAAATTCTTTAGTCCACTATTTAAGGTGTGTCTTAAATAGTGGACCAAAGAACTTTTTTGTTCAAAATTTTAACGAAGTTAAACTACATTAAAGCGATCAAGCGAATATTTCTCGATTTATATATTCATTTATTCCCTGCATTTGCTTAGTTAGCAGAAAAAAGTTACAAACATATAGACTATAAGTTGTGACAAATCACTACTTGATAACATGCATCATACAATTGTAGTTGTTGTGTATAGGGTAGGCCGTCGGGGCGCAGTAAAACAGCGTCTGTAAACACGACGGTTTTAGGTTCGATCCCTACTCTGGATAATTGTTATATGTTTTCTCCTTTTCCACACTCTGGTAAACGAAGGCGGGGCATTAAGTTCTGCAACTTAACAAAAAATATATTGAAAATTGAAGGAAAATGGCAAACGGAGTGTCTTAACACCAGGTTATCATTGTCTATGAGCGCAAAACGTGAAGCTGCTTTAATTGTAGTCTGATTCATTTTATAGCTTATATGAATGTTTATAGCTCAAGCTGTTGGCCTACTGCTATTATTATACACTGACGACTAAAATACCACCGTAAAATTGCTATACGCAGCCACTATAAATTACAATGCTTACGATTTTCCTTTTATTTGTTCTATGTGAGTAACTGGTTCGATACCTTGTTAGTCCAAACACAAAATTTGACTATAGTTTGTATAGCTGGTTAAATGTGTTTTTGCCGAGTAAATCCAGTTCCTAAATCTATATTTAATATGAAATTATTTTTTCTTAAAGAATGTGTTTAAATAATTTTTAATAATTGTGCCATTAAAAAAATTGCTTTGCGAATAATTTTCTTTGCTATTTGAACTAATTTTGTTAACCTATAAATTGTAAGAAATTTTGTAAAATGATACCCAAAATTATGTTATATTTTTTAATAATTTGGAAATTAGATGCTCAAAAAAGGTGACATACTAAATATGAAGACTCCCTAAAAGATTTGTATGAAAAGGCTGGAGTATAAAGATACCTTATATAATCAGCATCTTCTTGAATAATGCTTAAACATTCTTAATAATAAATAAGCGAGAAGATTGCAACTCCGTTTCTATATGTTCATATTTTAAACTTTTAGGATTTTGTACCCCAAAAGTTAATCAGCTATGTATATACATATCTACATATATACATGTAAGAACCATATATTGGCAGCTGTGTCAAATTCTTAAGAAAATAAGTCGAAATTTTATTATGCAATGATTATATTGGTATATCTATTTACTTTTAAGTGAATCAATCAATGTTTTCTTATAGAATGATGAATGGCTCTGTGTAATGATTGATGAGCAATTGCGAATTTGATTTTTTTATTCTTAAATAGAATATGACGGCCCGACTTTTTTTTAAATTCTTGTGCGCTTAAAGATACGAGTACATATGAACATTGTACGTACTAATTGTGGATTCGATTCCTCACTAAGAAAATATGTATATGTTTTTGAAAATGTTTTCGTTTCCTAAGCGTTGTTAGACATTGCACGGTTTTAGACTGTGTCACTCAACCAGTAACATTCTTTCAATTGATGGAAAACAGAATATAAGTGTACTAACACTAGATTCCTTTTGTCTGCAAAAAAGCTAGCATTAATAATTTTATGATAAAAAAAATATGAAAAACAATATTTTAATGTACATACATTATGCGAATACCAACTGAAACTGCAGTGGGATTAACACTGCGAAATAAATATTCAAATATATGTATATTGACATTTTATTAAAAAAATGTGCTTAAATTTTTATTGTATTTTAATAAAGCTTTATAGATAATTGCCTCTTTTATTCATATTTCAGAGAAAAGAAAGTCGTTCCAGTTGGACTTAGAAGATGCTTTATCACCTCCACCTATCTCACTATCAGCACCAGAACTTAGCTCTAGATGTGTTATACCCTTTAAACCACTTCGAAATGCAGTCAGCTCTACCGAGTTACTCCACGAGCGTGCAATGGCAAGGTTTTATAAAGCGGTTGCATTAGAAGAAGAACAATCTAAGAGTAAAACACTACACAGAGAACCCAATCACATTCCGTATACCAATACCAAAAGTACCGACCATAAAGATAGTAATGAAAATCCAAAAAATAATAACATAGAACCTAATGTCAAAACTCCGGAAATATTTATAAAATCTGACTCTATGGATGCTAAGGAAATTAAATTTTTATCCAATCGACAGGACTCTGATGTCTCTGATAAGTGGCAGAATATGTCGTTTGATGATGATTACACTGCGAGTACCGTATCAACGGATGGAGATTATTCTGAGGAAGAAGACAGCCTTGTTGAGGATGAGGCGAGAGAAAATATTTTGTTGGAAGAGGAACAAACATATAATCCACGAAACAAGGTAACACGGCCGTCGCCATCGGCTGTCGAAGAAACTATGGAAATTGAAGAAGAAGATGAAGAAGAATATGAACCTGAGGATGAACCGATGAAACTCTCACCTCTTCCAGATCCAAATTTTGTGCCAAAACCGATTTTGAAAAAAAGAGATGGTGATTTAGATAAAGATATAGAATTAAAGCTGACAAAACAGGAAAAATATTTCCCAAATAAACAGAAAAAGGAAGATAAGGTTAACTTACTTAAGAAATTTACAAAACCAAAATCTTTTAGTTTTCCCAAAATAGGTAACAAAAAAGAAAACCAAAATATAGAACCTGTCCCAAAAGTTTCTGAAGAAAAATGCATAAAAAAAGATGAATCAACAGAGGACATAATTAGTGATGAAGGTAAGACTGTCATAGATTATTATGGTAATATTGTTAAAGAGTATGGTAGTCACAAAAAATCTAGCACTCCACTTTATTTGAATACAGAGGACTTAAAGCAAGTGGCAGAACAACAGGTAAATAAAAATATAAAAACTGATCAGACAGCAGGAACGAAGAAAAAAATTGTGAAAAAAGTTTTAAAGAGTCAAGAAAATTCATTGAAACAAAAAACTCAGCCTAATAGTATAACTAATAAAGAAAAGACAAAACCACAAAAAGCTAAGCAATCAATCGAAATAAAAGATAGAAAGACAAACCAAATTAAAGAGAAAAGTCCTCTTAACTTACAACATAAGATAAAAAAACCTCCGGTTAAAAGTGAGTTAGATACACAAATTGTTTTGAAAACCACAGAGCGAGCAACTGTTGTTATACCAATAGATTATAAAAAGCTAGAAGAAAGAGCTAAGGTAAATGTTAGGTCAGCAATTGATTACACAGTAGACGTTTGCTTATTACTGCTCGCTTTCTGGGTTTACTTCTTCAAAGATGAGAGATTAGCAATTCCATTTTTAATTCTCATCATCTATCGTCAATTACAAGAGACTATATTCCAAAATATCCCCGAATGGATAAATCGCCATACGCCCCAGTGGTTAAAGAAGAAAACTTCTTGACAATTTCCAAAGATATTGTGCGATTTGCTTGTGAGCTGTGTGTTGTGCTATATCGTGATTTAATTCACTCTATAATAAATAATATATGACAAAGTTTTTATATGCTTTATGATCCATTATAAAAAAATATGTAAAATCTATAGGGCAACGATAAATAATCATTTGTAATCATTTCGGAAATTTGTTTTTTACTAAATCATCAGTAATAAAAATAATATAATGTTTGACTATAAACACTGTAAACGGTGTATAAGGTTTATATCACAGTTCAAAATACCCATAACCGAGTGTATAACACAGGAGCCCCCAAGAAAAGTATTTGACCCAAAACTTTGTTCTTTGCGGGATAAAGGATTAGTGCTCGGTATATATTATAATGAAAATGTGACAGGCGAAGAAGCAATACTAACGGCTAGTGCTCAAAAATATGACAAAAAATGTTGTGGAAAACTGTGGAGCCAGCTAAAATTGACACCGATACCTCGACTAGGCGAATATAGAATATTTTACGATTTAGACAGTACTTACGGTTATGTGGCGGTTGCTGGGCTTGGGACGGAATGCTTAAGATTTAACACAACTGAACAAATGGATGAAAGTAAGGAAGCTATACGTATAGCTTCCGGTGTAGGTACTCGTGCCCTACAAAAATTTAAACCTTCCTTGATCGACGTGGAATCATTTGGAAATGCTGAGGCGGCAGCAGAAGGAGCTACCTTATCTACTTGGAAATTTCAAGAATATAAACGTAGGACAAGTACAGAAATTATTCCTAAAGCCAAGCTCCAGCTTTATGATGATTGTGATAATGAAGGTTGGAAGATAGGAACATTAAAAGCTGAATCTCAGAACTTAGCACGTTTTCTCCAAGAAATGCCTCCTAACATTCTTAATCCAATATCTTTTGCTAAAATTGCTGTAGATTTATTATGTGAATTAGACATTAACGTAGAAGTGAAAACTCAAGGTTGGGCTGCAAGCCACAATATGGGGGGATTCGTTGCTATAGGTAAATCATCAGTACAACCACCTTTATACGTAGAAATTAGCTATTTTGGAGCAGATGAATGTACTAGGCCTATTGTACTAATTGGCAAGGGCGTTACATTCGACAGTGGAAGTATTGATCTTAGGTCTCCAAAGGAGTTAAGATATATGAAAGGTGATATGGCGGGGGCAGCTTGTGTTGTAGCTATAACCCGTGCTGCTGCCATTCTTAAGCTTCCTATAAATATTCGTGGAATTTTGCCTCTATGTGAGCTAATGTCAAGTGGAATGGGTCCTAAATTTGGAGACGTGGTTTCTAGTGTCAGTGGCAAGAGCATACAAATAAGAGTACCTTCTATGGAAGGTCGCCTTCTTGTAGCTGATAGTTTGGTATATGCAAGAAATTATTGGCCTAAATTTATTCTCGATATAGGGACAATGTCTAAAGAATTGCTTTATACTTTAGGAGGCGCTGCTTGCGCGTGCTATACAAACTCTGAGGAGTTATTTTGCTATGCAGAAGCCGCAAGTGGTCAGACAGGAGATAGGATTTGGAGAATGCCATTATGGAAATTTTATGAAGACCGTATAAGATGTTGCGAGGCTGCTGACCTTGCAAATACATCTACTGACAACATTGGAGATTCCCCTAATTGCGCCGCTTTTCTAAAGCAATTCGTTTGTGATAGCAAATGGATCCATTTTGATACATATAACATTGCTTATACTAAAGGTATAGATTTCCAGTATCTTGACCGAGGCATGACGGGTAGGCCTACGAGGACGATCATCGAAATGATCTTCCAGTTGTTAGCAAACTCTAAATTGTAATTTTTTTCTGCATACGTTCATAGATTCCGTAAGAAACACATTTTCGAAACAATTGTTATGTATAGTTGTCGTATAATAAACCTGCCGAAAATATTATTTTCTTTATTACCTATATATAATAAATAAATGTATATTGGCCGTCGTTTTTAAGCTATTAATTTTGATATTACTGAACACTTCACAAATAATCTACAAATGAATATACGATTATATTATATTTAGTAGGCAAATTAAAACTAACCCTTAATCTTGTAAAAACAAAGAAAATTTAACTGAAAATCTAGAAATTTTCCATCATTCTCTTAACCAGACCAGATGGCGTTACGAGTACCCTGAATCGCGCTTTTAGTACGTTCAGTTCGAAGTGTAAAGGCTCCGCCAATATTTCAGCCCGCAACTAGCCTGAGGTAACGCACCTCACACCTTGCATTGACATCTTAGAGCCCCAAGAGTGTGTTACATTGGGTTAAATTATAAGGCACCCACAATTTTTGAATGGTTTCATCTTTTCTGGTGCAACCTAAATTAATAAATACTGATATTAATATGCATGAGGTTTTATTTATATGTAGAAAGATGGATGGTGGAAGAATGAAATAATACATCACTCTACTCTTTTTTGCGTCTGTTTAAGGACAATATGTATTATTCCATACTTAGGAAAGCAAAATGCTTGTTTTAGTACATGTTAATTGTCAAAATTAACGCCAAACTTGATATCAATAAATCACAGAATGGAAAGGTCACAGATCGACATATTATGCCCCAGAATAAAATATGAAACCACAACTATTTCATTGAGGTCAGTCGTGGCGCAGCGGCACNAAAACCGACTGGTTGTGGGTTCGATCCCCACTCGAGGAGATGAAATATTTACTTAAATTTATATTTCCATTTCTTCGCTCTGGTGTCGAGGACAAGCGCGACGTTGAGTTCTGCCACTCAACACGCAATGCCTCCAGAATTCGGAAGAAAGTGGGGAACGGAGTGTCTTACTTTTTTAGTATATTTTATACACAAGTTGTATAAACTAACATATAAATAAAAAGTTAATTTTTACTTACTCTTATCGAAGGCTTCAGGTTGATTCATTAAAAAGATAGTAATGTAATCGGATCCAGTGTTCAAATTTCCAAGGAAATTGAACACAACAAACAGCTACAAAATAGCATTTTACAATTTTCGTTTAATGGAAGATTGAAATATAAATAGGAAAACTAACAAATAAATAATACCATCAATGTCTGACAATAAAACAATATACCTTACATTCCCACACTAACTGCGACGTATAATTTTAGCATGTATAAAATCTGCATAATATTTTTAGCTTTACGCTGTATTCCGCATGAAGCAGTGGAAACAGAGGGTATTTAATGGTTAAAAACTTCGTTTCCCACCTGCATAGTGGAACTCAACGCCGCGCTTTGTCTTATTACCCGAGCGAATAAATGAAAATAACTCTTTCCTCGAGTAGAAAACGAACGAGTTGAAAGCTTGTGGGTTTACAGTTAGACAATGTGACGCTGCGCCAATTCGCTCTCGGCCTCTATATCATCCTGTAAAAATAATAATTTTAATATATTTGACCTACGTCTCTTAATTATTGTTGTATTCACACAAAATTAGTTTTACTTTTAGTATGAAAAATAACAGCGAGGTTTGCAGACATATTTCAGTTTAGTGTTGTTTTTGAGACAAGAGAAAATGACAAATCTGGTAAGACTTATTTACGTATAATGCACTTAAATTTATTAATAAATTGAATTATTAAAATATGATTTTTTTTACTTAAATTTATATTTCCATTTCTTCGCCGCGCTTAACCTCGACACCAGTGTCGAGGTTAAGTGCGGCGTTGAGTTCTGCCACTCAACACGCAATACTTCCACAAGGTTCCCTCTGCCTACCCTGCTGTGTGCGGGATACAGCGTGAAGCTGATTAAGATTATTAAATTAGATTTTTTTTATATATAAAAAATAGATTTCTGTCTTGTGCGTTACCAAAGCGAAAATATTAAAATATTTCCGAGTGGAATCGTATCCACAACCGTCGCGCTTACAGTTTACAGTTAAATGCCTTGCTTTGGGATCATTTCCTAGCTTGTTATAGAGAAATGAACAATTACAACTAGAGATGCATATGTTATATACGTTTTGATATTATCCCGATAAAGTGAAAAGATACTATAGTATCTTAATAGATACTAGAATATCGTTAAATATATTTAAATCTTGAATAGATTGTATATTTAGAAATATGATTTTTTTATTACATAATATGTAAAAAATTGAATACAGCGAGAAGAGGTTCCAGGGCAATGCCCTCTGACTATAATGTCATATCTCTGTCCATAAATATACATAGACGTACTCCTAGAGAGCTAGGCTAGGCTTTGTGGATGTATCCTGGTTAGGAGACTGAGGAAGATTGAGGGGAGAGGTAAAAGATGAGCTCCTCCATTTGGCTGGTCCATTCTGAGAGCACGTTTTCAGGAGTTTTCGTTCGCTCTCGCTCATCATCACATCACATCACATCATCATCAGCACATACCACTCTTCAAAACGCACTCTTTAGCTTCACTATATTAAATACTAGGGGCTCGCCCACGGCTTCGCCCGCTTAAAATACATGATTATTGATTTAAAAAGCAGAATTGATTGACAACTATAATGACTTCTAATATGATTTTTTACGACATTATAGTCGAAGAATTTTTGATTGTTTTAAATAAAAAAAATACGACCATTGTTGATATTTGATATTTATAAAATATAGATAAAGCTAATTATTTATTACACGTATATTTATTACACGTATAGCTAATTATTTATTACACGTATTACACCTATATTTTTGTAACTTTATATTCTTTTTACCTATATAATATACTCTGTTAAATGTGCTGATGTCAGTGAATAATTTAATTTACTCATTCAGAAACAGCCTTAAATGTTAAATTATTGATTTGAAGGATTCATAATATTCTTTGTAAAATAACTGTAATAATTGCATATTAACTCCTGTACAGTTTTTAAATTAGTTACATATATTATATGAACGAACCAACCAAAAAATCTTTGTATTTACTTGATATTTCTTTCAAGATCGTTCTTTATCTCTGTGTTGAATTAATTACGACTTAAACTTAACTGTTATGATTTATGAAGGTAATCTCCACTAACAATTCAATTTTGTTTACTTTATTGTATAAAATATTATATAATAGTGATTCAAAAATATATATTTTTATCAACAGTCATATAACCCAGACGTTTCGAATGTCATTCTTTAGCTAAGAATCTTACAAGCGCGATTGCTATGTATTATTCGCAGGCAAGCTAATGCCTTGAGTTCATTCAAATGACTATAACTTTTTTTTAATGAACCGATTTTGATGAACTAAACTTTAGTAGTTAAGTTGAGTTAAAACAAAGCCATTAGTGAAATTTTCAAGTAAATCGGTTCAGTACTTTCAGAGAAAAATGTGGACAAAAATATCGACAGACAGACAAAAAATTAAAAAAATATATTTTTGCTTTCTATTATTCTTTTTAAGTGTCCCTCTATCCATTTCAGTCAAAATTACTAAATGTACAGACAAAATATTTTTACTGTCTTATTATATATAGAGATAGATAGATATTATACAAGACGAGTTTTAATACAAAATCGTCTCGCCAAAAATTGTATTGAGAAACACTTACCGCATGGTACAAGGACCGAGGTCAGTCAAATATTACGTTCCCGAATCACACCAAGCGAAAGCGCGTTTCATACTCTTCCAACGCCATCTACCGTATCCATGAACATCTAATGCTAATTCTAGGGACCCTACTTAATACCTGGGGAAAGAGAATTTATCAAACACACTCCTTATACATTATTATATATGTATAGATTATGGATGTAGCCACTATATGTTAACAGAAATTAAAGTGAGTAGCGGTTGAGTTTCATGCTAGCTTTTACAGCAAAATCTGTCATTCTAGCCGGTGGTTGCTTGATTGTTTCTGCAGTACTAACACTATTGATATTATATTTTTGTCTAACTTGACTTGATTCAAAAGTGTTCGTAACGAGAAAGTGTAAGTGTTCGTAAGTGTTCATGTATTTATAAAAATCTGATTGAATAAAAAATATTTGGATTCGATGGAAAGTAGGAAATAAAATTAAGTAATATATCAACAACGTATCTCCGAACATCGAAAAATCGTTTAAAAATATATTTAAATTATCTATATCTAATTTGGTGCACTTGCTGTTGCCTGTACAAGCGTTGCCTTCGACAATTGTAATAGACTTTTTTATAGACATATATCTCTAAAAACATATATACGTAAGCTTATTAGATATCTAATCATAGTTGAAGCCGACATGGCGCAGTGGTTAACGTCCTATTGTAACTTCTATGGTTGTGCAGTTGATCTTCACAGGTGTGTAAAGATTATATTTATATTATTTTCATTTTTTCACTCTAGCAAATGGCGACACCACTCAATTAAATTTTTATTAACATTACGTATATTAATAAAAATTTAATTGAACTCATTGTGAAATTTATAAGGTTGATGAATGAAGAGATGAGGAGGATATGGATTTAATCAATTTCCTAAATTACTATCTTAAGAGAATAATTTAACATATTAAATTGTAAGTTAAAAAAGTAAAAGGCGTAAAGTAAACTATATCACGTGGAAAGCGTCGTGGTATTCTTTTTACTAGCATCCCGATCGCGGCTTCGCCCGCGAAATTACGAAAGTATTCGTATTTTTATATGTATATCCGTAGTGTACTTATAAAGACTATTAATAAGAATATTATTAGTTCAGGTGCCTTGAATTACATTATCGTAACATGAGAATTTTAGATTGTTTTGGAAATAAAAAAACTATAACTTGAGACACTTTACATTAAGACACTTCCGTCCCCCACTTTTCAGAAGAAAGAATAAAGTATGATCTCCAGGTATTGTACGTTGAGTGGCGGAACTCAACGCCGCGCTTTACCTTGTTACCAGAGCGAGGGAATGAAAATAATTAAAATAAAAAAAAAAATCCGACCCCCACTTTCCGCCGAATTCTGGACGCTTTGCGTGTTGAGTGGCGGATCTCAACACCGCGCTTGGCCTCTTTACTAAAGCAAGGAAATGAAAATATTAAATATTCCCTCGAGTGGGAATCAAAAAAATCTGTGGCGTTTACCGTCGCACATTCGTGCCCCTCCACCATGACTGGCCTCTACATATATTAATATCAGAATAAAACAATAGCAAATACTTATCTAACCAAGAAATTTCAAAATTCTAACCAATCTATTATTCAAATAATTGAAGATCAAACAAAAATTTGAATTCTATTTATTATTAAAATAGAAAATAGCCTCTTAAGAATTAAAAAAAAATGTATGTTTAGTAAAAACATACTTCCCAGAAATATCATTTTATTCATTTGTCCTAATTTCTTAGGACGTCCTTGAAGAAGGACTGGTGTGCGTCGGCTTGTTACCTAAACTTCATTGTACACTACGTTAACAGTGGTATTTGTTGGTGACTACGAAATATATAAATTTTCTGGAGATCGTAATCAAGAAAGATATATTTATTCAGATTGGAATTTTTAAATTCATAAAGTCTTTTAAATGTTATTAAACAGTCTCGAATATTAGATAAATTATTTATTTGGATAAGGATTCATATAAAGATATGAAAATCATGCTCTGGTTATAGTCGGCATGTCTATCTAATATTAAGCTGTAAAAAGTAGTTGTATTATCAAAACTACAATAGTAAGAAATATAGTATCGTGAAGTTTTTCTTAGATATGGATATGTTCTTTAATTTTGTAGAACGTTTTTTTGTTCCATCTTCAACACTTTCTGCAGCGCACGCAATGAGAGTCAATTTATCGCTAGTTTATTGAATTTTTAGTAGGGTCCCTAATTTTTTCTAGAAATAAATAGCCTAGCCTACGTTACTCAGTGTCAATGTAGCATTCTAATGGTGAATATTATTTTTTGTGAATGGTTTATTCACTACAAACATAGTATAGTAGTATGAGACAAAAGTATTGACTAGTCATCTCACTGCGTTCTCCTTTTCTCCCCAGAAATCTTCGTTAAGTGTTAAGTGCTTAATCAACTAAGTAGGAATCGAACCCGTAATCGTCGCTTTTACAGTCACTCTCATACCACTACGCCACGACGGCCATATTTAGGAATATTTGATAAAAATAAATAAAATAAAATAAAGAAATGAGCGCCAGCTACGAATGTTCTACGGTACTACGTGGTACTTTCTCGTGGTACTCATATACTACTGTTATTTAAGTACAAAGGTCAGCTCACGCAGAGGTCGCTACCGAGAAAGCCACGACATTAAAATTTGCTCCGTTTCCGTTCATCATTTTCTATCTAAACATAAAACAAACATTGTTCTGTAAAAGGCTACATTAAAAATGTACGAAGTATTTTTGCAATTTTTACGTTGTAGGTTCAAATAATTATTTATTAAACTAAAACTGCACCTTATGTACTTTTACATTTGTTTTTAAGTTTCACGCATTTTACATTTTTTTTTTATGGAAAAGATAATGCAAACGAGAGTACAGGTCATTTAATGGTAAGTGATCACCGCCGCCCACGACCCCGTGTAACGCCAGAGGAACTATAGGAGCGATGCCGGCCTTTAAAGTGGAGATAGACGCGCTTTTTGAAGGTACCCAGGTAGTCTCGACCAGGAAAGATTGCCGGCCATTCCATAGTTGCGTGGCGCGTGTAAGTGATAACCTATGAAACTGCAAAGTAGTGGATGGTATTTGAGTTTGTGACGTGCTGTGCATTTAAAAATTTCGTTGTCACTCTCCATGGTAAATGCGGTAGAGAGCGGCGAAGAGATGTCTCTTTCACAGATCATCGGGTCCCCATCGATTCGAACGGCTCTTCAATATGCGATCAAATGTTTCAAGCTGATACTGGAGTGCACCAGCCTATAGATGAAAACAATAATGAGAACAGATGTATATCCTGCATATGGCATCGTGGACACGGATTCCAGGCGTATGCCCACGATGCTACACGCGGCATACAGCTGTTCTCTTTGCTGATCTCATATTACTGTTACCTACAATTGCTCAATTTTCAATACATTGCGTGCTTAGCGGAGGGACTCAACGCTGCATTTTGCCTTGTTATCAGGAAATGAAAATAATTCACTGCCCATAGTGGAAGTTAAACCCAGTACTGTCGCATTTGCGGTCACACGCTGCATCACTACGCCTCGGCACCGTTGTGTGCTTTTATTTGGTATTCTGCTATTGCTACTATGTAATTTAAGGATAGACATAAGTCCTATTAAATTCAAGACTATGTATAATTCCTTTGTGCCAATGTCACTCAGACAACAAACGTTGCACCTAGTTAATACCAGGCATTGTTTATGACGTGGGACCGAATGGTACTGTATAAAAGTTTTTTATATTACATATTTTATATAGAAACTAAAATTCTGAACAAAAATACTCAATTTATTTAATTTTTCCACCAACAAACTACCAAACTGATGGTATGCACTTTCAAAAAGTATCAGATAATAGAGTAAAGTTTCTGACTCTACAAGCCTTAACTCTTCAGACTCTACATCTTACTTAAAGTGTGTGGCTAACCCGTTGGTTATTGTTTATTTTAGATAATTTTTTCCCAAGTTGTATCGCTCGTGAAAAATTAATCCTTCTCATCTTTGCAAAAAATATTTTCAGCTTCACGTTGTACCCCGTATACAGCAGGGTATTCAGAGAAAACCTAGTGTTAATACACTCCGTTTCACTACACGTACATTTTCCACCGAATTTTTCAAGCCATGATGTGTTGAGTGGCGGACCTCAACACCGGGATTTTTGTCTTGATTCCAGAACGAAGAAATGAAAATATTATTAAATAATTCACTAGTTTAACAATTTTAAACTTTTATAATATACTTTTGATGAAACGCTGATTTTATTATTATTCTACCTAATTAGAATAGAACACGATGTTTGAAAATAATCTGTCATGTCACATTTTACCTATCCGCAACTTAACCTTTGATACTATTTTCCGTGTTCTTGTGTTTTTATGAAATAAAGTTATTTTGTTTTTACCAAAATGTGTCATAGATGGTGTAAATTATGTTCTGATTATTTTTGTAACGTTTGCGTACAGTTAATATTTGTAATTATTTTATTATTATGTATAGTATTATTTATAATACAATTTACCGTATTTGAATTGTAGGACGATATCGGACAGTCTTAAAACAGAATATTTGCAATATTTGGTTTCCCGATGGCTAATCAAGATGAAAATGGGTCCCACATGATTTTTGTGAAAGCTGCAGATTTATTATATAGTTTCCACAAAGAGCTCAAGATATTTGAAGACAAACACGAAGGTTTTTGGGAGATTTCTTAGGGGACTACTGCTGGACTATTTTGAACTGATCAAGAAAACTTTCAAAAAACAGTAAAGTAACTCATTTCATTTTTTCCTTTATTATTTTCAACTTTTATTCGTTTTTAAGTTTTTAATAAATATTTTGTGACACAAATGTGACAGATTTTTTTTTTCATTATTTTTCCGTACTCATGGCACTACCATCTATATAAAACACACACATTTTGGCGAAAGTGTATAACCCGTGTAAGCTAGTGATAATAATTCATTTCCGGTCGGGGATCAAACCCATAACCGTCGCGTTACAGTAACACTCTTGTACCCCCTCTTGTAAAAACATGAAAATCGGTTCACCCAGTCAAAAGTTCTAAGGTAACAAACATAAAAAAAATTACTGTCGAATTGATAACTTCCTCCTTTTACAGAAGTCGGTTAATAAAGAATTTTACTTAACTTCATTTTCTATAAGAATTAAATATTTAGACATAAAAATTTGAATGAAAGAATAATAAAGGAGCTAAAAAACTAATTCTATTAAATTACAAATATATAAATTCGGGTTCTGTCGAGTTTTCCTTATTCTTAATTCAGTAATACAGTAGGTACTGATTTTTAGAAAACAAAATCGAAATGTATAAGAGAATGAGCTAACTGTATCTTTCCAGGTTGTAGAAAGTTTCCAACTTTTGCTTGTCTCCACTAGTCAGTCGACGCAGTTGCTCAAGTGTATGACTGTAATCATGGCGGTTGTGGGTTCGATTCCCACTCCACTACAACTATTTATTAATATTTCCATTTTCTCGCTCTGGTAACGAAGCAAAGCGCGGCGTTGAGTTCCGTAAAAGCAATGCCTCGAATATCCGGCGGAAAGTGGACAACGAAATGTTTTAACACTAGGTTTCCTCTGCTCTCCCTGCTACAAACGGGATTCAGCGTGAAGTTTTAATTTTCTTCGCCCTGATAACGAATTCGGCATAAAGTGGGAAACCTAAGTATCTTAATAAGAACGGAGTGTCGTAACACTAAATTCGCAGGTATTCTCTGCCTACCCTGCTACGTTTGTGTATGTGCAGGATACAGGGTGAATCAAAAAAAAATATAAATAGATTGACAGACTGCCATAATTGTCAGACTGCCATAACTGAAGCCGTAACAAGAACGATCAACATATCACAAATAAAGACAATTCTGACACAATAATTGGCCGACTATTCCTAAATAGAGAATACAGTCAGTCAGTTGTACCTAAAAATAGTTATAATAGGCTGAAATTCATTTTCCAATGGTAGTAAATTACTAATTTTATAATCTGTAGAATTTATTATTTTAGTGAAGTAAAATGCATAAAATCGGTTCATTAACCTTTCCCAAATTATAACTATATATTTATTAATTTGTTTATGGCGTTCTTGGAACCTGGTTAAGACACTCCGATCCCCATTTTCCGCGCAACTTTCAATACATTGGGGGTTGAGTGGCGGAACTCAACGCCTCGATTTGTCTTGTTACTAGAGAATAAAAAATGTAAATAATCCCCCAAGTGCGAATAGAGCCTACAATCATCAAGTTAATAAGTAGGCACTATGCCGCCGCACATATTGCTAGAGTGTAAACGCGACGGCCTCTCAAACTAATGTATGATATTATTTTTTTTACCTAAACTAGTACTACCTGAAGATAATAGGCGCCAAATTTCATAATTCTAAGTTAATAAGAAGTACCCTATTAATTTTGATTTCTTTTATAGTGTCAACGTACGCGTTTTTCACTGTTTATTATTCTTTAGAATTTAACCAGAAATGTATAGTTTTCATAAATTTTCCTGAACTTGTAGATGCTAACAGCCAAATTTCATAATTCTAGGTCAACTAAAAAAAACGCATATTTCGACATTATTAAGGGACATTATGATTTTAAGTAAGTGTAAAAATATTTTTTTACAGGAAATCATAAGGAACAGAGAACAGGAAATCAGTCATACATATATGAGTATATGATTTGAATTTCAACTCGATATCTCCAAGCGTTCTTGACATAAAGGTTCTTGACAGAGAGACAGGCAGACAGACAGACAGACAGACGGACGGAGAGACAGACAGAAACCAAAGTAATTTCATAAGGGTCCCTTTTTTCCTTAAAAGGTACGGAACCCTAAAAATTAAATCAAAATTGTAAATTCTAGCATTTCTAGCATTTCAAGTAAACTACAGGTTATATTAAATTACTTTTTATAAAAATTTGAACGTAGCGGGATATGAACTAAATAAAAACCGTCCAAACGAAAGCTCTGACCGCTAAGCTATACGTTTTCATCATTCTACGTGGAAATTTTTATACGCTTGTTACATACAACTTATTTATGTTATTAGCATCTCTGTAGGGAGATTTTTATAAATTGCCGCTACCCAAAGGTATATGAATGAAACTAAGAATGTTCATTTGGCAAGACAGGATGCTATTTATTAATTATTTTTGACAATTTTAAAGTGTTATTCCATACTTAGAAAAGAAAAATATTTTTTAGAAAACGTATCCCGCTCGTTCTTTCTTAAGTGTGGAATAACACTTTAAAATAGTCAAAAATATATTAAATTAATAGAGTCCTGTTGGGTTTTGCAAATAACTATATATGTATAATATTGTTTAATTATTTCCCGTGAATATTAATGTAGGATTAATTTTTTGACTACAAACAGAATAAAATAAAATAGTTTCATATAAAGGGATAGCTCAGCCTGTATACCGCAAATTGCACAGTATATAAAGACGGAACTTAGTGTTAAGATACTCCGTTCTCCACTTGCCGCCTAATTTTCCCGTGAAATTGCTAAGTGGTGGAACTCAACACCGTGCTTTGTCTAGCTAGCAGAATGAGCAATCAAAAATAGAAGATTCCCCCGAACTGCATGCAAAACCAGCGTTGAGTTCGAATCAAGCTCAAAACTTTCAGTTTACTAAATACATTTCATAGTTACTTCAAAATTAATAAACTGTTTGATATCGATATACACAGTATAGACAAGTGGAAATTGAGTAAGTCGATTGAGTGGAATGGACAAAGGAGTATGGAAGCTCTAAAGCGGAACTTCATTAAATATATTAGAGGAGTTCTCATTAGTTATACGGTGAACCTTCATTGGGCGAATAAATCAATTTCGTTGAACTAATTCTAGAGATATTTAACAAGGCTAGCACGGACCTTCACGTATTTTCCCGTATAGTTGCATAGAACAGTTTATACCGTTATTTATTACTAAAACAACTGAATTAGTTAGAAGCTGTGACTTTTTTTTAGCTTCACGCTGTATCCTGCAAACAGGAGAGGAGACCTGGGAACCTTATGTTAAGACTCTCACCCATATTATTCGGCGGAAAATGATGACGGAAGAGTATCAATGGAAACGGAATGTCTTTTCACTGGGTTCCAAGGTTCCCACTGCCTACCCTGCTACGTGCGGAATACAGTGTGTAACAAAAAAACAGAACTTTATAGCATATTTAAAAACGAATACTTGTATTACTATATAATTTATTGATTCTCTCCTACTAACTACAACAGTTGGCTAAAATTTCTAATTCATACGCAATGTCAGTTTTTCACCGTTTCAGTTACTGTTATAATATGCAAAGTGGCCGATTATATTCGCAATTGACTTCGTTGTTACAAATAGAATAATATTTACGGAACCCCAACTATTGATGAGACCTCAAGAAAAGTTTTTTTTCCATCAGCTCACTGTATCTCGCATATAGCAGATGGGGCAGCGGGAACCTAGCGTTAGGACACTCTGTACTCCACTTTTCGTTTAATATTCCAGATGTTACGTTTGGGGCGGCGGAATTAAACGCCACGCATCGTCTACCGGAGCGGGAAAATAAAAAAAATATCATTCTCCAATATTATATAATTATGTATATTTAATAACTTTTGTTATTTCACATTCCAATAACACAGTAACCACTTTAACTAATTAACATTATTTATGAATACATATTCATTTGTCCATTTCAATACCTATACAATTAATTACTTTAGTTAAGCATAAAACAAATATGAAGCGATAAAATTTTGATTACATCGTTATTATAGTAGGTATTTATAACGTTAATGTTTTTGTTAAATCTTTTCAAATATAATATAAATATATTAACCAGGAACCGTCGTGGCACTGGTGTGTGGCAATGAGCGATTGTAAGCTCGATGGTTGTAGGTTCGATTCCAACTCGGTGGAATGAGATATTATTCAATATTAAGGAAATTTCAATAAATTTCCTTGTTGAATTGTCCTTATGTTGAGTTCTGGCGCTCCAGAATTCAGCAAAAACTGGAGAATGGAAGTGTCTTAACAAGAAGAGAGTGTATTAAGAATAGGTCTCCAGATTCCCTCGGCCTACCAAATAAAAAACTTTGGACAATGTGCGATGTTGAAATCTGCCAAACTGCTATACGGGAAACGAATTAGAAGCTTTCTAGAGCGATATGGAATGGACTTTTATTTTAGAAAATAAGTATTCTCAAATATCACTATTAAAGTGAATAAACAAATTATATGGAATAACCAATAGTAATAAACATAAAGGTATTATTTTCTAAGCATAATATCAAGTCGCCCTCGCGGCTGCCTTAGATTTGCTTAACAAACATTGTTCATTGCACGCAATGGTTCTAAGTACATATTCTTTATAGACAATTTTGCCATCCGTCTTGAGTAAAAAACGATTTGCAGTTATTTTTTTTATTATTAAACGTTTTTCCCTATGCGGAAGGGTGAAGCGCGGTGTTAGGTTACGCCATTTAACTTGCAAGGTCACGTGTCTTAATATTTAATCTTTTTTATTATTAATATTTGTAATATACGTAGCTGCGATAGAGGCCGTCGTGGTGCATTGATATGGAGACACCGTGTGACACCGAGATTCAGAGGAATAAATTAATATTATTAATAATGAGGCCGTTCGTGGCGGAGGGGTACTGGATGTGACTGTAAACGCGACTGGTTGTAGGTTCGATCCCCACTTATTTTCATTTCTTCGCTCTGGTGTCCAGGCAAAGCGAGTTCCGCGACTTAACACGTAATGGCTCCAGAATTCGGCGAAAATTGGGGAACGAAGTGTCTTAACACTAGGTTTGTTCTACCTACCCTGCTATATGCGGGTTATAGCGTGAAGCTAATTTAAATTTTTGATTAATTAATACTATCTAACCTGATGGTAAGTAATCCACCGCCCACCCACGAGCCCGTGTAACACCAGTGGAGCTACAAGTGCGTTGCTGGCATTTAAAGTGGAGATAGATGAACTTTTCGCAGGTACCCATATCGTATTGACCCGGAAACACTGCTAAAGGTAGGATATACTGCCGAAGGTAGGAAGTACATATCTACGCAAAGCAAAAGTGTCAAGCCTTTCACAGATTATTGGATCCCTAGCGATTATTGATTCGAACGGCTCTACGCCGTACGCTATCCAATGGTTCAAGCTGATACCGGGGACAGTAGAGATGAGAAGAGTCCCCCATATGAGGCTGAACCTGAGCCCTATACGAAATGAATCGGTATATTTGAAGTACTGTCTCACTTTTGCGATGACACTCACATTCTTCAAAGATAACTTGGCTTTGCTTTTCAGATGATCGCGATAGGGCCAGTATACTGGGATTCACTTTAAGAGGAATGTTTTCAAAGACTGACAATGGGGTTTCTTTAGCGGTTAACGCGTAAGCTTTTGTCTTCTGGGGAGTAAATAATAAAAGTGAGCAATAATAAAATAAAAATACTCTTACAATGTGCTTTAAATTTTAAGATATAGTATAAAATATATCTTAAAATATCAGTTAGTATCTGTAGTTAGTATCTGTCATGTTACCCAGATTATCTGTACCCTATTTATGTAGATATTCTTTAAGCAGTTTTTATGCATGTTTATGACAAATACTCGTACAGAAATAGTCGACAACAGAGTGTCTTGACACTAAGTTCTCTCCTCTACCCGGCAAGCAAAAACTACTGAACTAATTTAGATGAAACTTTACAGTAACAGTTATGTAAAATATATATAAAATTTGAGCGCTAATAGTCAAAAAATCTTAAATATGTATTACTATTATTATTATTTACAACGAAGTGACTGAATGACCCAATTTCCCCAAGGGCTGTACCAATTGTGATAAAAACCGTCTACAATGAATCGATGGCACGACGCTAAGTACAGGGGTGAGGGTGAAGCGGATATTTGGAGTGGTGAGGGGGTGGGACGGGTGCGCGCGCTGTCGCTACTGCATAACACCGCGGCGTGGCCGGCCGTGCCCGTAGCGTGGCCAGAGCGAGTTGCGAACTACCGCGATCGTATCCACCACTTCGGTTGGCGGTGAGTTTGGTGGTCTTTTTCTCTTTTTAATTAGCTTGTTTTGAAATAAAAAAAATATTTTGTTTTTTTTTTGGGATGTGTTTTAGTGTTTTTTTTTTGTAATTGTTTTGAGAGTGATTTTTTGTAGGATTAGTTTTAAGATTCTCCGTTGTTTGGTTTTTAGTTATTATTGAAGCTATAACTGCTCGTGCTGGCTTTTTTTTCTAGTTGTAATTTATAAAGTATCATACATCATTTTGGGTAAAGCATATCAACTTAAAGCTTACTCTACTCTCTGCTCTACTTACTCTTTTTACTAATATTTTATATATTTATACTCTCTACGCTTTCTCTTTTCCTTTGTATAATTTGAATATGCAATTGCGATGTGATTTTTATATAATATTTTTTTTACGTAGTATTTTGCGACTGTTAGAAATTAAGTAAACGCTGTAAGCTAAGAAATGTATATTTATATTTAATTAATGAATTATTGCAATTTATTTGTAATTTTTAATAGCAGAGGGAAGAACTAGTGCAGGGAAACATTGTATCCTATTTTTTGAGACATTGCGTGTTGAGTGGCGGAACTGAACTCCGCGGTTTGTCTTATATCAGAGCGAGAAAATAAAAATAATAGATTTCCCTGAGTAGGAAATGAACCTACAAGCTTCGCATATATGTAAGAAACTCATATATCTAAGTCCCACTGTGCTGCGAAGGCGTCTAAGATTATTATAAGCTTATGACATTTAATCTATTAAATACAAAATAAAGTATTTTATACCACTTTTCTCTCATTGCTTCGTATATCCTGCTTATAGTATAGTAGGTAAGGAAAGCCAGTGCTAGATGAAGATATTTCATTCCGTTCCCGTTCCGTTTCCTGTTTTGCGGGAAAGACTTGAAGCTAACATAAATAAAAACATCTAATATTATAAACGAAGAGCCCAGCCCAGTCGAGGCCAGTCGTGGCGCAGCGGCACGAAGTGTGACTGTAAAACCGACTGGTTGTGGGTTCGATCCCCATTCGAGGAGATGAAATATTTTCTTAAATTTATATTTCCATTTTTTCGTTCTGGTGTCGAGGTTAAGCGCGGCGTTGAGTTCTGCCACTCAACACGCAATGCCTCCAGAATTCGGCAGAAAGTGGGGAACGGAGTGTCTTAACACTAGGTTCCCTCTGCCTACCCTACTGCGTGCAGGATACAGCGTGAAGCTAAAAAAAGTATAATCTCCCATTTTCTAATATTTTTTTATAATATTTTGTATTTTTTTGAAGTATAACCTTTCTCTTGCCTAATAAATACTAATTTATCTCCATAAAGTTAGATTTTCTAAAATTCCTTTCTTAATGCTCCCTTATTTTATACAAAGAAACACCATTGGGAAATTTCTAAATATCTTTATTTGGTTTACGTTTTATTTTAAACCTATTGAAACCTATTGCATATTTTTTTTACATCTCTTACATCGAAAGCGGAGAACGGAGAGACTTGCCATTAAAATATTTTCTTCCAAACTAAAATCTGTAAGAAATCACTAATATGAAAAATAAGAGAAAAAAAACCAACAGGTAGCAAAGAAAAAGGGAACGAAAATAAAAAATATTGTTATTTGCATCCAACCGTTTACAGAATATCATGCTAGCTTCACTTTGTTGTCTAACCTAACTGGCTTTCGACCCATTTAGTAAACGGGGCTTAAAACTTTTTGCTTGCCGAGGTCCTCTGCTTTTCATATTTCTAGGTAATATTTTGAATATATTTTTTTAATCTATTTTGCCGCAATACGACGGATTTAAATTAGAATTTAAAAATGTATGTAATAATATATTTATAAAACGCTACTGTTATTGAGTGATTGACAGGCAACGCAAAAACTAAATTGCTCTACTTCGAAATTTGAAATTTGACATGTAGGTAAGTTAGGGAGTATGGGGAGGAATAAGAGAGAATTTATGAATAGAAATTCTTACGGTACGGGAAATAACGAGATATCCAATTATAAGATTTTTATTCGCAATATATTTCAAATGTTCATAATTTTATGACGGAAATTGAACCTAAACTCTTCATTGTTAAATATTTTAACTATTTTAAAAATTAAAAAACATAATTTCTGTTATAATTTGCAAATTTGAAACAGACTTTGAACCAGATTTCCTTCAGAAACCTACTTAGGTAACTACCACGTTTTACTCGAACATTCATATGAGTTAAGAGTAATGCTCACAAATCTTTATTCCTATTTCACAAATGACGTTGCGTCGCAGTTGTTCGGCACAACATCTGACTGTAAACGTGGTGGCTGTGGGTTCGACTCTACCTAGGGACGAATTATTTGAAATTTCCTCGTTCTGGTAACAAGACATAGCGTGGCGTTAAGTTTAGCACTATATACAGTGTGAAACTGCAAAAAAAATCAATTTAAATAATATGACATATTTAAATGAGCAAGTCTAAAGTTCTAAAGTCATTTTTAGGAGATCATACCCCAAAAGAAAAAAACGTAACCCTTAAAAGATAATTTTGTTATTTATATGTCTATACACCTATCAAGGTCACTTTTGGAACGTAACTATAAATACCTATATAATGGCGGCGTTTAATTCCACCACTTAAAGCGCAATACGGCGCGATAATTTTTCATGAATATAGAGAACAGAATGTTTTAATACTAGGCCCCAGATTCCCTCTGCCCACTCTGTTGTACGCGGGATAATGCTTGAATCTAAAAAACCATATACAAAGAAAAACAGTATTTTAAAACAATTATTTTTCCATAAATGTTGAATAACCCGTATTTATTTTCGAACTATTATAGAACGTGTTTTAATCAAATATTTTATTTGATTTTATAAATAATAAATATTTGGCTTTTAAATTTTAGTTATTTATTAGTTATTATATTTAGTTTGAGGCCAGTCGTGGCGCAGAGGCACAAAGTGGGACTGTAAAATCGACTGGTTGTGGATTTGATCCCCACTCGAGGAAATGAAATATTTATTTACATTTTTATATTTTCATTTCTTCGCTCTGGTGTCGAGGCAAAGCGCGGCGTTGAGTTCCACTACTCAACACGCAATGCCTCCAAAACTCGGCGAAAAGTGGGGGATGGAGTGCCTTAACACTAGGTTCCCTCTGCCTACCCTGCAATGTGCGGGATACAGCGTGAAGATGAAAAAAAAGTTTATATTTATAACTATAGATATTGTACATTATTTTAGCATTTATAATTCCTGTGTGTCTACAAGCCAGCCAAAAGTTAGTAATGTCCTTCGATTTCCGCTCGTTTCTGTGACTGACTGAGACTTTCCCGATTTTTTTCGCTTCTGTAGAAATTTCTATAAATCCTAACTTCTTTTCACTCAGATATCTTAATCGACAAATTGTTGAACTTACAAACATACAGACAGAAACGGTAGTTTCTTATATTAAATTTGTTTTAAAAAAATTCTGCTTGTAAATTTGTGATAATATACTGGGAGTATTATTTGTAAAGCTGAGACTACCAGCTGTAAGCAACTCAATGTTTGCATGTTATCCACATTAATTAGAAAGTATAAGGGAGAACTAAGAGAAGATGTCTTGAAATTACTGTTTGAACGGGAAGAAACTGGAATTTTCATACAGACGTCGATAGTAGATATAATTATATTTTTTTCAACTTCGTGCTGTACCCTACTCATAGCAGAGAAATCAGAGAGAACCTGAAAACCTAGTGTTAGGACACTCCGTCATTATTAAGACACTTCCGTTCCACTTTCCGCTGAATTCTTGAGGCATGAGGCATTTTACGTTGAGTGACGGAGCTAAACGTCGCGCTTTGTCTTACAAGAGCGAAGAAATGAAAATATTAAATATTTCATTTCCCCCGAGTGAAAATCGAACCTATAAACGTCACGTTTAAAGTTGCACGCTTCTGTCCTTGCGCCACGATGGTCTCTATTATAACATAATTATAATTAAAATCTCTGTACAAGCGTATTTAACGCTGTAAAGCATTTACTTTGTGGTTGCAGTTGACACGTTAGGTACTACTAGTATTTTAATTAATTATTTACATTAAATTAATTAAAATGATAAAAACGACGTACGTGCTGTACGTCGTCATAATTCAGTGATATTTTTTAGCTTCATGCTGTATCCCATACATAGCAGGGAAGGTGAAGGGAACCTGGGAACCTAGGGTTAAGATAGTTTATTCCACCAATGAGACACTTTCCGCCGAATCCTCGAGTCATTGCGTGTTGAGTGGATGAACTTAACGTCGTTTTTTCCTCGTTTCACTGAGCGAGCAAGTGAGAATCGAACCCACAACCGTCGCATACAGTCCGCTGTGGCGCAGGGTTTGTACCCCAGTCTTAGTGATATCATTTTGTATTTTTATTGGGTAGACTGAGAGAAACTAGCGTTAAGACACTTAGTTCTGCTCTTCGCCCAGATGCAGGATATAGCATGTTGAGTGGGGGGAATCAATTCCGCGCTTTTTTGTACCATAGCAGGGGTTTCCTCCGAACAAGGATCGAACCTATAACCGTCGTGATTACATTCAAACGGTGACCCACTGCGTCATGATGGTCTCATTTATATATATTGCAGTTATGATTATTTATTTAATTTTATAATATTATCAAAAAACAAAAAACCCGACAACATAAGACTAAAAAGAAAAAAAAACTAGCGCAATAGTTAATTAGGAATAACAAGGAACTTTTCTTCAACCACTAAACCTATTTAAATTTTACCAGATTTTTTTATACACATACATATATATTCTCATAAATACATTACGCTCCTTTACATAGCGCAGTCAGGTAAAAACAGAAAAATAAAACTACATTTATTTTTTTAACTCTACTATAACTAATATATAACTTTTTAACTAATATATAACAGGATAATAGTAGATAGACAACCGTATAGATAAACTTATGTACATAACTTTGTAATTTTCCAATTAAAATAAGATATTCGAGGAGTTCTCTCAATCAATATTGTTCTTAAAATGGGAAGCAGAATGTTTTAACACAAGATTCTCAGGTTCCTTTTGCCTACCTTGTTTTTTTTTATGGAAAAGGACAAGGCAAACGAGCGTTGGGTCACCTGATCGTAAGTGATTACCGCCGCCCACGACCCCGTGCAACACCAGAGGAGCTACAGGTGCGTTGCTGGCCTTTAAGGTGGAGATAGACGCGCTTTTTGAAGGTACCCATGTCATATCGACCTGGAAACACTGCCGCGGGTAGGCCATTCCACAGTTCCGTGGCGCGTGGAAGGAAGTTCCTACGAAACCGCACAGTAGTGGATTGCCACGTATCCAGGTGGTGTGGATGATATTTTATCATCATCAAATAGAATATACATCACTAAAATTGCTTCAATAAATTTATATTTTCCAATTTTAAAATATAAATTTTGTTTTTAGTACAATTTGAAACCGTAAACACTGATGATGTTACACTAATTAACTAAGATTGTAATGTAATATTCAATGAATTTCAATAACTAATAAAATATAATTCAATACGAGAAAAAACTTCTTACCAATAATAATAAAAGTTAATAACAAAATACAAAATCGAATATTATTTGAATAATGTTTTTTCATTGCTCTCTACTTTAACCCACACACACACACACGCATGTATTCAGCCATTTTATTACCATGTTAAGAAAAGTTAATAAAACGCATTATTAATTGCAAGAAATTTTATTTCTTTTTTAGGTTCTACTGAAATGGTGAGTCATAAATTATATTCAAGATAGTAAGTAGTACACTTGTAAATCACTCATTTTCTATTGTTTTACATTATTGCAAAAAATTTGTGACCCCCAGTAAAAATTGCCCTTATAATAGTAGATAAATATTGTTTGGTAATAATAAATAGATTTTATAACAGATTTTATTAAGATTGATTCACATAACATTTAAAATCTTATCACAAGCTATAATTCCATGATAACTATCACANCTCTTTTGTTTTTCTCGGATTTTGACTCTGCCTACTTTGTACGACCCTCGCTTCCCCACTGGACTCTGAAATCTTTTGGATCTTACGACCGCCACGCTATGGATATGAATCGCTATGTGAATTGTGGGATAGCCAATGGACACTGCAATACCCTAGTCCGACGACCTTTAGACGATGAAAACCACCACAACCTGGTTACTTAGAGGTGTGATATGCTATAGGGCCCAAAAATGTATGGAATAGTTTCAGTCTCCTTTCAGATCATAAAATACATTTTTTATAACATCAAATACAAAATAATTCAGTATTTTATGAAAGTATATCATTAAAACGATTACTCAAACCGCACTATACGACCATTAGTCAATTGAATTGTGGAATACGTTTAAATTATTTTAACGCTAGTATGGCACATTTGAAGTGTCGAATTTTCATATACAATTTATATATATTTCCGAAGAAATATCTTAATGGCAATGGTATTTTAACGCTAGGTTTTCAGGTTCCCTCTGCCCACCCTGCTAAGTGCGGAATACTGCGTGAACCTAAAAAAATGCATGAGAGGGAACTACTTAGCAGTATCTGGAACTTGCGACAAGTGTAGGCTTATTAAAGTGCCATTTTTTGACACCACATTCAAAATATTAGGTCCTGAGATGTAAAATTGGCGTTTAGTATGGGTGGAACAAAAAGTCGAATATTTTTTAATATAATATATTTATTTAATCAAAGTATGAACTATATAGATAGACATAGATAACACTATGCACTTTTGTCATCTCATTGATCTCAATAAAATCTTTGAAGGCGGTTTTGACTGCCCCATCAGAGTTAAAGTTAAACAAATTTTGAAAAAAAATATAATCTGTTAGAGCACGGTCCGGGGAGTATAGTGGATATTGTAGGCATTCCAATTGATGCTCTTCTAATTTGGTAAGCGTCTGCTGTGCAGTGTGGTCTAACGTTGTCGTGAAGGAGAAGTGGCATAAAGCTATTGACCAGTGCAGTCGTTGAAATTGCTGACAAAAGACGTCTGCCGTAATGCCGTCTGGCCAGATTTGAGAAAATTGTAATGAACGAAACCGGCACTAGTCTATTAAACGCTTACAAGTACCTTTTTTTGGTAAATTTTCGCTTGGGGCAGTTTTTGGTTGGCTTGCCAGTATCCAGCCATAGCAATGAGTGATTTCGATTATCGTAAAGATCCACTTTTCATCACAGGTTCGATTCGATTCAAAAGCCCTTCATTATTGTGCCGGCTAAGTAATGTAACACAACAGTCGACGCGCGTTTGCCAGTTTGCTTCACTTAATTCGTGAAGTACCCACCTTTCAGGCTTTTGGCTTTAGGCCTTTAATCGTCCCAATTTGCTTCAAGTGGATAAAAACAGTTTTATCACTAACACCGCAGCGCAGCTCGAACGTGGTTTGCGATGGATACGCTTCCACAATAAATAGCCTTAAATTCTTCATTATCCACTTGGGTCTCCAGCCATCCACGAGGCTTGTTCTGCAGGACGAAATTTTCCAGAATCAAAAGACCAAAAGCGCGCTATGTTTTCTTTGGCGACGACCACCATACGTATCAATAACCCCACGAGCTATTACCGCAGCACTGCTGGAATTCGTACTCGTAAATAACGCAATATTTCAAGTTTTCCATTTTGTCAACTGAGTGACGCAAACAGGAAAAAACAAATGAACGACAGCTAACGAAACAAAAATTGAAGTAATATTTATGTTTCGTTAAAGTATATATATTGTCTTTAAAATTATAATTTTATTAGATTCCAAAAGTAATAAATATTAATATGAATTACTTTTATATAGGGAATAAGTAATTGTGTAGTTCAAGTGTAGTAAATGTATAAAACTCTTCCGTTACTAAATGACACAGCCGGAACGACGTGGGGCAGAACGGTGAAATTTCGTTGATTTCGTGGCAGTGCTCCTCTCTGAAGGAGGATTTCACTCAATTCCTACAAGATTACAAGCAAATAAGATTTGAAATTTTATAGTCCACACAAAAGAAATGCGGGCTACATGCTTGCAGTTGTCCTTTTATTTGTGTCGTGAATAAAATGTCAGTATTTTTCATTGGAAAATATTCTTTGAATAAACGGGCAAACAGATAGGAATTATAATATTATGAACTGTTGTTTTAGTCTACAACAGGTTCAAAGGTAGACTGTAAAGTGATTGTTATTTTATCACTTTAAAGTCTAGTATTTGTTTTAAATATAAACAATATTTTATAATATATAATGCAAGCATCACTGTGGCCAAGTGGATGTAAGACTTTGAGAGATGGTTCCTAATTGAATTTCTATTTTAATTAATTCCTTATTAACCGCGGCACTGAGTTCCACCACTCAACACGCAATGTCTAAGTTCTCGGCGCAAAGTAGGGATCGGTATTGACTTAATGGGAACGGAGTGTATTAACACTAGGTTCTTAGGTTCCCTCTGTCTACGCTGCTATGTGCATACAGTGAGAAGTCATGAGTTCGATCTTCACTCGGAGAAATTATCATGTACCAGTTTTCATTTCCCTGTCGCGGGAGACAAAGATACGCCACTCAACATGTAATGTTTCGAAAATTGAAAGAGAGGACCTAAAAGTATTAAGACTAAATTCAAGATGTTATACAGAGTATTTTTGTCAGATCCACTTTAAATTAAACCACAGTTTCAATTACTCTAGAGAGTTGTAAATTAAAAAGTAATTTGTCAAGAGCGACGCACGCAGACATACCCCTATTAAAGGGGAACCGCCGCATACGCCTCATTCCGAAATCGAATCGTAGGTATTGGCGGCAAAGTTCAAAGTTGTTTAACCTTTAGTAGTACTTTTGTAGTAGTATGTGTTTACGTTATTGGTATCTATTAGTAACTGCGTCAAACGAAATACAGTACGGATAAACATCGTGAAATGAAAAAAATCATACATCTGAACTGTTGAGGTATCTTGACTTATTTCTTTAGGTATAGGTTTAAAATATTTTACCTTATATGCTGTCCCCGTAAAAGAAGCGCTGACGCTTCCACTCTGTATATTAAGTGGCGTAACATAACGCCGCGTTTTCTTACCAGAGCTGGGCTGTGAAAATAAACAAATCCCCCGATTGAGAATTGAACTCACAACCGTCGCGTTTACCACCGTGGTCTTTATAGACAATCTCTTCAAACATTTATATACAGGAAATATGAACAAAATCTATGAAAAAATATACATCATAAAATTAATTAAATGTTATATGTATTTATAAAAAATATTATATTTACAAATTCATATAACATTTTACTGTAATATCCGAAAATAACGATATAAATTTATCTTTGACACTTAAAAATATGATGGATATTTATGTTGAAAATCGCTTTAGTTTTAAATAGTACACAATAATTTTGAGCGTTCATTGAAGTATGTATGTTTTATATGTTATTTTTTTATAAAGGCCGTCGTGGCATAGCGGTACAACCTCTGGTAGACTTGACAGAGGTAGGTCTGATTCCCTGAAAAGTAGGGAATAAAGTAAGACTAGGTTTTCTCAAACTATCCTTTTATAGAAGAAGAAATATCTGTTTTTTATGAATTTATATTTAGCTAGGAGCTGCTACCTAAATATATATATTTTTTCTACACCTATAAATTATTAATATATTAAATTTGCCCCTTCTGATAGTTAAAACACGGTGTTGAGTTTCTTTAGTCAACTAGCAATGTCTCAAAAATTGGGCAGAAAGTGGCGAATGAATCACCTTAGCTTTATATTCCCTCTGTCTACACTGTTGCTACTTTTGTGGAACTCTTGCATCACGAAAGGGCCTGTATGTTAAATTTCGGCAACTACACGGTTTTTACCCTATAGTAGGGATTCAAAATGAATTAAGATAAGTGGCAGAATTAACCGCCACGCTTTGTCTACCAGAATTTACCCCAAAACTACTCCGAGAAGGATTGGAAGCCATAGTCATCGCCTTTCTCACTGCGCCACGATGGCCTCAAATTTCTAGCACTCTAGTGTTAATCGGTGGCATATCACGGCTTTGGTTTGATACGTCTTGCAAACTTGCGGCCTTTAGCAAACACGACGCATATCAGATCTGGGCTGAGGCAGTGGTTACTAAGGATCCGAAGGTGAAAGCTTTAAAGAAGCAGTATAATCGAGACTCTAGCCACTTTAAGTAAGAGGCAAATTGCCAGATCAAGGTCCGAGCATATCGCCAAAATTGGTGAGAAGCTTGAGTGTTACTCGGAACTCATGAGTTTTGGGCCCTCTCAAAGGCTGTACTTATCAACTTTAGCCACTTTTCGCTTCCACCATTATGCACAGGAAATAACATCTTGGTCCACACGGCTACAAACAAAGCTGATCTCCTGGGTGCTCTCTTTGCCTCGAACTCGACTAAGCCGTTAGGCGAACTCTGTCTTCTTTGGACATCAAGGTGAGCGGGCCAGATGGCATCTCACGTGCTCCAGAGCTGACACCGGTGCTAACGCGTTTGTTTTAGTACGATTATTCCGTCGGCGTAGTCCCAGACTTGTGGAAGAGCGCTCTTATATACCCGACCCCGGAGAAAGATGATAGTTCCGATCCACCTAACTATAAGCCCATTGCTATCACCCCTGCTCTCGAAAGTGATGGAGAGCATTATTAATAGCCAGCTCTTGGTTTATCTGAAGGATCATTGATTGATTAATGAATGTGGCAAGGGACGCTCCTTGCGAAACTTCCGTCCTACGGGTTTCCCGAGAATTTATGCAAATGGATCGGCAGCTTTCTCACTGGGCACAGCATCTAGACTGCTGTCGACGGTTTTTGCTCGGAATACATGCCCATGAGCGCTGGCGTACCGCAAAGCGCAGTCCCCCACGCTGTTTCTTCTGTATATCAATGACTTGTTAAAAGATTCTAGCATTCATTTCTATGCAGATGATAGCACAGTGGACGCTGTTTACTCCGGCCGAGCAAGTCTTTCTCAGGAAAACGTCGACAAGTGCCGAAATTAACTTGTGTCTTTTGTTGACCCTCATGGGGTGAAAGGAACTTAGTTCACTTCAACCCCCTGAAGACGTTCAAGTTTGCGTGCTAACCACCAAAAAAAACACCTTTGACCATTTAAATAAATATTTCATTTCTTGTCCATGTCCAACAGCTTAACTGATTGTACTGAGACTTTTATTGAAAGACAGAAGAGGTACTGAGAAATATATAGGTTACTTTCATCTGGTATCTCTCGCGGGATCGGGAAATAACACCCGTTTACCACACGCGACTACCTACCGTCCAGATAGATATGGAACTGTAATTTGCCAGAAAAATCATAAAAATCAGACGTTAATTTTAACGTATAAGAGTATAACTTTACTAAAATAATAGCCCGAGGCCAATGAATTAAACTGAAATTTTGAGAATTATTAGTCTAATATGTAGTTAAGACAGTACGCGTACTTACTAACTGTAAATTGGGGCCCTTTCAGAGGTGGCATCATCTGAAGGTACATCTCTGTCTAGGAGGATGATTGAGCCATCACATTGCTCTGGTTGCTTATAACGGGTCTTGAAATATTCCCGTATTATATGTAAAATTTTGGCTTGATAATATTAACTACCTTTACCACAACTTGTTTTGCCACAATTTTCAACAACCTTTCGGACCTCTGGCAGGAGTAAATGTCCACGTAAAATGTCTTCAATAATAAATATACAAATTTTACGTTAATCTTAAAAACATTTCAATGTGAACGTTTCTACTTTGAAGTAGGTAAACGTGTAGTGTGTAACGTCCTTTAGTTGGCGCTACATACGTAGTGTGGTTAAACAAAATACAATATTCAGTTATTTTAATCTTTTATCAATTAAAAAAATTAATTTTTTATCAATCCTACAGAATAGCTCATTTATTACAACAACGAAGTAATTGCATTTGATTAAAAAACTATTTAAATATGTCAATGTTTACGAAAAGATCTTTGTTGCACAAAATAAGTGATATGTTAAACTACATCAAAAATGCTATGAGGCTGTCGTGACTCAGTGGCACAGCAACTGACTTTTTTCGCAACGGTTGTGCATTCGACCAACTTGGGGGAAATAATTATTAGGTTCCCTCTGCGTACCCACTATGTGCGGGATTCAAAGTGAAAGATAAAAATAAGGAATGTTATATAGTTAGCTCATAACTACAATAACATTCATTTTATTCGAATGAAGCTAACGTTCGTTCGAAAGCATTACTAAAATGCTTTAGACGTCGTACGAGGCTTTTCATTTAGATTCTGTAATATAAAATATTTTTGCATTCTCTCACACTCATTTCCACATTAGTTTTAATGAGTTTTTCAAAATAATTTTTTATATATGTTATCTTATACACGCTCCATTTTTATAAAAAAATATATTATGTAGAGGACTCGATCTAAGTGGACGTGGATTCAAATCTGCTCATACGAAAAATATTTTTTTAGCAGGATAAATAGCGGCAGGAACTAATGTTATTAATACACTCCGTTCCCCATTTTTTGAGATATTGCGTGTTGACTGGCGGAACTCAACGACGCACTTTGACCTGTTATCAAAGCAATAAAATGTCATTTCTCCGGCTGGAAATTAGACTCACGATGGTCGCCTTTATATTCAGATACGGTGCCGCTGAACCACGACGGTCTCATACGACCAAATTCCATATGCAAGTTTTTAAAGTATATTATTAATACAAAAAAATAAAAAATTCTACTATATTAACTTAATTGTATTTTTTTTATAGATTTCGCTGCAAGTTGATGCAAGAGTGCAGTACCCGTGATGTCTCTCCAAAGCAGTTCCTTATAGCGAGGAAAAGCCGCCCAGCATACTTTAACCCATCCCAACCATTGCTCAAAAGTAAGATTTTTTTATTAATAAGAATATATCGTTATATTATATTCGTATATTATAAAATATATTTATCAAGAATATTTTGAAAGTAGCGAAAAAGTGCCCCAACAACATTTACTTTAATAAAAAAATGAAGCTGTCAAAACTCAGCAAAACTTTTTTTAAACCAATATTATAATTATTTATAATAATGTTACATTGAGGCCAGTCGTGGCGCAGGGGCACAAAGTGTGACTGTAAAATCCACTGGTTGTGGGTTCGATTCCCACTCGAGGAAGTGAAATATTTATATCCATTTATATTTTCAATTCTTCGCTCTGGTGTCGAGGCAAAAGTGCGGCGTTGAGTTTCCACTCAGCACGCAATGCCTCCAGAATTCGGCGGACTGTGGGAAACGGAGAGTCTTAATACTAGGTTCCTTCTGCCCATCCTACTGTGTGCGGGATACAGCGTGATTCTGACTTGATTTGACAATGATATCTTTAAAACACACTAGAGGGCTGCATTTCATTCCCAAGGCGTGTTATCTCTATATATAATAAAACAGTAAAAATATTTTGTCTGTATATTTAGTAATTTTGACTGAAATTGATAGAGGAACACTTAAAAAGAATAATAGAAAGCAAAAATATATATTTTTTAATTTCTTGTCTGTCTGTCTGTCGATTTGTATGGTCACATTTTTCTCTGAAAGTACTGCACCGATTTTCTTAAAAGTTTCACCAATTGCTTTGTTTTACTCAACTTAACATTTAAAGTTTATTTCATTAAAATCGGTTCATTAAAAAAAAGCTATCGTCATTTGAATGAACTCAAGGCATTAGTTTGCCTGCGAATATTATATAGCAATCGCGCTGGTAAGATTTCTGGCTAAAGAATGACATTCGAAATGTCTTAGTTATATGACTGTTGATAAAAATATATTTTTTTAAAAAACTATTGTTCAGAGTACTAACAATAAAGTAAACAAAAATGTAATTGTTAGTGAAGATTACCTTCATAAATAAATAAATAATAAATCAATAACAGTTAAGTTGAAGTCGTAATTAATTCAACACATAGATAAATACCGATTTGATCTTCAAAGAAATATTAAATAAATACATAGATTCTTCGGTTCGTTCGTTCGTTTCAAATAAATCTATATAAAAATGCCTATAACCAGACTTTCTACGTGTACTCTATAATATCTACAAACGTAACTAATTTAAAAACTGTACAGGAGTTAATATGCAATCATAACAGTTATTTTACAAAGAATATTATGAATCCTTCAAATCAATAATTTAATATTTAAGCCTGTTTCTGAAAGAGTAAATTAAATTATTCACTGACATCAGCACGTTTAACAGAGTTTTAAAATTATGATGAGACGTTTACATAGGTAAAAAGAACGTAATGTTACAAAAATATGTACGTATAAGAAATTATTAATTTTATGTACATTTTTATAAATATCAAATATCAATATTGGCCGTATTTTTTAATTCAAAACAATCAAAAGTCCTTATAAAAATTACGATAATGTAGTAAAAAAATCATATTAGATGTCATTTCTGTTTATTAGATCAATAATCATGTAGCTTAAGCGGGCGAAGCCGCGGGCGGGCCGCTAGTCATTTATAAAATAATTAATTAGGTAATAAGCTAAAACACAAAAACGTCTTTTCACAACTTTTTTAAATCGTGATATAGAACATTCTCTAAGGTTTTCTGGGATCCTATTGTAAAATCCAATATATCTATAAATTTCTTTAAACGTTTACCTTAAGGAATGTATATAGCTTAAGTTATAGATTAAATTATATTTTAAGCTATAGATTTTTGTAACTTTGCAACGTTACAAAAATAGATGTCCATCGAAATTGATGTCGAAATGTTGATTAATTAAGCCCTACTAGTCATAACCTAAACTACTAGGTCAAACTGATACCGCGGGTGTGGTCCAGGCAGCATCAACTGCTCTGAATATCATTTGAATATCGCATAATCAAAATCTATAGAGTATTATAAATCAAAACCTATTGACTAACTACATTTAAAATTTTTTTAAGGTTTACAAACTTATTTTTGTAGTTATTATGTAATTATGTCTGTACAAAACAAAACCTGTTATCTGATAGGTAAGACCATAGTGGGACAGCGTCAGACTGGAAACGCGACGGTTGTGGGTTCGAACTACTTCTATTTTTGACTCTATAAATTTATATATGCCTCTCGCATATAGTGAAACATAACGAAACTTGTGTTAAGAGACTGCTTTTTAAACATTCTATTCATTAATGCTTTCCGAATGGCGGAACCCAACGCCGCACTTTGAGATCAAAAAGCTTATGCAAGCATTCCCTGGGTAAAGATTGAATCCATAACCACCGCGTGTAAACCAAGACACTGTCCAACAGCGTCGCACCGGCGTTTACCTCCATGTAGATATATCAATAGAGACAGACTAATGTACGTATTCATGGGCTTAACCTTAAACAATAGGCATTGATTTCAACGTATTGTATACGGCAATTACACTGCCATTATATTGCCTGTGCCATACCCAGCTCGCTCTATATACCTAGTTGTGAAGGGATACCATGCATATAACGGTAAGTTATTACATTCAATCAGTCATAAAAAAAAGATAGCTTATAGCAAAATGGAGTGTTAGACTGTTAATAACAGTTGGGGGTTCAATGACAACTTAACAACAACCTAAATAAACAAACTAAGCCATAGTTAAACAAATTGGGATTTTATGTTTCAATTTTTGACTGATTTTGTTCTGTTAATATTATGATGGAAATGTATTTCATCACAATATTTCATCTTTATTATCATCAGTATCAGTATCATCCGATCCTCGTTAAAATATATTCCCTCTCCAATAGCACGACACTGCTCCTAGCTACTTTGCGTATGACGTCACCTCACAACTGGAGGTTACCTTTTATATAGGGTGTTTTTAGATCGTTAGTCAAACGGGTACAGGTGATAGAAGTCATTTTCCACTATTCTCCTCACACTGGTGCAAAGTTTTACCGTTTTAGTGAAATTGGTCATTCAAAACAAAATATCTAAATACATATAGAAAAAGAAATATTTTGCGCGTTTTAACAAAAATGCATCAATTAAAAATTACAGTTTGTGATAAAATTTTAATATTTACAAACATTGTCATCCAGTAATCAAAAAGTTAAAACATTCAGACGGTTTCATGTTACATGATTAGATGAGGTATACATCAAATAATACAGTACAATATTTAGAATTTTTAAGAATAAAAAACCGACTTTCACCGGATCCCATAATCAGAACCTAACCAAACTCTCATAGAACTACCGCTAAAGTGTATCCTGTCCGATAATAAAGAATTATCAAAATCAGTTTGGCGTGATATTGAGTTATTCATCCATTTGTCGCGCATATACTTAATGCAAATTTAACATTTATGTGGTTTTCTCATGGATATTTGTCAGAAATGGACCAATTATTAAAATAAGACCACACTGGAAGCATCAGCTTTCAAATATAAAAGAATCATTCAAATCGGTTCACCCAGTCAAAAGTAACAAACATAAAAAAAGTAGAATTGATAACCTCTTCCTTAGCAAGTCGGTTAAAAATACCAATAATCATTGGATAAATACGTAAAACATTGTTAGAATGTTTTTGAATAGCAATTTTAATAAAATATTTTTTGATTTTTTTTACAATATCTTGAAAACGGTAAAATTTATTTATTATTTATATGAGGCAAAAATATTTTGATATAACCTCCTCTATCACCTGTATCACATTGTCTATTCATGTACTAATTAATCACTCTGTATACTCTTATATCGTATTCTTCGACTGTTAATTCTTATACTCAAGCCATATTTTTTTGTTTCTAGTTTTTATGTATATTTTTTTTGTTTTTCTAAATATTTTTTTATTAATTGTTGGTTTCTACTTAGATTCTTGCAACGAAAATTTGTATAATTTGGTAACTAAATTTATGCTTTGCTCTTTATTTTACAAAAACAACAAAATATCTGGTTTTTTAATCAATAATCTATATCTATTTAGTTAGTTTTATCTATTAATAAGTATTACGAATTCCGATCGATTTATTTTTTACCGTTTTGAGGCCAGTCGTTGCACAAGGGCACAAAGTGTGACTGAAAATGCGACTGGTTGTACATACGATCCTCGAGGAAATGAAATATTTATTTAAATTGTCGAGACAATGCACGGCGTTGAGCTCCGCCACTCAACATGTAATGCCTCCAATATACGACGAAAAGTGGGGAATGGAGTATCTTAACACTGGGTTCCCTCTGCCTACCCTGTTGTGTGCGAAAACAGTGTGAAGCGTGACATAATATTTATTTTTATTGTATCTGCACTATGTAAATATGTAAAATAATTTGCACTTACTAATCACTTGTCAGACGGACATTCTTAAATATTTAATCAATCGAATTTCGACTAATATAGTTTGACATTGACACTATTTTGTTCCACCACTTCTGGCGAGTGAAAGTAAGAGACAGAAATAAAGCAGAAATCGGGATTATAAGCAAATGTATTGGAGTATTAGATGCTATTGAATAAACTTGTAGTTCGTAATGTTCAACTAATCTAATTAATTTTGAAGTAAATAACGTTATAGGGTAAAATCGGGATAAATGCCCGACGATAAATCAAAAAAAGGAATTGTTAATAAAAAATATATTGACATTAAGTGTAAATTATATTATACAAAGAAAATGTTTTTGAAATGCTAGGACTAAAGTTTGTTATGTAACATTTTGGTAATTAATATATTCATTAAAAATTTTGATCATTTTTTTCTTTTTGTGTGTATGTTTTTTACATATAACAGAATAGGCATTGTCTATTTTCTGTCTGAATTTGAGACATTAAATGATGATTGACGGCGGCGCTCAATGACGCAGTTTGTCGTGCCAGAACGAAAAATGAGAATAATTAATTCCCCCGAGCGGGTACCAAACCCACTATAATCGCAGTCAGAAGCTGTCCCACAATGGCCTCGATGACCTGCAGTAATTATTAAAATTAACATCACAAATTAAATTTAAATTGTTCACAAAATACATTATAATATAACGAATACTATTATAGAAAATAATTATAACGAAATAATTACCTAACATGTAATTAATGAACCAATTGATGGCTTTTAATTAATAAATTTTACTATGAAAATGAGGTCGTCATGGCGCAGCGCAGGACCACAAGCGTGTAACTGTATACGCGACGGTTGTGGATTTGATTCCCTTTCAGTGGGGATGACATTCTTAATATTTCAATTTCGCTTTCATGACGAAGAAAAGCGCGGCGTTAAGTTCCGTCACTTAATTCACGATGCCATTCAAAAATTCAGTGAAAAATGAGGAACCTCCCCTTTGTGTATTAATAGGAACGTATCTCTTCTGCCTGCCTGTTGTGTGTGGGTTAAAGCATAAAGGTGGAAAAAAATAAGACAATACAATGGGTAAACTATTGTGGATCCGATCCTTACTCGGAGCAATCTTAATATAATATAAATTATTTTCAATTCCCCCCTTTGATAAGGAAAGCGCGGCGTTGAGTTCCGTACGCAATATCTTGTAAATCGAGCGGGGAATGGTACCTTTTGCCTTCACTGCTATACGGGAAAGCATGAAGCACCTATTTCAGAAACGAAAATATTTTAAGAATTTTATATACCTAGTTAAATTTTTCCCCAAGCCGGAATCGAATTGGAAAATTGACATTTGAAATTTACATAAATTTATACTCTATTTAAATCTATTTTTATATATCTAATTATGACTATATAACTTAATGTCGCATTCAGAAAAGTTAATTAACGATTAACTGCTGTTAAATCGGTATGAATACATTTATATCGATTAAAAGTCGATTAAACGACAATTATTTTGTAAACGGCGGCTAATATTGTAAATAATAATTGATCTCTAAAGATCTTATTAAGATAAAATTATCACTAGCTAAGACTAATTGTAGGTGTTTGTAGACTAGTCTATTTTTAAATTTAAAGTAAAAATATTTAAAATAATTTAAATTTAAAGACACTAATAGTCATATGTATGTATAATTAATTATTATGATAATTAATTATATACAAGAACAAAGCTTCATAATCAATATTTCTATTCTAATAAAATAAAGCTGAAAATAGGTTTGGTTGAACGCGCTAATCTCGGTAACTACTGGTTCGAATTGAGAATATTTTTTATGGATAGTCCAATTACCGAGCAAGGCTTTGCCTTTGCATTAAGTACTTATTTGTTACAATGTACTACTGTACCCGGAACTCAGTTACACCAGGCACTAAGAACGAGTCATGTGTCATACACAACTCTGAGTTATTTTCATTCGCCACGAGAGCAAATATGCAAATTATAGAATATACCAAATCATAAATCGGTACCTACGCCAGACACTGCTATAGACAAATATACTATCAAATCTAAAATTGAACAGCTGTTTATTTCAAATTTTCACAAATTAAACTGTTATTATTTCCTTAATAAGATCGGAGGTTCGAAGGTTCCGGCTCCGGTTCCGGTTTCCGGCTACCCTACTATGTGCGGGATACAGCGTGAAGTTAAAAAAAAGTATTAACTATAATTAACATATCAACGTAATACTTCTTCTTCTTCTTCTTCGTGTCAATGCTTGGAATTATTTCATATCATATTTTGCCAGTATTTAGCCACGTTGACTGCGGTATCTGTTGCCCTGATCAGGTCGTCATATGAACATTTCGGCTTTTGTAGAAGATAAGCCTTCGATGTTAATTGATATTACCGTGAGAGCTGCTCGGTAAGGGTTAAGTTTGTTTTCGTCACGTAATACTTATTTACCTCTACGCTGTATCCTGCATATAACACTGCAGTCAGAGGAAATTGTGTTACGACATTCTGTCCCCATCCACAGATCAACTATCTAGACATAGGCGGAATTCAACGCCGCACTTTATCTTGTAACCAGAGCGACAAAATAAAAAAAAATTGGTTTCCCAATAGGAATCGAACTCCTTGTGGGTTGCATTTACAATCAAACGCCCTATCACCACGGCGGCACTAATACACAATCAATACAAAAAATCCATTTACATAGTTTTAATATGGGATATCGATTTACTACCGCGTGACCTTGGGCGGGGAGGCCCCTATCGGCCTTGACTTCCATGCGGCGCGCGCCTCCCCCCGCATAATAACATTCTTACCCCACTCAGCTCACCCCGCACTTACCCCGGCCGTACCAAGGCATTCGGTATTATTTTAAAGCTGTAATTCTAAGCTTATTTTTGAGCTTTCAATATGTTTTTAGATATATTGGTAGATTTAGAAAATTTTGAGCTTATTTCTATGTAAACGTTGATGTGTTGTAAAGTTTACTCTATGTTGACGTATTGAGTTATTAGTGAAAGTGTTTCGTAGATACAGTATGGACGTGTGATTTGGAGATATGTGAGTAATTTTGTAATTTTTTTTATATGATTTTCTATAAGTTTTTTTTTTTGAGTGTTAAAGTGTTATTATGTGGTAAATTTAACCATTTTTGTTGAAATTGCGTGTTAAAATGATAGAAGGACTCATTTTGACAGGTTAGCGTCAACATATCGATTGTGTTCCTATTGTTTGAAGAAAGAGACAGACAGGATATAGTGAAATGTGAAAGTGAATAGAAATATTTATTCAATAATATAAAAAAAAATGTTATTTAATACAGGTGTTGGCAAATGTTAGTAAATTATAATAATTATGGTATGATTTAAATCGTAGAATTATATAACGATTTAAAGGAGTGATTCAACATTTTGTGATTCATATGTTATATTATGTATATATCAAACGTCATACGTATATGTTTTTGAATGTTTTTAGTGCTTTGAATAGTTTTTCCTTTAGTCGTATACAATTTGGCAGTCTTAGTTTATATGATTTTTAAATGAGGCTCTATTAGATATATTTTTTTAAATTATTCTTATTATTTTATTTTTGTTAAAATAGCCTTTTGTTGAATAATTCTTTATTATTTTCTGTTATTTGTAAGATTTATTTGAATTTATATTTGCGCACATAGTCATGTGATTCAAAATGGCGTCCTATTGATTTAATTTCTATGTTCAAAATGATATCGTGTATATTGTACCTGTACTTAAATGTAGTTTTTGACAGATTTTGTTTTTTTTTCTTTTACTTTTGTTTTAAAAGCGAAGGATTATTGTAAATGTGTCCGCAAGCATATGCAAAGCGAATGAATGATGGTATTTTTTTTTATTTAAATGGATTATACTTTAAAATTATTGGAAAATAGGTTTTTTTAAATAAAAACCTGATAAGCACGAGTCGGGCTTGCCTACCGAGTGTTCCGTACAAAAATTAGAGGTCCCGAACTTTTACTGAAATTCAAGTTTAGCTTAGCCAGAGACCTTTCATCTGATACCTCACTTGGACTAGCGGTTTTAATACCAAATTTTGCCTACCTTTTACGGCTATTATTTTTTTAGGATTTAACCACAAATGTATAATTCTCAGGTTATTATTTGAATTAGTATTATCTGTAGATTTCACAATTGTACTTGAACCGGAAGTATCCTATTCATTTTGATTCCCTTTGTAGTGTCGAAATATGCGTTTTTGAAAATTAAACGGCCATATCTTTTGTTAGGTGAATGTAGAAATATGCTTTTTTCAGGAAATTAAGGGACCATACATATAATATATGGTTTGAATTTTTACTCGACATTTTCAAGTGTTCCTGAGATAAAGGCTCTTGACAGACAGACAGATTTTATTTTTTTTAAATTACCCACAAGCGCTTGTAGAAGGTCCATCTTTTTCTGTACTCCAAAAAACTCTAGGTCTGGATTTTGATATTAATTTAGCCGGGAGTTCGGACAACGTAAGTAAGGATTTAAAGGCGTTCCATAAAACTACACTTGGGTCAGAAGTGGTAGGCATTGTTCGTAGCTCCTTGCAACGCAAAGTGTGGAATGTTAATTAGTTTCTCTTTACATATTTTTATTCTATAAGAGTCGTCGTGGTGCAGTGTCAGAAGCGTATATCTGTAAACGCGGCGGCTGTGAATCCGAATCCCATTCAGGGAAATGAATTATTAGACATTTAATAATGTTTTCATTTCTTCATAACAAGGTAAAGCGCTGTGTTGAGTTCCGCCACTCAATACACAAGCCTTCAAAAAATTGTTAAAAAAATAGGAAAGGGAATGTCTTAATCTCCTGTCTACCTTACTATGTGCGGGATACAGCGTGAAGCTGATATATTATTCAAGATAAAATAATAAAATTATAAAAAATAAAATATAAAAATCTAATACAATTGTACAATAACATGAACTATATAACAATTTAAGCGCAATGTCGATCACAATGAAGTAACCGACTTCAAAGATTTACATTTATTCGTACTAGGTATCAAGCTCTTATAAGGTTTTACTATTCAATGCTATCCGACATAAATAGTACGTAAATGAATTAAATACTCTTTTATTTCATACAAGTTTTCGCCGGCAACTTTGCTAGAAACGTGGACTTTAAGAAATAAAATGAGAAATATCATTTTCACATTTTCTTAGATTTCGAGAAATCCCCGTTTTGCTTTGTTTTGTCTTTGCGTTGTCTAATTAAATTTGTTTTATATAATTAAATTTGAAATAAAGTTTATACAGAGTGTTTTTGTCATCACCATTTTAAATGAAACCAAAGTTTCAACTACTCTATAAAAACCTAATACATTTAAAACAAAAGAGATTTTTCCAAAAATGAAAAAGTGATATTTCCAACTAAATAACTAATAAAAATAACGCCGCACACACCTCATTCCCGAAATCGTATCGCCATGACCTGGGGGCGAATTTGAATTGCGTAAAATATTATAGAACGACAGATATCCCTTCATCTCGTTCTAGTATGTTATAGAGAATGAAAAGCAGAAAGGCAACGCTTAGTAGTATTTTTGTAGTAGTATATGTTAACATTATTGATATCTATTTGTTACTGCGTCACACGAAGTACACGTCTAAACTGTTGAGGTATCATATTGAGGTATTATATAATTTCTTTAGGTATGGGTTTGAAATATTTTACGCTATATACTGCTCCCGTAAAAGGAGCGCAGACGCTTCCACTCTGTATAATTAAATTTGGATTGTTGATTCTCCATTTAACACTTTTTTTTAGCCTCACGCCGTATTCCGTACAAAGCAGGGAAGGCAGAGGGAACCTTGGAACCTAGTATTCATTTCGAATTATTGTATGTTAGATAGATAGTGGAACTTAACGCCGCCTTTTGTTAATACAAAATCCAGTGTGTTCATTAAATTCATCTCTCCGTTCTGGTAAAGTAAATCATGCAATCAATCACGTCGTTTCTCGTTGAGCTGAGTAGATAGAGATAGCTGAATGTTAGGAGTTGTTCTCCGTTCTTTCCCTAATTTTCAAGACATTGTGTTTTAATTGGCGGAATTAAACGTAGCGTTTTGTCTTATTACGAGAGTGAAAATAAACAACAATTCCCCGAAGCGCGAATGGAGCCCACAACCGTCATGCTAACAGTCAGACGCTGTGCCATTGCGCCACGACGGACTTTTAAATATTATTATTCTATTAAAATTATTACTATATTACCATGATATATTTTATATCATATTTGTGTTCTAACAATAGTTTTATTTAAAATAAAATAAATTAAATATATGACAGTGTTTCATATTGATATTAAAGTGAAATAAAATGGTACTACGTATGTCTGTAGATGCAATAGTAGTGGGTTCGATTCTCACTCGGGAGAATTATATAATTTTTATTTTCACATTTTATTAGAGTTGGCGTTAAGTTCAGCCATTTGACACGCAGTATTTCGAGATTAAATGGAAAGCGGAGATTGGAGTGTCTCAATACTAAGTTCTCCCTACCTACCCTGCTATATATGTAAAGATGAAAAATTTATAAGGTTTTTTTTGGTCAACTTCACGCTCTATCCCGCATGGAGTAGAGTAGGCAGAGCCGAGCTAGTTAAGACACCCCGATCTTCACTTCACCAATGAAAATATTAAATATTTAATTTCCTCGAGTGGGTATTGAACCCACAACTTGTAGTGCTAACAGTCACACGCCTCTTCTCTCCCTGCGTCACGACTGGCCTCGTAACCTATATATATAGAAAATTATAAATTTTCTTAAATAATTTAATACTTATATCTATTTAAATGACATTTTGATATATCGTTCTACGGAATTTATTAATATCCAATAATTATATAGTAAGCTTCAGTCTATCTAGAGTGTTGACTAAATCCAGATAGTTAATTACTTTGAGCTATTCATGTATACGAATCTATTTTAAACTTTGTTCAATTCTTTAAAAAATACGTCGACTGACTTTAAACGAGAATTTTTGAGAAAATTTGGAGAGTGTATTATTTCATTTTCTTGCTCAAGTAGTAAGGCTAAAGCGTAGTGTAGAGATTCGCTAATTAACATGTAAGGAAAGTTAACAGTGAGGAAAGGAGTATCTTAACACTAGGTTCCCTGTACCTATCCTGCTATATATGTGCTATAGCGTGAAGCTCAAAAGAAATGTGCGCATAAATCAGTGATAAGTACAGACAGATAACAGTGTTAAAGCACTCCTATTTTGAGATCTAGCATTTTCGTCCTTATTTTCCTATAATTTCGACATTTCAACCTCACTTCTAACATTTCACCGCATAACCCGTGGTTATGCGGACCAGACTAGTCCGTCTAACCATTACCCGCTTCTTTCTCTTTCTTTTTCCTTTTAAATAAAATAAACTTACATCGCCACCAACAAAGAGTTTTATATTTTGACACTCTGCTCTGTGAGTTCAACGTAGTCATTAATGGGTGGAAACATGGCATTAAGCGAGTTCTGCACACAATGTCTCGAAAATAAGACGGATAGTGAGGAACGGAGTGTCTTAACACTAGATTCTTGCTTACCCTGCTATGGGGCAAAAACGTGAAGCTAAAGTATTCTTAATTGGAACAAAATGTCTAAGCACAAGGTTCCCAGGTTCCCTCCGCCTTCCCTACCACGTACAGATGTGACACAGCGTGAAGCTTACAAAAATTACAATATTTTAACCATACTAAGAAGAACGTCACACACACCTCTAACTAACACATCCGCATACATTTGGCGGCGGTTTCGGATCAATACTTTGGCAAGCGTCACCGCACTTAGCACCCTCAATCTACTGAAACCGTCCCATTTTACTCACTGTAACTGAGTTACGTTAATTTTACTGTAGTAAATATTACCTAAAACTATTAAGGTTATTTAATTTTGTACTGTTAAATGTAATAGGTGTTTTTTTTTTTAGTTTTTGAGCTTATGTAACACTTTACTAAAGAGTATTGTTACACACGTTATAAAGCTGGAGATTTGTTTGGTGGAATGCGCCAATTTTAAGAACTTCGAATTGAAACCCTCTTTTTCTGTTGAATAGTCCATTTACCGATGAAGGCTATAAAGCTATAGGCTATCGCCCAATATTAATAATGTATCTCCTATCTCGGGTTAACGTCAATCTTCGATTGTTCCACATATCTATCCAATCTCTAACCTGCGGGCCAATAACCAAACCGGGCAATGTCAACTTATGTTCAAAGATAGATTGCATGGCCCTCCTTGCCCTATCTCTGTTTTACGTAGAACTCCGTTTTACGTAGAAATTTTAAATTAGCGAAATCCTCATGTATGTGCTAAAATTATTACTACTTACAAAACTCCTTTAAAAACAATTTTTAATGAAATAACAAATCTTTAAGTCCCAAAATAAACTACAAAAACTAAAAAAAATAATAAAAATTAACAATATTAAAACTCTTAAATTAATGTGCGTAGGTGCGTAAAATGGAACTCGAACATATTGTTATTTACTCATTTTGAAGTTTCTTCTAATGTCTTTTATAATTTTATAATTTATTGTTAGTTTTGAGATACCTCATTACTAACCTGTTTTTATGTACATATATATTGTTTGGCATAACTCGAGACGCAATAAACTAACAACTAAAGTAAACTGAAGATACTCCATTTTATAATTAGAAATTACAAAAAATACTTTTACGATGGACTCCGGCATAGTAAGTATCGTATTCATAGTTTTGTTTATGAAGTTTAAATACAAATGTTTTTTGCGAGTAGAGTATTTTTCTGTGAATATATATACCTATATAATTTGTCGAATTTATAATAATATTAATTAACATCGTTTAGTTTGGTAGGTGTCGTATTGTTTATTGTTTTCTTTAATAATTTAAGACTTGTGCTAGATTATTATTTCAACTAATTTTGGTGAATGCTTTACTGAACAATGAACTAATAAATACTTTCCTTTTTTCAGTGAAATAGAAAACAATGATGGTGACCACTGCAAGAAATTTAGCTATCACTAAATGTTGTAGCTTATAAGAAATGTATGGAAAATAAGGCTGATAAAATTACAAAACATAGAGGTCAAATTAAGAAATAAAAAATATTAATACAAGAGACAAATAAAAAAAAATAGGTTACATTTTCTTTAATAATAAAAAATTTACAATACATATTGTTTTTCTTATACACACCTCCAAAAAAAGTAAAAATATAATTTAATAACAATCTTTTCAATCCTTTATTTAATAAATATAAAATACATTAACAATTATTCATCTTATAAGGAAATGATATATGAAAGATGTCCTTTCTGTGATATTTCCTACTGAAGCGCTGTCCCTATTATGTACTATGTCATGAAGGTACATCTACTCCTTCTGGTACTTCCATAAAATTAAAATCTCTGCAAGTGGAGTGCCATAATAGAAACTTATCTTTCAAATGCTCTGAAAATATAAAATTTATATATTAAAAAATATATATTAGGTATATAATTAGTGAATACAAATAAATTAATAAATCAGCTTCACGCTGTATCACACATACAGCAGGGTAGGCAGAGGGTATCTAGTGTTAAGACACTTCTTTGAGGAACTCAATGCTTCGACACCAGAGCGAAGAAAATGGAAATATAAATTTAAGTAAATATTTTATCTGTTCGAGTGGGGATCGAAACCACAACCAATAAGTTTTAGAGTCACACTTTGTGCCACTGCACCACGACTGGCCTCTAGTGATACAAATATGTTTAATACTAGTTACACATAATACTAATAAATAGAATTTTTTTTTTTATTTATTCAAAATCTCATAACTTCCACTTTAACATATGGTCCGTATTCTTTTTTTTCATACCATTTTTTTTATATTTTAATTTTTTTCTCCAAATCTAAGGTTANTTTAATCTTATACATCTTATACTAATAATAAGTTATCATGATACCTTTCTATTATATTCCTTGTTTAATATGTGCTTGCTTGCAGTTTAGCTTCACTACTTGGATTAAGAACTTGTGATAATAAATATATTATAAAATAATATATTTATAATATAATAAGTATAAATAAAGTATATATATATTTGGATAACCCCCGGAATAATCAATAATTCCGGGGGTAGAAGTGGAAAGTAATAAAGATTAGCT
>JAAIXJ010001033.1:50864-87392 GCA_013403705.1 Heliconius hermathena | reverse complement strand
GAAATTTAAAGAAATACTAAAAGAAATAGATAAGCGAAAGATACGTATTAGCAAGAAGATAAGGCTTAAAATTGAATATAAGCAAGGAGTGCAATATTTAAACAAGTGAACGTCGCAAGCGATAGTAGCCGACTCTTTACACGTAGCTAGCAAGCAGGCTACGTCACGCACAGCAAAAAAACTCGAAACAAGTTTGTCATGCGAGTGCGCTGCGTGCGGATAATTATAATAAATATAAATATTAACAGTTTAGTTTTAAGTAATTTTGAAAATAGAATGTAGTTTAAGAATATAATATTAATATCGAATGAAATAGAAGTTTACATGTATTATTATTATTATTATTTATTAATTTTATTAAAAGATAATATTCACTACAAGCTCATTTCTTCTTTTAGCAAAAGCCGAAAATTCGCAGAATTTCGCAAAAGAAATTTCGCAGTCGCCGAATCAGAAAACGTGACAGCGTTTAATTTGTGTACGCAGTCTTGACTATTATAACTGTGATGATGTTTAATACTATGAAAAGTTAAAGTAACTCCAGCAGTAGTAATTAAATCCTCTTCTTTTCTGTTTTTAGACGGAAAACAATCCGTAATACCTTGATTTGTTTTGACGTACTTAACAAAGGTTGTTGGATGTTGTTTCTGCTTCAAAGATTTTTCATGTTGTTTCACAGATCCAAAACCGTCATACTTGATCGAAAATAAATGTTGACGTATCGTACATTTTGCTGTGAACTTGTCTTTTTTCAATAACCACGTATGTTCTTTTAACCACAGATCATTGAAAGAACAATAGTACTTTTTTTTCTTTGCATCTGTACTACCTTCACCTCTTGAGTTATCACAATCCATTTTTCTCAAATTACTTATTACCTTCCGTTAGCGCAACAAGCATTTCACTAAATGATTTATCTAATGAGACTGAGAGCAAGAGGCAAATGCGCGACATACTCGGCAAGTAACCGCGGGGGGTAAATAACGCGTCGGCGGTGTCTATCACCGCGCACGCCGCGTGCGTGACAGAGACAGACACCGCCGAACCAACAACGTCGACGGCGAGACAAACAGGTTAAGACCGACAGGCAGCGGAGCGGCGCGCGATGTTAGGCTGCCTGTCATTTTTGCAGTTTTCACTGAAACAGTTAACATACACAATGTATTCTATGGTCTATTTATAAAAAAAATAATAGATGCACATACGTTACGTATAATTAAATAGGTTTTTTTTCAGGTATTATTCAACCGGTCAGTCATTTACAACGATGAGAAAGAATTTTAAAATTGGATTGAAAAGTGTATCGAGAATAGTTGATGAGGTTTGTGATGCTTTATGGAATGTATTGCAACCTCTTGTTATGCCGCAACCAACCGAAAACGACTGGAAAGAAATCGCAAAAGATTTTGATGAACTATGACAATTTAAAAATTGTACAGGTGCTCTTGATGGCAAGCACGTATACATCAAGGCTCCCTCGAAAACGGGGTCCTCGTTTTTCAACTACAAAAAGAGATTTTCTGTAGTATTGATGTGTTTAGCTGATGCCAGAAGAAAAATCATTATGATTGATGTGGGCTCTATGGGGAGATTTTCTGACGCAGGAATTTTTGATAACAGCGTTTTCGGGAAGAGTCTAAAAGAGAAGAGATTAAATTTACCTGCGCCGGCCATTTACCATTGTATTAAGGTGGCGCAAAAATGCCGTTCGTATTCATAGGAGACGAAGCTTTCCCATTAATGGAAAATTTTATGAGGCCATACCCACGTGATAGACTTAACACAGAAAGAAAAATATTTAATTACCGATTATCTAGAGCACGTCGCATTGTTGAGGCAACTTTCGGTGTATTGACGAGAAAATGGTACGTGTATCGTAAAGACTTCGAATGCAAAATAGAAACAGTTGACAAGGCAATAAAAGCAACATGTGTTTTGCACAATTTTTTAATTCAAAGACAACCAGATTATATAAACAATATTATTGAAAGTAACATGGAGCAAACATTATTATCAGTTGATGATATTACAGAAACACAACATTCTAGTAACGATGGATATGAAGTTCGCGAAATGTATTGTTCATATTTCAATAATCAGGGGAAGGTTCCATGACAAGATTCTAGAATTTTGAAAAGAATCTCTAATCAGTAATATGGTTTAGGTATCGGATATTATTTAGGTATTCTTCTGTTAAATAAAAAAAAATATAGTTAGCATCATATTTTACTTACCATGCGATATTTTTGTTTCAACGATTATTTGGTTCCACGCAGCATCTTTTGTTTCATTGCATTTGTAAAATTCTGAAGACGTGTTCCAAATGCACGGAAACTTTTTCACACTATCGATAAGTTTTTCATCCATTTTCTTCACTACGTCGTCCACAAATGCACTAGTCAGACTACGCTGGTCGCTGGCACACTGCGGGGCGCGAGCGCAGCCCGCACTCGCTCCGCTTCCCCGCTCCGCTTCCCCGCTCCGCTTCCCCGCTCCGCTTCCCCGCTCCGCCACCCTACTCCGCATCTCCGCTCTGTTTACCGTTTATATTTTTTTAAATAAGTTTTTCCACTTACCTTGCTGGCAGGTCTACTGGTCCAACTAGTTGCTTGTTGAATACACCAGTCTATAAATTGATGCTGAATTGGTGCTGAGATTTATGGCGGATTGTGTGGGGATTTTCTATACTCTACGAATGAGTTATGTAAATTATATATTCCATAACGTTTAAAACGTTAAAACGTTTAAGTCGTCGCCTCACATTATTCTATAAAAAAACATACTCATCACTTTGACAGCTGTGAATTATTTCTTCACAGAAGGCAACTCGTAGAGAATAGTTCCTTAAATAAGGAGTGAGCTTGGGCAAGATTGGCGACCATACAAGAAAAGTCCTCGTCGTTCTCGTCCGATTCCGTTTGAATCGGTTCGTCTTCGCTTACACGGCGACGTTTCATTATTGAATTTTTCTTCGGTGGCATCGGCACTTCGGGCTCGCTTTCCCGGGTGTCCCCGGTATATATTCCTCCTCGTCGCTTAAGTAAACGATTTTCCGCTTCGTACAAATTGATTTCTCCTTCGGGAACGTCACTGACCTGAGCGAACTTGCCCACTTTTCGATTTCTTCGGCGTCGGTGGCATCTGTGACGTACTCGCGCAGTCTTTGGATATGTAAGCATATGTTTATAACTCGAAACGGATTATTATCCGTTCGATACGTCACAACAACCACCACAACACAAAAAAACACACAACACAAACACTCACACAGAAGGTCCTGTCCTGGAGGAATGAGGACACTACCTTAATCAGGTGGTGTGGGGTGTCGGTTTGGAGAAGTTTGTTAAGCAGACCGGGGTGCCGGTCAAAAACGCTCGCGACGTCAAGGGGAGGGAAATAAAAAAATAAGTTTTAGAAGTTTAATCAGTATTTATTAACGAGTTACGGAACCCTAATCCCACGAATATGCTGACGGATCAAACTGATGGAAGATTCCCAGGCGACCGCTCCGCGATTTCCCCGTATTAGCCTTTCAATGCCCCATTGTTTTAATTTTCTTAGTTTATTAATTGTAATACATTTTTTAACACTCTTTATTCCCACTTCGATTAAAGCAGTCCTTAGCTTTAAGATATTATTGTAATAATCTAAAATTAATAAATAATTAATAATTATTCGGTTTTTTTTTCAATCTCTTGACTGCCGCAAACGTAATTAACGAAATGAAGTTCGCGGTAAAAGGAAAACAATAATCACAATATTTATATTATAAAAGTTATTTAGTTTGATTAATGTCATCAGTCGTATATGTCTTCAGAATTTCCGGATTCATATGTAAAGTTTCATACAAATCACTGAAAACTCACTATGTACAGGAGCAGAGATACTTCAGGAGATGATAATATAATATAGGATGTGGTTTGAGGGCTGGGAGGTGGTAACGACGCAGAATGCTGGTCATGTCGCTGTTGAGGACAAGGACTTGAAGATGGTAATGACAGAGATCTATTGGGTCGTGTGATCATGTAATGCTTTTACCGGAATAGTTAAATGAGGGCTGCTACCGGAATAGTCAATGAAGTGGACGCTTGATTTATGACTGGTCGCAAAAACTGTCTTCCCAGAAGAGGTTGTGAATAGTGTGATGTTTGATATTGAGTTTGCTGATTTTGAACGTCATTTAAAATTTGTAATATTTTAATTTGAACATTTATATATTATCTTTTTTTTAGAAACAGCTTTCAATAGAGGGACAAGAGAGAGTGCAAAACATTTTTCACTGTCGCCACTATCAGCTTCATTTTTTTCGAATGCTGCAACAAATTTGATATCGCTTTTCTATTCTAGAATATCTATGAGTCAATCTTCATATGTTCTCTTTTTTTAACCTATATTCCTGTTCTACGTTCTGGCTTATGTGTATTTGATGCATTATCTTCTTCTGATTTACCTTCCTTTTCCTTATCAGCATTAGATGCAGAATTTCCCGTACCTTCTCTTGTTTCCATACTTGGGAGAAGAAATAAAAGTTTTTCATAATATCTGTATGTTTTACGTTTTTTGGCTGCTTGTCCAGACTTTGTATACTTTTGATCTCTTGAAAAGTTAGTTCTCTTGAAAAACAAGCTCTGATTTTTTTAATTTGAAAGTCACTTTCATGTGATGTAGCTGTAATTCATTAATTTATTTAATATGTTATTTGGATTATCTACAATAATATATTTTTGTTACAGATATTTAGCTAGGTGCTCAAGCTTTTATTCTATTTCGTTTGAGTACTTGCTTGGACCAAGTACAATCAGAGAAATAGTAAAATCTACATGTATTGCTGAAATTTGGAATATAATACAACCCATTTACATGGCAGAAAAAAGTGAAGAAAATTGGATCAATATAGCGAACCAATTCTTTAGAAGACCAAATTTTCCGAATTTTATTGGAGCCATTGACGGGAAACACATTCGCATTATTTAGCCTGATAATAGTGGATCACATTTTTTTAATTATAATAATTTTTTTTCAATCATTGTTATGATTTGGTTGATGTACATTATAAGTTTGTATATGTGGATATTGGTGTGAATGGAGCAGCAAGTGATTCCAGTGTATTTCAGAAGTCACATATGGGTTAGGTTAGAACGAAATCAATTGAATATAAACGATAAAATTGGAAAAATATGCCTTTTTGTGTGGTAGGTGATGAAGCATTTGACTTATCAAGGAACATTTTAATTTTTTTATTTCGTAACAAATGCTCCAGTGAACTGAACAGATGGTAGTCCGACGGTGCTAGGTCCGGAGAGCATGGAGGGTGCGGTAGAAGTTCCCAACCTAACTGCTTAATTTTCTCTTGAGTAATCTTCGCTGCATGAGGACGGGCATTATCTTGTTGGAGTATCACACCTTTTCTGTTGACTAAAGCTGGTCTTTTATTTATGAGTGCGGACTGTAACCGTTGTAATTGTTGACAATACAGGTCAGCAGTAATAGTCTCCCCAGGTTTCAAAATTTCGTAATGCACTATAGCTGAACAATCCCACCAAATACATAGTAACACCTTCCTCAGGGATAGGGTTGGTTTAGGGGTTGTAAGAGGTCTCTCGTTTGCAGGCAACCATTGTTTCGATTGCTTTATGTTATCATAAAGTATCCATTTTTCCTCTCCAGTTACGATCCTAGACAAAAATGGATCTCTGCTTAGTCTGGTGAGCATGGAATTACAAATTGTTCGCCGAAGATCTTTATTGGCCTCAGACAACAGGTGTGGAATCCATTTACCTTGCCTTACATAGACAAGTTATTTTCCAATTTCTTTTAAATGCCTTTGTACGGTGGACCTGGTAGACCCAAGTTCTTGATAGTTCCTGTATAGTTAACCTTGGATCGGACTCCACTTGAGATTTTAAGGCGTCGTTATCGAATTGACCTGGGCGTCCGTTGTTAGTCAGTTCGATGCTTATCTGACAGTTCATAATCGCCAGCAAATTTTCTGAACCAACGTTGACACTTGTTGACCTTCAACATATCTCCATATATGTCGCAAATTTTTCTTGTTGTTTCCGTAGCATTTAAACCGGCATGGCGTAAAATGGAAAAGTACACAATTACGAATATGGCTCCCAGAAGGCACAAAGTCTGCCATTTCATTACAGGGCTACAAAAAAATATATATTNCTGATCGCTTGTCGTCGCGATAAACACTGGACCGCAAGGGAAGACCGCGTGCTGTTTGACGGAGATGATGCAATATTGTGTAATACAACTAGACCGCCTGACCGCCTCGGTCGCTGATCGCCGACCGCCGCGACAGACCGCTTTCTGTGTGTCCTGGCCTTTACATAAAAAAAAGTATGCTTACACTTCTGGTTGTCGCCTACCCCCTACCCCTAATACTAATCTAGCTACAGTCTCGAAAGTAATGTTTTGCACAGGGACCGCTTCAGGCCGTCTATACCTATATAACCGTCTATACCCGTCGACTGACGTATGCAATGGCCCTACTATGTCTATGTGTAGATGCTGAAAACGGTAAACACTCTCGAAAGTTCTTACACATGACACCGTATGCTTTGTAATTCGTTAACACGGTAAACGAGTTATTGCCCATTTGGCAATATCCCCTATATATATACTTTTAGGATTCAGAAGTGTTTAATATAAAAAAGAGATAATTCAGGATGGATTACAAGCAGTTAATTACAAAGTTGACTTATGAAACAATATTTCTGAGTGAATAAATGTGAATACACAATCAAATATAATTAAACAATCGTTATTTTTTAATACATAAAGTATAAAGCAATAGTAAAATATTAACAAAATGGAACGAATTCACAGTATCAACGCCAACCACCTTTCTGCTCGACAGCCAACTCGTAAAAAAGAGAGAATGCTAGCTTTTATAAGCATGAGTACGGTGGTGGTGGCTGTCGATACTCTTCTAACACAGGAATGGTCCTGCTCGCACGCAGGATATTTCGTTGCACGTTCTTCACGATACTCAGCTCACATGGCCTCTCCTGACCGCGCACCGCCCTCGGCTGCATTGAAGATTTCTTCTGCTGGAGTTTGCCTGCTTCGCCAGTGACTCGAAGCAGCCATCGCAGGAGCACCCGAGCGGCGCCTTCGGAGTTGTCATCGTTACAATCTAAATAAAAAATTAGCGCGCACCGACTGCATGCCTCCGCGAACGCGACTGCTGCACGCCTCGTTAATGCACACATATGTTATACGCGCTACAACTAAAACGTGTAAAAAAAAATGATTAAGATTATTCGCTGTCAAAGAAAGCTGCACAGCTCTCAGGACACCATTCTCCTTTCCATGGCACCATATATTGTGCCGCAGCTTGAGTTGTCTTGCCTCTGGGCCCACCTAATAATTTCAGCACATATCGGCCACTCGGGACTGTTTTCACGACGCGATATGGCCGTCCACCGGAAAGCTTGATTCTGGTATGAGGACTGTGAGTATTTTATAACAAATATTTGATCATCAACTTGATATTTTCGAGGCGGGCGCCGTTGACGATTTACTCTCGCAACTTGACTATCTCGATTTTTGTTAAGTGACGCCTTAGCGGAACTTCGATAGATTTCGCGCATCGCTTCGTGATTGGGCTGAGCATTTTCAATAGCAACGTCACGGACGAGTGCACAAATTACGGAAGTTGTCGCGTTAGTGCCGGTTAGCAAATGCAAAGCCGAATATTGGGTTGTTTTCTGCTTTGTTATATTTAATACTAACTGAATTTTACATAAAGCCTTAGACCAGGTGGTTTTTTTTGCTATTGCTTTCGACGCGGATTAAATTTAAAATAGTTCTCACATAACGTTCGGCTTACCCATATTAAACAATGGGTAGTGCATTTTTGAACAAATTGTTTCAAACCGGGAAACCAAAAATGTTTCAAAATTAGGTCGTAAGTTTTTTATCGGCTCCAATCATCGTGGAATACTCGTAGTAGGCTGAGTCGATGACCCTTAGATTCCTCTCCAATAGGTGAGTAGCGGTAATAGAGAATGTCATTATGGCATATGAATCGTTGTGAATCTAAATGACCTTCCCTTAGTTTTTGTATCAGATCAAGAGTCAGAGTCAGCTGACTGGGCCATTTGTGCCCAGTTCAGTGGTCGTTTAATGTTATTGAACTTTTAGCGTAGGTGGATTTCGTTTTAGGTTGTCGGCGTGAGCCATTATCACGCCCTTACGATATTCTATTTCAAAATTAAAGTCTTGCAAATAAGTCCACCAGCGCGCAACTCGTGCAAGAAGGTCCTTTTTATGCTCAGTAGCTTTCAAAGCGTTACAATCAGTTATTATCTTAAAATTTATGGCAATTAAATAGTGGCGAAAGTGTTGCAGTGCTTTAACGACCGCTAGCGTTTCTAATTCATACGAGTGATACTTTGCTTCAGCACCTTGAGTGACTCAGCTGAAGTAGGCTACCACTCGCCTACTACCGTCGGTATGTACTTGCATGATGCCTAAAAATTGTCGTACTTGTTTAACATTGCCGGGAGTGGGTGCGTTGATTAACGCCTCAATCTTATGTGAGCTCGGTTGAACCTGACCATGACTGTAACGCGACCTAAGTATGCGCTGGTAGATAATGGGGCAATTACATAGGCCAAAAGGCATTTTTAAGTACTCATAATGAGCTTCTGGAGTTACAAAGCCTGTTTTATGAATAGAGCCTTCCTCAATAGAAATTTGGTGGAAACCTGACGCCAAGCCAAGAGAAGTAAAGAATTTTGATCCCCCTAGTCTATCAATCTGGTCGTCTGTTAAAGGTAAAAGATATCTATCTTTGACAGTAATACGGTTCAGAGCACGAAAATCAACGCACATTCTATCCGAGCCATCCTTTTTTTTGACTAAAATAATTGAGCTCGCGTACTCTGAATTAGATTCTCTAATTATTCCCTTTTCTAACAAATCCTGACAAATTTCTTGAACCTTAAGTTTCTCTTGGTGGGATAAACGATACGGATGGTAAGCTATAGGTACCTCGCTTGACAAGTTAATGTGCATCTTACCTGTATTTACGGTTGTAGTAGCCGTGCCAGCAATTAATGAGGAGAACTCTCTAATAATGGTCATTAGTTTAACCAACTCTTCGCCTTCGAGTGGCGTAATTACTCTGTTAAAGTTATCAATGGCTACCGCATTTACTTTATATGGTGCGTGAGCTAGGTATTGTCCGTGTTTCGTGCGAATAAATGTGACGCCGTCACGGTTGAGCACGTCTGTGCCTATTATAATAGAAGTATTATTATATTCATTTACGATGCGGGAACTATAACGAAATCTACTTCAAATGCAATATTACTAAATTCAACTGTTTATGTGATATATTTTCGAGCAACAAAACCTTTATCACCGATTCCTTTCAGACAACAGTTCGTCTGTTTCCGCGAGCCAGGGAAATAATTAACTATTGCGGATGATATTAACGATACATTGATAGCACCACTGTCTATTAGAATATCAACAGGTATACCCTGAATTACGGCCTTAATTACAGCTCTGTTCTTACTGTCGCTGGATGATTCGTTACGCAAATTCACTTTATGTTGATTTTTGCTGATACTTTGAGCTTCAGAGCTTTGATAAAACAATTCTCCTCTTTGTGTCCTATTTTCTTACAAAAGGGACAAAGGGCTCTAAGGTAATTAGTATTTTTGTCCGCAAAGCTAAGCTTCCTGGGACATTTGTCCCGCAGATGGCCGAGTTGGCCGCAAATAAAACATCTGTGTTTAGTTTTATTTGAACCGTCAGTACTACCTTTTTTAATGGCGCTAGACAACGAAGGTTTGCCCGAACCACGATAATTAGTTTTGTGGGTCGGTTTAACATACGTGGATAAAAATGAAACAAGGTTTTCCGCCGTAATGTTAGCGTTGGTGGCTGCCGCGCGGACTTGTGTGTCACCTACGCCATGGACAACTATTTGAACAATGAGTTCTTCGCTCAAGCCTTTAATAACGCGTAATCACAATAATGAACGACGCGCATATTCTGCGTACGATAAAAAATCATCCGAAGTAGTATTTAAAACGTCGTGGAGAATTTTATCGTAATCGATTTTTTGAGGGCATAATGACTTAAATTCTTTCACATAATTAGACCACGAACGTTGAGGTGTATGTACTCCATTCGTTTAGCCAAGTTTTTGGGTCCCCTCTTAAGCAATGAGCTATGCGGGAAAAACACTCGAAATCGTCCCAATGGTTCGCACGCCTAGCTCTATCCACTTCAGTGCACCACACTTCGAAGTTATTTATGGGCGGGTCGAAGTTTGGTACAAAGTAATTACTTGATTTATTCATGGCTAGAAAATCTAATGCGTCGACGAGCGTTTGTGTCGCGGTTTTTACATCCCCCGTGGTTTTTTTAAATTTTTTTTTATAGTAAAGCTCTGTGCTTTACGTCTCGTCCCTCTGACGTAATCAGAGACTTTTTGTAACTTTGTTTTTAATTTAACCGCCCAAAATGAAACTGCAGTATATTTTTCTATTGTTTTTCTATTTATTAGTCCATAAGGGATAAAATATGCTATATAAGAAGATAAAATGAAAAAAAATATATTTACATATCAAGTTTTAGGGGTGTACTCAGCCGTGTACAATGGGCGCTTTAGGAGTGAAATTGTTTGAAACAAGGTCGTTCAACACATAGCGTTTTCAAACATATTTCGCAACGCCAGCGAATTCTTTGGTGACAGATAACACATCGCAATGGGTTTTCCATCCGTTCAGGATTATGACCATTATTGTTCCGACCCCCTAGTGCCGCTGAGGATGACGGACGGCTCCTAGTTTTCGTTGGACATAAATAAGTCCGTGCAATAATTCGTCTGAAAGATAACTGGTCCATGTAAGTTATCTCTTGTTTAGTTTTACTGAGCAAAATATGTAGTCGCCAAGCATTTGATATCGCCATATCTAACAAATAGATAAATATAACCCACTACCACTTTTTTCCTTTTATTGAAATCCGATAAAGGCTGATAGACTGATCCATTTGGTCAACTCCACCCATTCTTTTATTATAGTTGACAAACATTTTAGGTATATTTACGTCAACCTTTTGCTTTCTGATGTTACACCATCGTTTGACTTTGCCCAGAGGCTCTATGTCATCAAAATTAGTTCCCATTGTAACGACATTATTGTCCTTCCAACGTACCATAGTTATCTCATTCTTTGTATCAAAACTATAATCATATTCCGCCCTAGGCTTCTTCTTCATATTTTTTACTGTGATCAGGGGACATTTCTTCGTCCGATTCTCTCGAACGGTTCCAGTACTTCTAAAACCTAGTCTACCCAAATCGAGCAACAATTGATGATTGGTAAAAAAATTATCGAAATATACGATATGCTCTTTAGGAACTACAGGCATTTTAGCCAATAAAGATTTCACGACTCTCGCACCAAGGGTATCATTAGAAGGTTCTGTGGATTTTCCACAATAAACATCAAACGCGTAGCAATAACCATCTGAACTTGTCGCAGCCCAATTGCGATAACCAAATCTTACAGGCTTTCCTTGTATAAATTGTTTTGATGGATGACGCCCAAAATATTTGATCATGGACTCGTCCACAGACAAGCTTTCATGAAATACACCCCACTGACTAGAGTTTCGCTGAATCAAATCGCATAATGATCTGAGTTTGATCATTTTATCTTTCGAACCATCTATTAGACCGTTATCCACAAAATGAAGATTTCTTTTTATCTCCAAAAACCTATTGCGTGACATACAATTAGCAATCAATGGAACACCAAGGTCTTCATCCAAACTCCAGTAAGCACGTTCAGATGGCAATTCATGGTAACCGGTCAGTATCAGTACACCAAAAAATTTTTTCAAACATGCACTATCAAGTTCAAAACCATGCCTATTATTTTGATTAGCGTACAAGACACTGTTAGTTGTTATCAAATCCATTACGTCATGATCAAATATTTTTTCAAACAACATTACGGGATTGCAGTCTGCTAAGCTTTCAACAACGTATTTTTGTCTCTTTTGTATGATATCGGTAATTTCATAAGTAGAACTATAGGTTGGCTGAGTTTTCCTCCATACAGGTAAATGTACATCACATTTTTTGGCACGTTTTGCAGGAATAGGTCTTAGCGGCTCATCATCACTGTCGCTCAATTCCGAAACATCGTAGTCAGGATGACGCCGACCTACCTCAATAGTCCCTGGAACGTCCATAGGGAATCTTGAAGCCGCCAAATTATCTTCATTACCTTCTTCCTCATCACTCACCACAGCCGGATCTGGTGGCACTAATACCATATCGTACTCTTCATCATTGCTTTCATCAGCCATAATTGATTCCAAGGCTTCCTCCAGTCTCTTATAGCTGGTAAATACGTTCCGATTGGCCATTTCAACTTATAAGTAATACTGTAAACAAAACGAAATTTTAGTACGAATCTGCCCGCTGTACCCGCCTGTGTACAACAAATGAAACAAACCCTACTTTACAAGTTTTGTAATAAACTTTAATTCTTATGTTATTATTACCAACACAAATAAATAGACTCCATAAAAATAAAAAAAGAAGTTGAAATATTTCACTATTTTTGATAAAAACCAACAAAATAATCTTACCTTGTATGTCGTGTCTGGACTCCGTATTTTATTACAAAATAAGTGACATTTGTTTTCGCGCCACCGCCTATTTTTATTTATTATATGGTAACTAGTGTCATCTAGATTTGTAATTTCTAACTACTTTCAACACTTACCACAGATAAAATACATAATTTATCGATTAAGTAGTTGTATCTGTGCAGGTACAGAGGGCGGTAATGGATTAAATTTTTAGGATTTCTTTAAGAAGGATGTAGGTTTTAACTGATATTATACAAACATTTTAACGATATTCTATAAAAGTAAACTTAATTTTGACAAATTTCGCGATACGACAATAATAGACACTAAAATTTTGCAAAAACAACACGACAACTTGGAACTAATTTGCAAGAACAACACAACAACAACAACACAACAACAACAAAAACAACAACTTGGAACTATTGTAATTTAGATTATTACATTATTACTAAGAGTGACAACTGACGAATATTTCAAAAATAAATGTTAATAACTAAGACAAACTCGGCCCTAAACAACGAGCCACTAATGTCATCGATGGCTCCCTCCATGTCCATGAATATATTGTAGCAGGTTTCTTTACAAAGCCTTTTACCATATGATTGTCCGGACCTGGAGGGAGTCTTCGACGCATCACTCCTGAGGCATTTATTGAGTTCCGATTTGAATTTAAAACTAGGCTGCTCATTCTTACTAGGAACTTATACGACACAAAATGCGGATACAAAGATTTATTTTGTATATCGACATTTGGTTCCGTTTCAGGATTTTCAAGTTTTGTAATTAAATTTAGATTTTTATTTGTTATTTTTGTATATTTACAATTTTTTTCTTCTTGCTCGAATTTCTTAATTATATTATTATTTTTAGTTTTTATTGTTCCAATTTCGTCGTCTATTTCCAGGTCGACCCGAGCCGTGGTGCATCCGGCGCTGGTGGAGTCAACTGAGGCGCCCTCAGCAGTAGGCAATGCTAGCTCTAGCGAGCACATCCCACTTGCATCTGACCGGGCAATCCGTACTGAACGCGTTGTGTTTAGTACGTTCCATCTTCGCGTCAGTGCAGTTACAGCACGATGGTGGTGCGCTGCTGAGCCAGCCCTCACACTCAGACCTCATGTGGGGTCCCCCACAGTGGCTGCACCTGGGGGCGGTTTCTTTACAAAACCGCCACACAAGTCCGATTTTCAAAATTTTTTTACTCGCGTAAAGCTGATTTTAGCGCGCAACTTTTGACGTACTTTACAAGTTTCTAGCACTTTTTTCCACTTTTTTAGCGAATTTATGATTTTTCTATGTCACTTGTGAGTAAAATAGCGAACTAGGGAGCCGTGGACGCGTGTGTTCGTTGTGAGGATTGGTTCGTTGCCTCCGAGTCGTCTGAGTAGAACGTTTGAGCAAGAAAGTTTGCCGACTCTTGTGGGGTCAAGGTGTTGCCGGTGGTCGGGCTTCTTAGAAGTGCGGCAATTGATCCTCCGCAAGACTCTATAGATCTTGTCCCACATGCTCTCCTTCTCCTGGTTCGTGCAATAGTCCTTCCAGCTCTCCGTAGCCGTAGCTCCGTAAGAGCGCACTCTTTCCGCTTCAATTTTATACTCCTCCTTGGTTTTCAGATACTCATTGATGACGTGTCTTCCTGCTTGGAGCTACGTTCCTTATTCTCCTCTTATGTTGGAGTACCATTTTACGCATTTACGTGGAGGGTCGCGAATTTCTGTCCCTAGGCGTAGGATGGTATCTTCACAGGTTTTGTGGATTAAGGCCGTGAAGGTGTTGACGGCCTCTTCTAGTTCCTTGGGATTCGTTATTGGGTTTATTGTGGCAGGTGTGATATTATTCTCTTCCAGTAGTTTTTGGAAAAGTGATCCGAATTCCTTCCATTTCGCCTTTCTGGTATTGTACTTCCGCGTTGTTATGGACTTTAGTTTGGTAAGTGCCCGTTGGTGTTGTAGAGCGAAAGTAATGGCGTTATGGTCGGAGGTGGTGATGTTCCTGTGTACGGTCCACTTTTCGATGTGTCCCAGCAGAGGGCGGCTGCATGCAGTCACATCAATGACACTCGTGCATACTATCCCCCTCCCTTATGGTCTCAAATGTTGGTGTATTCCCGGTGTTCAGTATGTGAAGATCCATCTCATCCAGAAAACAGCTGTATAAAGCTCCTCTCGAGCCCCCGGTGATGCTACTCCATCAGGGGCTCCATGTGTTAGTATCTCCAGCAACTATGATGTTTCCTATTGCTTCTGCTAGTTTTCTATGAGTGTTTTTTATTCTTGCTAGGTATGGCTGTAGGTTTTGGTCGCCTTCCAAATAGATTGAGATCAATCCTAGCTGCAGACTGTTCCCCTTCAGCAAGACTGCTGCCTCCGTTTCGGTTACAATCTGGGGGTCGTTGATTACCTCCAGTCTGTCACTGAAAACTATAATTGCAGCCTTGAGTGGTTTCGTGCGTCGGAGTGTGCACTTTATTATTCGTGCACGTAAATATAGTTATATAGTACGTAAATATAATTTTCTTTCCCGCTAACTCATATTTCAAATCTTGTAAGCGTGGTCGTGGATACCGTGGTCCGGCTTGGTAGCAGCTTTTAAATGCTTATAGTCACCACAGGGTCATATGACCCCGTCCTTCGCTTCTATTACCGCCAATACCGCTTGCACTGCAGATGGTAAATGTTCCATATGATTTTCAGCGTCTGATCAGGTATTTTCCCCCGTATTATTATTCCCCGGTATCTGATCTGATGCGACGAAGAAGTTGAGATGGTTGCTGTGTGCCCAGCTCCATCTCACTGAGTAGCTTCTAAAATTGCCTTGTCTCCGATTCCTCGAAGACTTGAAGTAGCCGATCTTTTAGCGATTGATAATAATAATAATATAATACTTTATTGCACAAATAAGAAGAGGATAAAATACAGATCATGATAAAAACGATAAATAAGTGTGCAATGGCGGCCTTATCACTAAAAGCGATCTCTTACAGGCAACCAAAAAAACGTAAGGATTAAATTTATAAAAGAAAGCAGAGAGGTGCAAAAAGTACTATACATATATACATACATACATACATACATACAACAATTATAAATAAGTACATATAAACATAATATTGTCCTTTTATGAATTAAGTTGAATAGAGTACTGTCTAAGACGTCGTTTAAATATCCCAGTCGACTGGCATCTTCTTACTTCCAATGGCAGCTCATTTCATAGTTTTACTGTCTTAACAGTAAAAGCGTCACTATAGCATTTCGTACGGCATAATGGAATTTCGAGGACATAGTTATAGCGGGATCGGAGGTTTTGGGAATGTACCCTACATTGTCACCGGTCCCTTGGCCATCGTTATAACCGGATACTATTGTATTTAGAAAATGTATAAAAATTTGAACGTAGCGGGACTCAAACCCGCGCCCCCTGGAAACCGACCAGGCGCTCTGACCGCTATGCCATACGTTCTCATCGAGCTACGTCGAAATTTTTATACGCTTGTTACAACTTATGCTAATGCTAACAACATAAATAATCAACATTAGCATCAAGACTGGCGACAATTTTTAAAACGAGGTTTTTGCGAAAGTTTGATTTTAAAGCTCGAATTATTCCTTGGTCCGTCGGTTGCAATACAGATGTTGTATTAGGAGGCAGGAAAATGAGAGTTATACTTTTCAAGTCGCTGATTGAGGGATGAGCTGGACAATTGTCAACCAGAAGCAGGATCTTTTTCTTGTGTTTAGTAAGGTCATGATCCCAGTTGCGTATCCATTTGACAAAAATATCAGATGTCATCCCGGCCTTGCGATTGCTCTACCGGTAAGATTCCGGTAAGGATCGTACATTTTTTAAACATCTTGGGTTCTTTAACTTGCCGATAATTAACAACTTCTTTTTTGTCGTGCCACTCATGTTAGCTGCAACCATCACAGTAATTCTGTCTTTCGAAAGTTTTTCTCCCGAGCATTTCTCACCTCTAAACTTTAATGTTTTGTCAGGCGTTAGTTTATAGAATAAACCGGTTTCGTCTGCATTAAATATTTCGTCGTCAGTAAATCTTGCTCGCAAATTAGGCCAAACTTTGGCTAGCCACTCAGTCACATCACTCTGTTCAACTGACAAGGACTCGCCAGCAATTTTTCCAGCGACAATATTGTGCCTCGTCTTGAAACGATTAATCCAACTCGCCGAAAAATCAAAATTGGGAATGTTTAGCTCGTTCGCAAAAAAGTTTGCCTTTTCTTGAAGCATAGGCCCGCTTATAGGTATTCCCCGATTACTTTGCAATTTAAACCATTGCAAAAGTGCTTGTGAGGGTGTCGTCTCAAGGACAAGTGGAAGCACTTGTCCTTGAGACGACACCCTCACACGTTTGGGTTTTAAAACATTCGCATTGAACAACGGTTCTATCTTGTGTTTATTTACACAGAATTCCTTCGCAATAGTTACATTTGACTCGCCAGCTTCTAACCGTTGTATTATAACACTTTTTTCTTCAATAGAGAAACATTTTCGTTTAGCGGAAGCCATTTCTTACGTGTCACTCACTACCCGCAAATTCGTACTGGCGTAAAATGACAATTTCCAATCAAAGGTGACACGCGGGGCGATAGCGGAGATAGCTATTCATTTCCATTCTTTTCTAGGAATTACTTGTAAACACGGCAACGCTCGTCGTTGTAACCGGACAATTATGTGTGAATTCGGTCGTTAAAAGCGAATGGTCGTTGTAAGCGGAGTCGTAATAAACGAATGTCTTTTCATTCAAGGTTATACTAAAACCAAACAAATGCCTAAACTTTCGTCGCTAAAAACGGTTGGTTGCTATATGCCAAGTCGTGCTAAACGGGCTACAATGTAAATATTTTTCTTTCCTAAGTGTGGAATAACACTTTAAAAATGTTTAAAAAAATCTTACGACTAAGTTCAGATACGTGAGATGACCAGCAAAAAGTACCATCCATCCTGATTCCCAGATTCTTAACACTCGCATTAACCTCCAAACAAACAGTATCATAAACAATTGAGGGTAAAGGACTACGTAATCTAGACAGTTGTTTAGAGCTACCGAATATATACTGAGACTTGTTGGGATTGATAGAGAGCCCAAACGATTTACTCCAAGAACTAATAATTTGTAAGTCGGGATTAATTTTATTAACTGAATTTGGTATATGACTTATCGCTGCAGTTGTGTAAATTTGCAAGTCATCGGCGTAAAGGTGGTATGATGACGATATGTGTTGAGTGAGTTAATTGTTACTTGTTCATATCGGGTGGACTCAGCAGCACAACGCTGACTTGCTGGATAGTGCTTTTGTTTAATTTAGTAACCACTAAATTTTGCTTTGTAGCGTCGCTCAGTTTCTGGTTCTGTACAGCGGCCTCAAATTGGATAAACCAGAATTATGGGTGTTCTGCCTAAAATTCGGGTATTCGTGAAAATACGATGATGCTGACTAAAGCTGTAACTCCTTCGACCTTCGGTGTAGCGTGCTGTGACGGATTCATTTTCTATTTTTAACCGAACAAAAATAACCGAAGTACACAAGTTCCGTTCGGGGTCACAACTATAGGTATTTGTAAGTGTACCTAATTCAGAAGGGTTTGGTATTCGGTGAATAATACACGTCTTTACTGAAACTCGGTTTATTCGTGACTGAACTTATTAACTATAAGGCGAACGCAGTCGCCACTGCATGCACACACATATATAATAATATAAGTACACAAACACTAATATAATTGTGTCCCTACATTTTCCACAAGAATGACAATTCTTTCACTTTGCTGGGCATTCTTGATTTGGTAAGATGTGTGCATTATATCCACACCTGCACACGCATTTATTATCTGCCTGTTTACTCGAACTTGCTTTAGCTGGATAATTACTAATAGTATTTACATCAGAATTGTTAGATGTTATGCTTTTATTTTGCCCATATCGTTCTAGTTGATAATCCACCGCTTCCAGTGTATTAGTATCAATTATTATTCTATCTAGTGTCACATTGTGTCTTTTTGTCAAGATATTTTCCGTCAGTACTGATGATGCACACTTTTGCACAATGTGATCCATCAGGTGTTTTTCCGAACTTGTAAAATCACATTTTGCAGCTTGGTTCCTCAATCTTACCACAAACTTCTCAAATTTCTCCACTTCTTCCTGTTTTATTTGGTGAAACATATGTCTTTCATAAATTTTATTTCTCTTTGGAAGAAAATACGCGTCCAATTTTTCTATAGCTGTAGCAAATGCATCAACTCCTTCAGAAACAGCAACGTATTCTCCGGATTGATTGTAAATAATCTCCTGTGAATCGGATCCACCTAAGAATAACAAACTGGTTTCAGTGGCATCCAAGAAAATAATTAACGATCTCTTCCATCTTTCCCAACGTAAAGCAATTGCCTTGTCGCCTTCTAGGTCGAGTTTCTCAGGGGGTGGAAGTAGGTTTGTCGTTTTTAAGTACAGTAGGGGCAACCTGAAACCAATTTTTTTTTGGATACGGTCAAAGGTACGTAATACGTATGCTTCAAATTAATGCTATACACAATTATTATACGTATAGTTTAAATTTTAAAATGAGGCCTATACTGCCCAAGCAACTATTATTAAGTATTATGAAGGTCCATACCACTATTTTTGTAAAGCCAGACTTTACAAGTACTTGCGCACGGTTAACATTTTTTTGTAGGTCCGTACAGCCTATTCAATCAATTACGTATGATTTGCAATTTATAAAGGCTCGTACAGCCTATATATCTTATAAAAATAGTCACCTATGCAATGGATGTATCTGTTTTGAGTGAGTGTGAACAGTAATACATAAGACTTGCTATAGATTAGTTTTAGGCAATATCATACAAATTATGTTTTAACAACTAACTGATACATAGAAGAAGCGGCGATAAACTTGACAGCAAAATGCGTTACGATACCTATTAAATTTTAAATAATAATTATTTTAAAGTATCTAATTAATTCGTTATAAATAATACTTACTATTACAAAACAAAGCGACTAATAAAATTTGATACATTATACATACTTTCTATTGACAATCTCTTTGCCCGCTTTGTTTGAAAGTGCAGTTGTATCGTATCGTATAGCCAGTCTTATATTATATTATAGCCGCGCCCAGTATCAGTATTTTGGGCGTTAATGTTTCGAGTGACTGCCAGTATCATAATCATCTGGAAAGCAAGTCCAAGTCGGCCTCAAAGAAACTGGGGGTCATCAGAGCGAGCATTATTTCACGCCAAAACACCGATTGGCTTTATATATGGCCCAGGTTTGGCCTCATATGGAGTACTGTTCTCATCTCTGGGCTGGTGCACCCCATTATTAGCTTGAACCATTTGATTGCATACGACGTAGAGCCATTCGAATCATTGGAGACCCAATGATCTGTGAATGGCTTGACACTTTGGCTTTGCGTAGAGACGTATCCACACTGTGCGTTCTCTACCGTATTTATTATGGGGAGTGTTCTGAAGAACTATTGACCTGTTACCTGCCGCCGAATTTTCTAACCGCACAGTACGTCACAAGCTAAAATATCATCCACACTACCTGGGTACGTGGCAATCCACTACTGTAAGGTTTCGTAGGAACTTCCTTTCACTGGGTTCAATTTCTGGTCTACCCGCGGCAGTGATATACAAATGCAGAGAGGTCGATATGACATGGGTATCTTCAAAAAGCGCGTCTTTCTCCACCTTAAAGGCCGGCAACGCACCTGTTGCTCCGCGGTTGCACGGGGTCGTGGGCGGCGGTGATCACTTACCAACAGGTGACCGAACGCTCGTTTGCCTTGTCTTTTTCCATAAAAGAAAAATCGAGTGGGGCTGTGCTGGGGCACACAGCCGTTGGTTTTCACGTGAAACGTCTATGTTACCGATTCTCTTTTAAAGTAAAAGATTGAAATAAATAAAAACAGGATTGACGGTATTTTAAGTATTTTAATAAAAAAGAACAGACACATAATAGAAACAAAGTATTATTACAAATAATAATCGACAACGATTTTATTTAACACAGGTGTGTGATATGTGAAATAAGAACATACGGCATAATGTCAACATATTTCTGGTAAATGTACAATCTATAGTGGTATTGCCTAATGTTGTCGGTGATGTTTGTACGTAGTTAAGACCGAATTCATTCCTCAAGAACTCGACAAGATAGCTGTTCTGTTCTGGATCGCAACTGAAATCGCCGCATAAAACGATTGGAGTCTGCAAGTCTGGCTGAGAGTTCGGTATTAATTTTGTTAAGTTTGCTGAATATGGCAAGAATGATTGATAAAGACTTAGCTTAAGAGCTTCAGCCGACGCCTTAGGATGTATATATTCGGTACTGAGGATAAACAGCGTCAAGATCTTCGACTTTAACATCCACCAAGCATATGTCGCCGACATTATGTTTTCTCAAGTCTGAATTTCCGCATGACTTGTTGGTATTTACTATGATTTCGCTACAGTACGTGGAGCTTTGTAGGTTTCTGTAGATTGCAGAACCTCCGGCTGCAGAAACTCGCACCGGCAATTCAGATGAGGTAGACGGACAATGTGTACGATGTTCAAGTGCGGTGTTATTACTTGCTCTTAGTTCGAAGCCATTAATCATTACAGTGTTCTGGCAATTCATCCAAGTCTCGCTAATTGCCATATAATCGGAGTTCATCAATATATATCGCTTTCAATATCTCCTGCATGGGCAACCAAACTCTGGGCATTGAAAGCAGATGCGATCAAAATTAATTTCCGTCGTCGATGTAAGTAGCCACCCTGGTCTTCATTGCGTTCGGCTAGGACGTCTCGCTTACAGAAGGCTCTTGCTTGCATTGACAACATGGTAAGGCGATGATTGGCGATCGTACTCGTCGCGAATATCTTTCACCGTTGGCGCCGTGCTGCCTGGCCCGTGATAAAATTTAAAATCGTCTTTATCATTGGTGAGATACAGACCGTCAATCTATGTTACTCTACTCAGCGCAACGTACACAAGCTGTTGTGACTTATCGTATCGTATCACCTTGCGACTTGTGAATGATGATCGCGCTTGCGGACACAACCGGAAATTGGCTACGTCTACACTTGATATTCCCACCGAGCGGTATGTTGGCGGCTCTGGTCACAATAGGTGTCCACTTTAAATCTAACACATCACGTTTGCACATAACATGGGGCTTCTCTTTTACTCTTCATAGTTGGCCCTTGCTTGAATTTGAAAACTCTAGCCAAAGGTGCACTCTCTTCCGAATTCTTGTTGAGGTTGATGGCTGAGGTTCAACATCTACTTCTGTCGTTCCATAAATTGTCACCTGTTCGTCTTCAGTGAGATATTCTATATACTTAAGCGTTCCGATTGCGCCATTCCCTAGTCCATCTTCAACATCTAAGTTCATAGTAATCATATATGGGTAAGCGACAGCTAGTTTTAAACTGTACAACAAGCCGCCCGACTCTACCACGCGCATTTTGTGCAAGTTGCGGCGAGCAGTCGCGACCTCCGTTAGCGTATTGTAGCCAATCATCTTGTCGTCTGCAATATTTTCGAACTCAGGTATGAAAGCGTTGTTGTTATATGCGTCAACGTGGTTGCGATGAAAGAGGCGAACAGACGCGGGTACGTTTACTTTACACCAAGCTCTACTTCTGAAGCGTGACTAGATCAGAGCAATTTGCTCGGTACCGAGTCTCTCACCGTTATCGATTTTCGTGAGTATTTCCGAGAAGGTGGAATCACTGTCTCATTACCTGTTCGAGTGGATAGTAGTCGAGCGATTGCCACAGCACTGGCCCACAGATCGAGTTTCGCGGCCCTTTGTAGACCAGTGAAGCATTTACGGGCGGTAACTGACGAAGATCTCCGCAGAAGATGATGTTTAGGTCAACCAGGCCCACGAAGCCTTTGGTGATGTTGTATGCGGCCATATACTGTCCCGACATTTTCCCTATTAGGACTTGGGAGCTGTCGTTGTCGTATTTCGCCGCATAGGCTTCTTCGAGTTCCACCTCCAGTAGCTTTGTGTTGCCTCTCTGGTAGGTCTGCATGATTGTTTTGCAGGTGGCTAGGTTAACCTATCGGGTCGCCTTTGTAATAGCCAGGAACTCGATATACGCATTGATTGCGTGTTCGATGGGGTGTTAGCTGGTTGAAGTTCCTGATGGTAGGATTGTTCCTCTGCCGGGTGCCAACAGGCCCGCGCGATGTCCTTCCGGGTTCCTCTGTTGACTGGTTCCCAGGAAGGCTTTGATCGCCTTCTCCTGACTGCTGGGTTGATTCGGCGAGAGGGGACTTGCGTGTGGTGGAGTAGTGTTTCTTAGAGTGACCATTTTGACCATTCTGTCGCTATTGGTATCGCCAGAGTGTCGTGTGTTGGTGTTGGTGTTTTGTCGTGTTTGTGTTTATTGTCCATTTTCTGTTGAAGTCGCTCGGGTCCGCTGGGCTGGGGAGTGTTAGTGGTAGACGATCGTTCTTTGGGGGAGGATAGGTGGTACCGGGCTTTCAAGAAGCTCAGGTCCTCTCCCCTGTCCTCGTAGACAACAGTCTACGAGGACAGGGGGGAGGACCTGAGCCTCAGAACACCACAGCTTAACAAAGCTGTGGTGTTCTGAGGCTTTGACGCAGCCATAGTAGACCGCTACAGCGGCTTTTTCTATGTCTAGTGTCATTGCGTCAATGCTTATAGTTTTTGATTCGCCTACATTTGCCCCTTCTCCTAATCTGAGGAGCAGTGAGTTTGCCCGTGCAAATGGAGACTCCCCCTCCCATTCGAGTACTACAACTACTTTGTCACGGTCTTGTAGCAGTCGGTAGGGGGGGTCGTCCCCCGTGCACACGGTTAAGGCGCTGATCTTGTCGCGCCGTGTTCTCACCGCTTTTGTGTCGCCTCTGAGTAGGAGTGCTCGGGCACGAGCAAGGCCCTGGGATGTTGTTGTTTTGCTGTGGTTATGACAGCGAGTGACAGAATGTTATCCCCAACCGTTCCTCCGGGCCGTCCATGAAGAGGGCTACGCTTCTGATTTTTAAGTCTGCAGCCCCCTTCGTCGCCTTTTCCTGTGTAACATGTAGGAGGTCTTGATGGGCGGTTGTTGTAATTTGGCCTGGTTTTGGTTTTTTATTAAGCAGATGCCGAAGAAGTGTATTCGAGAAGGTTCTTATTTTTTGTACAACGGTGGAAGATGTATTTGGTACGGTGGGAGGTGCTGGTATGAGTGGTGCGAGTGCAGGTGCTGGTGCTGATGGTGGTGCGGGTGCTGGAGTGGGTGATGAGAGGGATGTTGCTGCTGTCGCGGGTGCGGGTGCTGGAGTGGGTGATGAGAGGGATGTTGCTGCTGTCGCGGGTGCGGATGCGGGTGCTGGTGTGGGTCCTGGTGCAGGTGTTGCGAACCCTCATCCTCATTTCTGTTTCACTGAGGTTGTGCAGTAGGTGTTGGTTCTGCGACTTGGTATGTTCGACGATTTCGTCGTTTGTAAAGCAGTTGAGGACTCCCCGCACACAGACTAGAGGGTTCAGATTGGCGGGGTCCGTGACTGTGAGGTCTTTGTGCAATTTTACTTGACTCTTGATCGAGTTCATGTCCTCTTTACTCGGGCACCTGAGGACCACTTTTTGATCCCTGGCTTTTCGCACCCTGTCCACTTTCGCCTCGGTTTTTCTCAGATCCAGGGCGTCCCTTATTTTTGTTATAACATTATCGCTGGTCTCGGTTTTTATTTTTGATGAGATTATAAGGGTGTGGTTGGGGTGCGGTTGTTCTGGTTTGGCGGTCACTTGAGCGAATGTGTGTGGTCCTGCCTGGGGTTTCTCTTGGGATGTTAGTTCCGAAACCCCTTTTTTAATTGTGGCTAGGGTCTGTTTCACCTCCTGGACCGCCAGTTCTGTGTCGAGTGACGATCTGGCAGGTGAGCTAGTCCTTTTGGTGCCGATGTCCTTCAGGGCCCTCATTCCTGAGGACACTATCTCGAGTTTTTCGGAGATATCTTTGAACTCCTGAGTCAAGTCTGCGTGTGGTGGCGGTGGTGGTGGTGGTGGTGGTGGTGAGGAGAGGGGTGTACTATGAATTTGGAGTTTCTTAATTTCTTGGATGGCCTCTCGCAGAGTCTGCAGGTGCTCCTCTTGATGGTCTGTGTATTGGGGCGTATGGGATGGTGGTTTGGCCTCTGAGGCTCCGTTAGGTTGTTGTGGAGAGTTTGCAATTGTTTTGCGTGCGCTCTCTCTATGTGCACGAGTTCTTGGGCGTGCCGAGAGCACTCCTTCTCCAAATTGCACCTATGCCTGTTCCGTGAGTCCGAGAGGGTGAGCATGGTTTCGTATAGCCCCTGCAGGCTCTCGTGGGCCGTTGTTTTACACTCCCGTTTCATGTTGGGTGCCGTCTCCAGTGCTTCGATACCCTGCCTAAGAAGGGTGTTGGCTACTCCCGAAACCATGTCCATTTCCACTCCGGTGCCCTTTCGGATGAAGCGTACAGTAGGCTCACTCTCCTGGTTGTTGACGCTGTGGAACCTACTGAGGACGTCTCCGAGTCCGAGGCGCACGGATCCTTCTCTAGGTGGGTAATGGAGAACTCCGCGATATTCTTGAGACTTAGCGGAGTCTGGTCTGTGGTTTGCGGGGGGGGGGGGGGGGGGGGNGGGGGGGGGGGGGGGGGGGGGGGGGGGGGGGGGGGGGGGGGGGGGGGGGGGGGGGGGGGGGGGGGGGGTGGTTATTTTGGGCAAGGATGTTGTGGCCTTTGACAGTACCTTCTGTCTCAGCGAGGACGCTCTAGAGACAGTCTGTTCGCTGGTCTTTTTTGTCATTTTTACAATGTCACTTTTAGAAGACATGTTACTATGTTTTGTTGTTATTTATATAGTTATATCTATGTCTTAGGCTAATATTATTACTATTGTTAGTGTTATTGTTTATATTATATATAGGTATTTTTTATTTTTTTTTTCAGTCAGTGGGACTCACCTGGGGCTGATGTTCTGCGTGCTGCTGTTACTACTGGTCCCGACTATGTTGAGTACGCCGCTGGAGTTTCGGTGGCGCCAATGTAATAATTTCGGGCCGCTGGCTGAAGGCGGACTCGCGTTTTCTCTGGGATGGCGCGTGCTACGGCTGTTCTGTTGGAGCCAGATGGTAGTTGTCTTAAAACCCTTTCAGATGAGCCCAAGCTCGGGGGTGCTGTGATGTGTGGTTCTTGAGTTACAGCTCGCGGGGGTGAGGTACCTCGAAGGAGGTACCTCACCCCCGCGAGCTGTAACTCAAGAACCCGCGGAGGTTTCGTGGGGAGGCGATTAGTGAGGTTTCTGTTGTGTATAGGGACACGTCAATGAGATACGACAGCTCTACGCAGACTGATTTATTAATGACCAACATAGAACATAACACTTTTCCTCCTTTAATTTACTAATTAATCTAATGTTAAACAATATTAAAGCATAAAGCACTTCTAATTACTATGCTATTATATAAACTAATATAAAAAATTATCTTAATGATGACAACATAACACGTTTCCTCACTGTGGACTCACTCACGTTTCCACAATGTGGCTCACTATATCTTACCTCTCCACTGGCGAAGGACTCATCTTTAACCATTAAGCTTCCTGATTTTCTGAATCGGATACGTCTATAGTCCTAATCAATGAATGGCGTGATTTATTACTTTGTAATTGATTAATATGCCGTTTATGGATCTGCCCATTATTGGTTATTGGTTTCAATAGTATAAGAAACTGGCCCTGTCCTGCAACTGCAAAAAAAGCTCGACAGATATTTCTGAGGGAATATTTTGTGTATTTTCATAGAGTAGTAGGGATTGGTGCGTTCTGGCTCATTAAATTGATCGCCTTATCAAAANATTGATGAGACGGCGAAACGTCAGCACAGCTGCGCGTTTGGCCGTACACAATGCAGTTTTGGTACCGACTCTGTTATACGGCAGCGAAACGTGGGTATTACAGAAGAAGAATGAAAGAAAGATGAATGCTGTGGAGATGCGATCTCTTCGTAGGATATGCGGAGTCAGCTTAGCTGATCGAATCCGCAATGAAGAGGTACACAGAATGGCAGGTACTAGCGAGGATGTCACGGTGAGAATGAAGAAGAACGTGCTCAGCTGGTTTGGGCACGTCGAACGAATGAGTGATGAAAGAATGGCAAAAAAGATTTATGATGGAAAAGTGAGCGGTAAGAGAGGTAGGGGGAGACCTCGGTTGACCTTCGAAAACACAGTATCAAAGATACTGGAGGAAGGTCACGTAAAAAGCATGAGGACCCCCCGAAGGGCATGTATGAAGAGGTTGATGACAGTGGACGAGGCGAAAGAGGCATGTAGAGACCGTAGCGTTTGGCGCTCCGTTCTCTCTGACTACCCCGCAAGGGATAAAGCGTGAAGCTAAATAAAAATAATAAATAAAAAAAAATTACTAATTAACCTAATGTTAAACAATATTAATAAAGCACTCCTAATTACTATTCTATTATATAAACTAATATAAAAAATTATCTTAATGATGACAACATAACACTTTTCCTCTTTTAATAATAAAAAATATATATTATTTACTAATAATAAACATATATACATCTATAAAAAAACTTATTTATTTAATACTTTTAACAATTCTTTACATCGTAAAGCAGCTTTTCTAGGTTCCCGCGAATTAGTATCCGTGCCGTACATGCTTTTTACATATGGGTGGCGTGGGCGGCGTGTTTAGCAAGGACGACTGGCTCACTTTATCTTACCTCTCCACTGGCGAAGGACTCATCTTTAACCATTAAGTCTTCTTAATTTTCTGAATCGGATACGTCTATAGTCGTACTCAACGAATGGCGTGATTTATTACTTTGTAATTGATTAATATGCCGTTTATGGATCTACCCATTATTTGTTTCAGTAGTATAAGAAACTGGCCCTGTTCGCTTTTCGATGACCCCTTCAGTCTATTTAGGACCCGATTTAACATAATTACGAAACATAGCCGCCTCGTCGCGCGTCAACACTCGTAGCGGACGGCCCGTGCTCTGTTCACGGCGTAGCTGATCGCAGCGAACGCGCTCAGCTACGTCGGGTCGTAGCAGATCAAGACGTCCGCGTAACCGTCTACCTAAAAGAGCGACCGCTGGTTCCCGGCCCGTAGCACATTATTTTTACCAGTAATGCATATGTCGTCAGCAAAAACTGCCGCTGACAGCAATCCACTCAATTTCTCCATGATTTTTTGAAAATTTTCAGGAATACATTTTATTCTAAATGGAACCCTTTTATAAACGAAAGTGCCAACATGTGTTGTGATCGCCGTCATCGGCTGTGACTCCTCATGCAAAATATATTGTTGAAAGGCATTAGACAGGTCTAATTTAGTATACTGCTCACCTCCCCCTAATACTGCGAACAGGTCCTCAATCCGCGGCAAAGGGTAATGGTAATCCTTCAATAATTGGTTAATGGTTATTTTATAATCACCACACAACCTAATACTACCATTACTTTTAACCACCGGTACGATAGGGGTTACCGTAGTCTGATCGTTCTACTTTAAAAATCACACCTTCCCTTTGCAACCGGGAGCTCCTCTTCTACACGCGGCCGCAAAGCCCGAGGCAATGGCCGCGCTTTAACAAATACAGGTGTAATATCTTTTAAATAGAATCGAAACTTAGATTTAAATGTTCCAAGCCTCTTAGCGAAAACATTCGGAAATTCATTACGTAATGATGTCGCCATCGAGTCCTCATAAGATAAATTATGGCATTCTACTACGGCTAACTTTAAGTCTTTAATTCAGATGCGTCCCATCAGAGGGGGGCCGCCATTTTTAATAATATATAAATTAAGCTTCGCATAATGACTACCGCAAAAAACATTAACAACAATATACCCGAGAGTCTCGATAACGTCACCTGTATATGATTTTAAATTAAGAATTTTACTTTCAATTGGAATATTTGAGAAATTCTCATCATAATAATGTTTAGAAATTATAGATATTTTGCATCCCGTGGCAATTTCAAATTTACATTGAATATTTTCCACCATCAAATTAATATAGAATGGTCCGTCACCGTCACTATTAATTACCAAATTATAAAAGTTACAATTATCTTCCTCAGCGTCTGACTCATTTATAAAAAACTGATTTTTATAGCCTCTCCTAACGAAAGGATTTTTACATACTATTTTTAAGTGGCCCTTCTCACCACACACATCATAATTATTTTGCTTAAAGCGACCACTTGCCTTCTGAATGACCGAATTTACCGCACCGCGAGCATGCACGTGTTGAGCGGCCCACGCTCGCACAACCGCCGCCGCCACCGCTGCCACCACGTGCCCGCGGGCCGGCTGCGCCCGCGCCGATCCGGTGTAAGCCGTCGTCGTCGAGCGGAGGCGCGCTGGATTGCGCACTAGCCGAGTTGCTTGAAGCTCTCGCCGTAACTGCGTGCCGCTCCGCCGCCTCGGGCGCTAATGCCAATTCCACCGCTCGCTTGTAATCCAATTTACTTTCTGCGATGATTCTTGATCTTATGTTCTCATCGAACAGCCTAGAAACGAACTGATCCCGCAAACAGACTTCTAAACAAGCACCAAAATTGCAAGTTTTTGCTAAATGTTTTAATGCTTGTAGGTATTCGCGAATACTTTCTCCCTGACGTTGAACACGTTGACGAAAAATGTGCCTCTCTGCTATCTCCGAACGTTCCGGTTCCAAATGTTCTTTTACTAATTTTACAAGGTCGTCGTATGATTTTCTGGTATGCTGGGAGCGCACAAGTCGCATATTAAGTCATAGCATTCCGCACCTGCTACTGTCACCAACGTGGCAACTTCCAGTGACTTATCTATGTTATTCAACATAATAAACTTATTAACTCGGCGAACGTAAGCGTCCCAATTGCCATTTCCTAAATTATATGGTTCAACTCGTCCAATAGGCATTGTAATACATTTTTAAATAGAACGCGTAAGCAACTGGTCCTCGTCGCCAGTGTTGTATATAGGGACACGTCAATGAAACGCTACAGCTCAACGCAGACTGGTTTATTGATTACCTAAGTAGTATGGATTCGTTGGTTCTGGCGCAAGCGCCAGAACCAACGAATGCCAGTGTGCNTATATATATATATATATATATATATATATATATATATATATATATATATATATATGTACGTACATATATACATATATTCAAAACTATAAACTGTGAGTGGAGCCGGCAGCGTTGTCAGAAGACCAAGACTACTACAGGCAGGATTGGATTTACAAAGTTCAAAAAATTACATTTGCATTAATTACATCATGTTACTTCTAATATTATTATAGATAATATAATATAGATTTTTCTAATATAATATAATGTAGATTCTAATATAATATAGATTTTTGCAAACCTTGATATGTTTGTAAAAATATGAAGTTTACTATGAAATATTATGTATAATAAGAAAATAGTCAGCTTTCAATAACCACAAATAAAAATATATTGTGTGATTTTCTTACATTTCCGACCTGAAATACTAAAGCAAAAAGATGTCTCTTGTATAAAACGTATTTCTCAAATAAAGACATCCTTTTTATGAAAGAATTCCTTTGAAGTAGAAAACGCAGAGGAAAAAGGTTGGCTCAAATTACTGGTCACACTGAAGTACATTTTCCGACCATTACTCTGTATTCAAGCATTGTGCACTTATATACTGAGCTTTAAGTGATTCTTTATATTATAAACTAGCTGCTATTTGCGGCTTTACCTACTTGTTTAAATGAAAATAAGTAAGAATCACAAACTTATGTAAGAGATAAATCTAACCGGGGATACGGTGGGTTACATTAAAACTAATACCGTGATGTAGCTTATATACATTCGATAAATGAATTACAGTACAGCACAAAAATATATTTTTTATTTGTGTCTTTAGTTCCTGAGAATAAAGCGTTACATCAATCAAAACTCTATTTTTTTAATATTAGTATAGATATGCTATATATTATATAAATTTTGATCGTTCATTTGAGATATTATATATGACATAAAAATCTCAAGAAATTAAAGTTAATAATCTGTAGTAATCTGTGAAATAGAGAAGAGAATGGCTCTGGTTTGTTTTACTGGTAAAACCCAAAGCAGGTCAATATTAATCTCTATATAGTATAACTATTAGACTCTATTTATAAAAATCTAATTTTTCCATGAAAATGTTTCATTGATGTTCGTTCGCTCGATGTATATAAAAATAGAGCCTTACTCAACCGTTAATAATTGTCACTGCTTTATAGCTCAGAGAGTCGGCGATGGGGTAGGTGTGATATATTGGCCGAAGTACATAATAGAATATAATAATATTTTTTACTTTATCTTAACACTTTCCTATTTTTTGTTTAACCTTCAAGCTGTACCCCGCTTATGCAAGCAAGTCTATCTGTTTCAAGACATTGCGCTTTAAATGACGGAACTTACGCCATTACTCCTAATACGAGAACGAGAACACGATGAACGCTTGAGATTTCATTTTCAAATCCTACGTTCTAATTTTTATAAGTAAATATATAGTTTTCTAAATAAGTAAATATATAATTATTCACACTAGGTTCACAGCTTCCCTCTGCGTACACTGCTATGTGCAGGACACAGCGTAAAGCTAAATAAAATAATAAATGATACCATTTTATATAATTTTATTTAGCTTTAAATATATAAGTATTCACACTAAGTTCCTTCTACGTACCCTCCAATATACAGGATACAACGTAAAGCTAAAAAAAATAATAAATAATACCATCATAGCACTTTAATAATTATTTGATAACTCTCATATAAAACAATCCACAATAAATATATAAAAATACTAAACTAAAATAAAAATCCTAAGCTATCACAATATTCTAACAAAACAATTATACATTTATGCAGGCGAATTCATATCTCAAATACTTGGGTATTGTGGACGTTGCTAGGAATCCAATAAGCGAATTAAGAGGACGTGCCTCGTCGCTCTCTCAAGAGATATTCTTCCTGTTTGAGCTAAAAGTATAACCGTGCTATTAATATACGTATATATAGAGTATATATTTAAGTAAAATTAAGTAAATTTTATTAGATTAGGAATATAACATTATGTATGTAGATTGTAGCAATTGATCGAGGCTAGTCGTGGCGCAAGTTTTTGTGGGTGGATTTTTTTCCCAATCGATGAAATTAAATATTGCATATTTTCATTTCCTTGCTCTGGTAACGAGGCAAAGTGTGGCGTTGAGTTCCGCCACTCAACACAATGCCAATGCCTCCAGAACCTTCAGCAGTAAGTGGGGAACGGAAGTTTTATATTAATAACAGAGCGTCTTAATACTAGGTTCCCAGGTTCCCTTAACCAACCGTGCTGTGTGCCGGATACAACGTTAAACTTTAATAAAAAAATAGTATGTAAAGATCTTAGTTTTAAAACTTAGAATAGTTTAATTCCAGTAAAACAAACGTGTTTACTAAGATAGTTCTTTATATTCTTGCTATAGAAAACTGTTGAGGCCGTCTGATTGTAAAAGTGACGGTTCCTCGATTCGCACTTTGGGCAATGGGATATTTTCATTTCCTCGCTATAATAACAAGACAAAGCGCAGCGTTGAGTTCCGTCACTCAACATGCAATAACTTGAAAATTGGGCGAAAAGAAAACTGACTGGCAAAACACTTATAAACTACTTAAAAGGTCGAAAATGAGGAATAGATTTACTTAATGTCCCCTTAATTACATATACTTAAGCCATAAGACGCAAGATAGACGTGAAACTGTACATTAATACCTCTAAATGTAATATAATATAATAATATATAATAATGTGTTTTAATATAGAAGAATAGGCGTAGAGAACCTAATATCGGCTTTCCTCCTGAATATCCTGAATTCCTGCATGTTGAGTGGCTTCATTTTCTCGAGCGGATTCGAATTGGTCATCAAATCCACAAAAACGACGTTGGGCATTATTCCACTGCACCACGATGGCTAAAATGTAACTGCAGCTTTTAATTATTTTATTCAAAACTACGTGTTCAATAAAATACTGCACAACAGAACTTTTAATCGATTCACCGAATGTAAAAGTAACAAAAATGTAGTAAAAAAAACATACGATAAATCAATAAAAAATAATATCACACTGCAATAAATATATATTTATAGCAAGTATCTTATTATTGTCTAGTTGTGATAACATCGAACACTATAGGAAAATAATATGTAGGAAAACCGATATTACTTCCAAGTCGTCGCTTAATCCACCTTTTCCTCAAATAAGATTTATATTACATACAAGTGCTTACTAGTACTTGCTTTCATATATTTGCAAAATATAATTTTGTTTCTGTTATAAAGCTAACTATTTTTTATAAGTAGAGAGGCACAATGATCTGAGTTGGTTTGGTTGTAGATTTGATTTCCACTTGGGGAAACAGTTTTTTTTTTTCATTTAGGTAAAAAGACAAAGCGCGGCGTTGCGTTCTGTCAATTAACACACAATGTCTCTAAAAATAGGCGAAAAGAGAGGAACAGAGTGTCATATAACACTAAGTTTCTGCTGCCTATCCTGCTACAATGTGTCCAAATGGTTGTAAAATTAACACTAATCCCTCAACAGGTGGTTTTTTTCGTTAAATTTAAAATTCGTACAAACAATATTTGTGATTAACGAACAATTTAACGCTCGTTAATTAATAAGAAAAATTCATAGGAAAAATTAAAAAATAAGATACCAGTTTCCGGAATTTATATTAAAAAAAACTAAAATAGAAAATAAACAAAGTTTGTATAAATGAAAATTGCAACAAAATACATTTCAAAGAGGATAAAATTATGAAAGTAATAAATAACCCCGCGTTACCACTGAAAGTGACGTCGATTGGCGCTAGTGAGTAATGGTACAACAGTGACTTGTTTATAATACGAGCATAAAGGTCAATGTGTGTATGAGCCTAAAATTTATTTATTACAAGCAAAATATTATAGCAAGATGTTAAATATACATATTAAATTAAAAATTTTAAAGCAGCTTCACGCTGTATCCCGCATATACCAGGATAGCCAGAGGGAATATAGTGTTAAGATACTCCGTTCCCCACTTTCCGCCGAATTTTGGAGCCATTGCGTATTGAGTGGCGGCACTTAACGTCGCGCTTTGCCTAGATGCGAAGAAATGAAAATTTAAATTTAAATAAACATTTTATTTCCTAGTGGGGAACGAACAGAGATACAGAAGGTTTTTGGTTATATGATAAGTATGTAAGAAGGCCGTCGTGGCGTAAGGGCAGAGCGTCCGGCTGTAAGCATAGTGATTGTGGGTTCGAATACCACTTAGGGAAATTAAATATTTTCAATTTCTCGCTCTTACAACAAGACAAAACACGGCGTTATGTTCCGCCCTTCAATACATAATATCTTGGAAATTGATTCCTTTCGCCTACCTTGTTATATGCTGGATACATAATCTAACCCAATTTTGATAAAGGGAATTTGAATCCGCAATCATAGTGTATCAAACTATTTGCTACTACGCCGTAATAGTGCAAAATATAAATTATACATATATTTAATTACGAGACTGGCACGTATCGACCACAAATCATTTACATTCTTATTTGTATTCTTGCAGGGAGAAATACCAATATCCAATATTTAAACGCCACACGGATTTATGCTATGAAAATGTTCTACAAAGATTTTACTCAAATGAATAAATGTTTTATTATTTTAACGTAGTACTTTTAGTGCAATGGACGTAAGTAGTTTCTTTCATTTTTTTTTTGGTAGCATCAGACTGTAAAAACGATAGTTAAAGTAAAAAGGATTAGTGCGGCAAATTACAGCATTGAGTTCAGCCACAAACACTATTTGAGATACAAATTTGGGAAGAAAGTGAAGGACAAAGTGTCTCGAAACTACGTATTTTCTGCCTATTTTATTACATGCATTACTTGTCGTATTGAAATCATAGAGCGAAGATACATGTGCATTTTAACGAATTTTAATCAAAAATATTTTTAGTTCGAGGCTGTCTTTGTGCAGCAGCATCAGCGAGTGATTGTAACGCGGCAGTTGTGGGTTCGAATCCCATTCGTGTGACTGAATTATTATTTATTAATACTTTTATTTCTTTACTCTGGTACCAAGGCATGGGCGCGGCGTTGAGTTCCATCACTCAACCCGCAATGCCTCGAAAATTCACACTCCTTTATTCGCTTATCTCTCGAATTGCGGAACTCAACGCCACTCTTTGTCTTTGGCCAGAGCGGCAAAATAAAACTAATTCATTTCCATGAGTACGGATCGTACTCACAACTATTGCGTTTATAGTAATTCGCTACTGTGCTACGATGACCTGTCATATTTAGGTCAATAGTAACGTGACAATTGTATGTGTTTTAGATGCCATTTTCATTTAACTGAAGATTCATATCATCGATTACCACTCGAGGAGATCAAATATGTAATACTTTCTTATCCTTGCTTTGGTGATGAGGCAAGGGCGGTGTTGGGTTCCGCCACGCAATGCTTTCAGAATTCGGCGGAAAGTGGTGAACGAAAGTGTCCTTATTGGAGCGGAGTGTCTTAACACTACGCTCGTGGTTTTCTTCTGCCTACCTAGCAAGTGCGGGATACGGTCTGAAGCTAAAAAAATGAAAGTAGAGAATAAATAGACAAGAATATTGAATATTTTCTAATATTTAAAAAAAAACTCAACACAAAAGAACTAAAACTATTTGATGTAACCGGCGTATATTGTAAATATTCGCAAAGTTGTATCTGCACCCTTTCGCATTCTTTGGTAAGCTTTGAGCAGAATAATTTGTGGAATTTTGCCTTTGTCAAAGCCGCGTACCACATATGTATAGAAACTTCTACACATATAAATACTTATTAGTTAATTTGTTGCCTAGTAAAACTATGCCATTTTTACTAATTGGTCTTTCAGCGTAACATTTTGAAAGATAAAATCAGCTTCACGCTGTATCCCGCACATAGCAGAGTAGACAGAAGGAACCTAGTGTTAAGACAATCCGTTCTCCACTTTCTGCCGAATACTGGAGGGATTACGTGTTGAGTGGTAGAACTCAACGCCGCGCTTTGCCTTGATACCAGAGGGAAGAAATGGAAATATAATTTTAAATAAATATTGCATCTCCTCGAGTGGAAATCGAACCAACAACCAGTGGGTTATACGGCCAAACTTTGTGCTCCTGCGCCACGACTGGCCTCAAAGTTCTAAAATGTATAAAGTAATATATTTAATAAAATATCCTTAATTTCATCAAATACAAGTACATGATATAACATTTAAACTAAAATAAATATTACAGATTGATTTGTCCTACAAATACTTCATTCAACGTAGTGACGCTAATGCACCAAGGACAGAGGCACTTTAGACCTCTTATTACACACCAACAAAATTTATATAAGTGACAGTGTTGCATCGGAGCGGAGGTGCGGTGTTAAATTATGTAAAAGTCCTTACATTTAAAGTTACATATCGTCACAAAAGTTTAAAGATTTTAAATTGTTATTCTACTAAGAAAATAATATATTTTTGGAAAACTTTAGCTTTTAAATTCCTATCAAAAATCAATCACATTGAAATTCTTATATGCCTTACCTTACCTCACTTTTACCTATATGTGTGTTATTTTCTAAAATATATCGTCAGTCTTCTTGGAGGACTTTACTAGGATTAGATAGAGCTTGTAACTGATATCTCAAACACCTTTGAATATATTATTTAATATAATAATGCCTTGGCTCGTGATGTGTCTAGTGGTTAGAATCGTTTATAGTTGTGATCGTGAAGAACCCAAAATCTTTTAGAGATTCAGAGGTAACAGTATTAAGAATTTTATATTAT
>JAAIXJ010001033.1:0-50615 GCA_013403705.1 Heliconius hermathena | reverse complement strand
TAGTTAATGTCGCTATAACAGTTCGCATAAGCCCATCACGTCAGCTTCCGCGATGTCAAGCAACATTCAATATCATAATATTGGTCAAAGATCACTTGGATCCACAATATGTGTCGCCCCTACACATATATTGCCTTTATAAGAAATTCGATCCTAAAAGATCGTGCCATCATAGGCTTCGAATTATTATATTATATTTATAATATACTTGGTACGAGTCTTTATGTGCATCATATTTATTAGTACCGTAGTACTTAAGAGTTCGACTCGACCGCTGCCTTCCAGCATCACCACCATCTACATAGACGGAGCGACGGTCGCGCATCTCGGGACGACAATACACGAACTCGTCTCGATTAATATTTTATTAAAAATATATAGTTTGTATTATTCATAATTAACTATGTTATTTATGTGTATAGCCATGCATATTTTATTTTATTTATTTATTTATTTTTAACTTGTACCCAAGGTACATACTGTTACAAGCTGTATTATAATTTATACAAAAATTCTTAAAAAAATACACAAGAAAAATATATAAAGCAATTCCATTGCGTTTCATATTTTTAATCTTTACAGCAACTAAAAATAGTGAATGGTTTGGTTAGCCACAATGTCTGCAAATGTGACATTTTTACCTTTTTCCACAGCAAATGTGGTGATAACGAAAATGAATTGTACTTTACATCGTACATTTTGCATGTATATTATTATATTTCGTTATTCGTTTGATACTTTGTTTGTAAGAGGCCAGTCGTGGTGCAGGTTGCGCAGGTAAGTGGCGCGACAGGTTGTGGGTTCGGTTACCTCTCGAGGGAAAAATATTTAATATTTTCATTTCTTCGCTCTGGCGTTGAAGCAAAGCGTGGCGTTGAGTTCCGCCCTCAACACGTAATGCCTCCAGAATTCTTAACAACTAACTTCTAGTCTTAACACTAGGTTCCCTTTGCTTACCCTGCTGTATGCGGGATACAACGCGGAGTTGATTTAGTTATTTTATTTTTATTTAAAATTTTCATATTATATAACGTGAACGTTTTTCATATCTAAATGCATACTTCACCGCGTCTAAAGCGAGCGATGTAAGAGACAAGTGTAAAAGAACAAAGGGTATCTCCATATAATTTGCAAGGCAAATACGACTTGCATAATTTAGACCTCAAGTTTTTTTTATTTATTTAATAAAATCATATTTGCATATAAAGAACTGTCTAAGAGTGTGTTAATTTAAATTTATTCTTTCATAAGTTTTCTTTTTGTTGGAGAATTTCATCGTAAGGTCAATTAATTCTTTAAATTATTAACAATCCTGTAAGTATTGCAGCGATTAAGGCAATTTTGCAAGAAAATTGAATGTACCGCGACGCTTGTGGTTTCGATCGCTACTCGGGGGAATGAATTGTTATTTATTAATATTTTCATTTTTTCGCTCTGGCGCCAAGGCAAAAGACCGGCGTAGAGTTCTGCCACTCAACAAGCAATGCCTTGAAAAATTTAACGGAAAAAAGTGTTTTAACACTAGGTTTCTTTTGCATACACTGCCATATGCAGGATACAGCATAAAGCCGATTGGTATATTTCAATAAAATTTTTTCGGCCGTTATAGAGAGCAGAATATGCGCTAATATGGCAACGTATATAAAAATATTTAATTTTAAAATTCTAAAGCGATAAAAATGTGTGTCAAAAACTGGCAAAAATTCATGTTGAAAGCGCAACTATTTCAAATTAACATTCTTCACTTGGCTTCCAGTGAGAAACATCGTTTGAACTATCATTGTTTAAAATGACAAGGTTGTATTTAATAAATTTGCTGGTTAACGCATTATTAATAAAATATTTTACTTTGTCATGGAATATTTAATATAATATCACTCAACATCTATCCGCGTGGGCGGTTTTGTTCGTGCACGACGCACGACGTATGAAATACAATTCTAGGAACCTGTTAGGTCTTTTGTTAGTATGTTTATGGTATGTTGTGCTAGCTTTGTTATTATTGTACAGAATTGACACGTGTATATCAAATATGACGATGTATTTTCTAGGTAAACTGAAAATGGTGGAAATAGTATTCGTTTTACGTTCAGAGTCTTAAATTTTTTATTTAGCACTTTAAGAATGTTTGAGAATTCGTCGGAAAGTGGATAGTAGTCGAATAGTAGTAGTATATATAGTGAGTGGATACGGAGTGTCTTAACACTAGTCTCCCAGGTTTCCTCTGAATACTGCTATGTGCAGGTTACACCGTGAATCCTACCTCCTACCTACTAACCTACGCAATCGATTTCTATTACTAAAGATTTGAATTTATTCCATCAATTCCACCCAATAAAATTTGGATCCACTACCACCTCGTTCAACCAAGTACCTACGTCAAAGCTACGATAAGTCTGAGTATTTTATTTACTGCAAGACCTATATAGTCTTGTCACATAACAAAGATTCATGTTTATTTAAGAGTACCCATGTCAAAATCTCTAATAACGTGACAACACCACCCGTCCACGATTCTTAGATAGTTTGGATATGAATAGTGTGTTCAATTGTTTTTCTTGTATTTCTTTAAAATATGTTATAGGTACATATGCAAAATTTATATCATGTTTAATGGTCAGTTGCGTTAATTACAGCCAAAAGGTCGAAAAAAAGCCAAAATCTGTTTTAAACTAATTTATTTAGTTAAAATAATTACATTTAAACTTATTGCTAAAAGTGAAAATAAAATAACATATGTAATTCACACTAAACACTATTCACATTAAAATAATTCCTACATCGGCGATCTGAAAATGTATATGTAACTGGTTTCAAAATAAAATTGTTTTCAACTTTTGTATTTATAAATAATAAAAAAAAACAGCTACACGCTGTATCCCCGGGTAAGCAGAGGGAACCTAGAGTTACAACATTCCGTTTCCCACTTTCCGCCGATTTCTGGAGGCATTGCCTATTGAGTGGTGGAACTCAATGCCGCGTTTTGTCACACTATGTGTCCCTGCGCCACGACTGACTTTATTATGTTTTTTTAGGGCTTTATTTTTAGATATTTTAATTTTATAGATAGGTAAAATTCTGGCAGAACTGAACGCCGCGTTTTACCGTGTTACCAGAGTGACGAAATTATTATTTATTTCAAAATCAAAATAAAGGCTATAATTGAATAACTCAAACAAAGCTATGTAGGTATTAAAAAATAAACAAAAATCTTTAAGAATAATTATAGTTAACAAATAGTAATAATATAAAGACAGTATATATAATAAAAAAAATATTTATAAATAGTAAAATATAATACAATATCTTAGAAATATAAGGTATTTCTCAATGAACACTTAGAAATACCTTACAATGACCACTATCCTATTCAAGGCGCGTCAAATTGCATCTAAAGAAATACAAATAGCGATAATATCAATAAAATACCTTTTTAGATAATTGAGCATGCTCAAACAATTACTTAATGTTATAAACGGTAGGGCGTGAACGGGTGAAGCTTATTAACTTTTCTAATTTTACTTGGGCTCATATTAATATAGTGGCCTGTTGTGGCGCAGAGGCACAAAGTATGCCTGTTAACGCGACTGGTTGTTGGTTCGATTCCCACTCGAGGAAATGAAACATTTATTTAATTTTATATTTCCATTTCTTCACTCTGGTCTCGAGGCAAAGCGCGGAGCTAAGTTCCGCCACTCAACACTCAATGCCTGCAGAATTCGATGGAAAATGAGGAATGCAGTATCTTAACACTAGGTTCCCTCTGCCTGTCCTGCTGGTTCGGGATGCAGCGTGAGACTGATTTAATATGATTATTTTTTTTAATATCAACATTTATTGTAACCACAATGTCTGATAATAAATGCAACGGTTGTAGGTTCGATTTTTGTACTCCTCTCTAGAAAAATGGAACACGCAATAACTTGAAATAAGGTGGAAATCAAAAAAGATAGTGCCTTAGTCTTCTTAACTTCTCTCAGTTTAGCTAGATGCGTGTGAAATTCGAGAAGCTGAAAAAAATATTTAACAATGTTCTTTTATGCACACAGAAAAACTTATTGACATAATTCTCTATGAGGACGTGGTGGTGTAGGGACACAAGCATAGAACTGTAAATGTGACAAGTTGTGGGTTCAATTCCTGCTTGGAGCATTAAATATTTTATATTTTCATTTCCTCGCTTTGGTAATGTGGCAAGCCGCGGCATTGACTTTCTACACTCAACACGCAATGCCTAATAAAATCGGCGGAAAGTGGGGACTGTAAGAGTCTTAATGGAAAGCGGAGTATCTTAACACTATTTTCTCAGGTACTGCCTACTCTGTTATATATGGGATGCAGCGTGAAGCAAAACAATAAAAATATAATTATAATTTCCTGTTTCGCGGCACCCAAAGCTTAGTTGTCTATTTTTCACCATTAATAATGTGTTATTAGAAAACGCTAAAGAAAACGGTACATTTACCATTTATCTTGGCAATTCATAAAGGGGACATAAAGACATAAATGACCTTACGGGGACCCCAAACGGTCTGTAAGCAACTACAAGATATTCAACTTTTTTATAAAACGTATAAAAATGTTAACGTTACAGAATATGAGCCTTTTGGACAGTTTATAAATAAAAAAGGCGCAAGTCAAATTCTGCTCCGTTCAAATTTTTGAAATATGTTTTATAAAAAAGTTTTTTCTTTCCTAAGTGTAAAATTGAAAAGTCCTGTTTTTTTGGTAATTTGAACCTAAATTCGTCGTAAGTATTTTTTATTAATTAATCTTGTTATTTTATTGACTTTTACTTGTTTTGCTGATCGTATATTTTTCATTTAGGCATTACTTAAGTTTACTAGATACCTCGAGCATTTTATGTACCTGCTTTATAGACAGTTGATGGCCTACTCAAACTAATGAAGTTTTAGTCACATTTCGACCTGTCACAAAATGTATTATAACACTATTAAAGTTCACGTACATGGAATAAAAGTCTTGTTTTTTAGGGTTCTGTACCTCAAAAAGTAAAAACGGATCCTTTATAGGATAACTTTGTTATCAGTCTCTCCGTCTGTCAAGACCATTTATTTCGAGATCGCGTGGAGGTATTAGGCTTCATGTCAAATATTTTAGACCACGGTCCGTTGGAGCAAAGAATCAAGCTACTAAGTCAACGCAATCAAAAGATGCAAGCGTTTATGCACCGTTATTACTGCATTTTATATGAAATTCGCCGCGTAATTAAATCCTACAAATATGAAATTTGGCTCTTATATTGGTAATGTAAGCTAGTGAAACCTTATCTTGAACAAATACAAGAAAATGTCCAGTTCATTCAGTTCATTCAGTTCAAAAAATCCATTTGTATTTCATTTGAAACAAAAGGAGTGCATGCAGGTCGGTTTCCAGGAGGCGCGGGCTCGAGTCCTGCTACGTTCAAATTTTTATACGTTTTCTAAATAAGTGTTTTTCTTTCCTAAGTGTGGAATATCACTTTAAAAAAATGTTTAAAAATATGCACTCATTTTGTTCGCCAACAGAACACTAGTCTATTATAAAACTAAAAGTGACTTTGACAGCGCAGGTAAAAGGAAAGCAGTTAATAAAGTGAAAACACATTACTGACTTCCATTACCAAATCGACGGTGTCCGTCGCACGATATTTTCAACTTCAATATAAAATTGCAGTTTCCAATTCTCCTCTATGAGAATGTCGTTAAGTTCGAATTTTATGTTTTATTGCAAAAGAATTTTATCAATTTAGTTTGTTAAATATTTTACCTGCGGTTACGCCTATATTATTAAATAGTAATCATTTAAACATTTTACAATACGACTCCTCTCCTGTAGATAGTGATGTGGTGTAATGAAGTCGACTGGCGGAACTCGAAGTCGTGTACTGCTTACCAGAGCGAAAATATTTCACTCGAATGGAATTGAACCCACAGCTGTCGGTGTCGTGCCTAAAATCAGACGCTGTTACTCTGCGTCACGACGGTCTCGACAGTATTTTGATTTTAAAATCTCTTTAACTACTACTAACTAGTAGTAGCTTGAAATGTCTCCCTCAATAAATAAACTCTCCAATACAAAATTAGTCAATGTGAACAAGTAGTTTCTGGGATTAAGCTAAGTGCGTTAAACCAAGCAAACCCTCCAGCTTTAATATTGTTTACATTTTAGATGGTCAAAGTTTCTTTTCCCAAGAGAAAATATGAAAAAAATGATGTAAAATAGAGAGTAAAATATAGAAAATACAGCTGTATTAGGTTTATTTTACAAAAATCCTAATTTACTTTGATTTTTAAAAATCTTTGGACATTTTGTATTATATTATAACATTTTTTATTAAAATGTGGCGTATTCAGTGTTAAGTGTATTTATAAGTCAAACTGGAAACAAGAAATGAAAAAAACATATATACAACAAATATAAATATAGCATCAAAAAATCAGAAATGACAGATGTCAAACGCCCTAACTTATTAGGGACAATGTCAAACTAATTTCAAATTCAATATCTTTAAAAGGTTTTAGATTTTTCGCAAGTTACTACTACGTGTATTTCCGTGAATTACTTTATATTTATTTCGTAATATCAGAAATTTGAATAAATTCTTAAATTATTTCAGAGATTTTTGTATAAAATATTTCCCTTTTTAGGTAAATACTATGTAGGCACTTTACTCATCTATATATATATATATATATATATATATATATATATATATATATATATATATATATATATATATATATATATATATATATATATATATATATATATATATATATATATATATATATATATATATATATATATATATATATATATATATATATATATATATATATATATATATATATATATATATATATATATATATATATATATATATATATATATATATATATATATATATATATATATATATATATATATATATATATATATATATATATATATATATATATATATATATATATATATATATATATATATATATATATATATATATATATATATATATATATATATATATATATATATATATATATATATATATATATATATATATATATATATATATATATATATATATATATATATATATATATATATATATATATATATATATATATATATATATATATATATATATATATATATATATATATATATATATATATATATATATATATATATATATATATATATATATATATATATATATATATATATATATATATATATATATATATATATATATATATATATATATATATATATATATATATATATATATATATATATATATATATATATATATATATATATATATATATATATATATATATATATATATATATATATATATATATATATATATATATATATATATATATATATATATATATATATATATATATATATATATATATATATATATATATATATATATATATATATATATATATATATATATATATATATATATATATATATATATATATATATATATATATATATATATATATATATATATATATATATATATATATATATATATATATATATATATATATATATATATATATATATATATATATATATATATATATATATATATATATATATATATATATATATATATATATATATATATATATATATATATATATATATATATATATATATATATATATATATATATATATATATATATATATATATATATATATATATATATATATATATATATATATATATATATATATATATATATATATATATATATATATATATATATATATATATATATATATATATATATATATATATATATATATATATATATATATATATATATATATATATATATATATATATATATATATATATATATATATATATATATATNCAGCGTTTGACAATAAACGCGATGATTTCAGATTTGATTTCTATTCAAAGAATGATTCATATTAAAGTATTTTCACTTCATCTATTTAAAAGTATTTTCATTTTCTTATATAAAGCAAGACATTGATTTCTGTGGCGTTACGCAAATTCTGGCCGAATAATTGACTATAATCTATAATTTCTCTACTTAGTTCATTCAATGTCAGAATTTTATAAGAATGAAATAAAAATAACTCATTCATACTCGTCCCATTTAAAACCTTTTTCAGCTAGAACTGTATAAGAAACATTCAATAAAGTGACTCCTGCATTTGAAGATTTTTCTTTATACTCAGTAGTTGCAGTCGCGTAGTACGCGTAGACCACTTACAAAAAAGAACTATTTGTTAAGGCCGACTTGAAGTAGCGTTTGATTATATAAGTGACGGTAACGGGTTCGATTCCTATTCAAAGAATGATTCATATTAAACAGTTGTCATTTTCTCTATTTAAAAGTATTTTATTAATTTACATAAAGCTCGGTATTGATTTCCGCCACGCTACGCAAACTCGAGCTGAACAACTAGTCTATAATTACGGTGTGCTTTGTGTGGTATGTTCGATTTATTAAAAAAATAAATATTTCATTTCCTCGACTGGGAATCGAACATACAACCTGTCATATTTACAGTCACACTTTGTGCCCCTGCACCCCGACTGGCCTCTATGCCACGGCTACCCTCGTGGCGTAGAGGCCATTCGTGGCGTAGAAGGAAACTAAAAAAACTTAAAAATAAAAATAAGTACATACTTCCCATTTTCCACACTTAACCGTATAAGAAGCGTTCGTTTAAAGTGAGTACTGCATTTGAGGATTTTTCTCTAGTCTCGGTGCTTGCGGTCGCGTAGATGACGACTAATAACATTTTGTTGACAACCCGCGGTGGTGTGATAGAGATGGCTACGGATTGAAAATTGTATGGAGCTGTTCCTTTTTTGTGCTTAAAATATTTTTTTATTTTTATTGATTTGGAGTGTTTTGCTTTCAAGAATTATACAAATGAGTTACAAGTGTGTATAAGTACTTGTTTTTGTGTTTTACTTAATTATATCTAGTAATACAACAACGTACTCTTATCTTTATTCAATAACATACAAAATTATTGGCCTAAAGATAATAGAAAGAAAATCACATATTACTTTTTTAATTATTTATATCCTATAAAATGTTTAGTTATTTAGAAAAAAATTAAGAAATCACTGCTACCACTCGCTTTTTTAATATTTTTTATTATTAATATCTAAATTTAATACGAAAAAAAGTGACATCATTATTAAATAAAATAAATAAACTGAAATTAATAATTTATCAGCTCTAAATACATCCGCCTACAGTTTTCACGCTAGGGTTAGGCTATAAGGGCGGACGAGGCGCTACGACGCTCACTCGCGACTCGACTCGCCCCACGGGCAGTCACTTCGCAATACTTCTACCGCGCGCGTACGTATTTTAAAATTATTTTATAAAGTATTTTAAATTTAAATAATATTAAAATATAATATATTTTTATTTTGTATAAAATAAGTGGTGGTTATTGTGCCCTGGTGAGTTCTGTGTTGGATTATTGTATGTATTTTTTTAAAGATGTATGTACTGTCATATTTTTTTTAGTAATTTGTGAATGCGACAATTTTCTCTTTTTAAGATTTTGTTTCCAATATTGCTTATATAATAATAGAATAGAATTAAATATAAAAGTAAATCTCCTTAAGATTCTTAAAAATATATGTTTATATATTATATTACTACTTCAGTTCCCTACGTATAATATCTCTTGGTGTGTTAAAAATAATGAAATATAGATGGTATAACAAAAAAAAACAGAACAAACGATTAATTAATTAAGATATTGAACGAATACTATTTACGTAACCCATCAAATGAAAGCCTTGACCAACTAGACTCAAGGGAATGTCGATCCCATAATGGTAAATATCGTTTATAGTCTACTGTTATTTTAGAAGGTTAAGTTAAAGTAGTTAAAGTTAGAGTTAAAGTAAACTACTTTAAAAACGCTACTTTAGTTGTTTTCATACAGTTCCCGATTCAAAAAAGTTATAAATGAAATATAATATTTAAATTTCCATTTAAAAATTATGAGTGTAATTAAAAAAACAATTGAAAACAATTTCGTGAGTAAACGATGTAATAATGAAAGGTTTCAAAACAAAAGAGTAAATAATTGGTCTCAAGCTAAAAGTATACGGAACAGACCACCTGCGTTCGCTTTGCACGTTTTATTCTTAAATTTTTTGAGCATTTAAAATATTTCAAGGAAGATGCGCTCTGAGATTTGACGAACGCAATTTTCCACGGCATGGGTATTTTTAATTACTTTTTATATTGTTTTCCGTCTTCTTTACAAAAATAAAAATACAAATAAGATAATTTGTGTGAGGCAAAGCGCGGCCTTGAGTTCCGCCACTCAGCACGCCATGCTCCCAGAATTCGGCGGAAAGTGGGGAACGGACTGTCTTAACACTAAGTTCCCTCTGCCTACCCTGCTGTGTGCGCGATACAGTGTGAAGCTGATTAAATTTTTATAAAATAATTTGTCAAATAACTTATTTCAATGTTTCGTACATGAGGATAAAATATAAAAAGCGAAAAACAGTAGTATGAACATGATTATGACGAATTCATTATGTTAATTAAAAAACATTGTGTTTTCTAAAATCCCTAGAATACATTACCAAACCAATGTTAAGTTAGAGGTAACTATTTTAAGTGAGATTTGAACGCACAATGATAGCAGTTCTTGAACATAACTGAACTGAGGCATAGGAGTTTCATTAAATACTAAATAAATACATATGTTCATATATATGTATTATACATACATATGTATTATATATGTATGTATATATTTAGGTAAACAAAACCGTAAAATAAGATTGAAAATTAATTGGATTTATTTCTTATTATAATTATAATGTGAAGCTATTAACTTATTTTAATCGCCGTCGGTGTGTTCGAAATAATATTTTTCTATGCCAATCTGCAACTACGGTTGCATAGAACTATAAAACGTAAAATTCCACTTTTTCCGTTTCTACGAGAATTTCAAGAATCTTCTCTTAGTGCTCCACTACAGTCCTCAGGAATCTTCATATCAAACTTCAGTGCTCTACAGCGCGTAGTTTCGGCGATTCGTTTTTTACAAATATATTATTAAAAAAAATGAGAGATGGATACGTATGTAAAAAAATAAAAAACCTACTTGAAAAATTAATTTATATATCTATATTATTTTCCAATTTATAAATATTCTTAGTATTTCGTGTATTACAGATATTGTTCGTCACCATAGCAACGGGAGAGTGATGAGAACGACTTCCATATCAACCTGCACACCTCAGCTTTTGTCGCAGTAATTCTCAAAGAGCTTTCATCACGGCATAACATGTGCAGATGCACATAGCATTTCGAATTAACGTACGAACGTTGGATAAGAAAACTTGGATTTTTAGGGATTATTGAAAAGTCTTATTTCCTTATGATATTTTTTTCACAAAAAAATCTTCAATATAGGCAAAACTATATTAGTAACTAAAGGATTTTTAAAAGGAAATCTATCGTTCGTTGTCGTTCCACCTATTGCATATAGTTATTTATACTGTACTAACGGAACTGCAGAACCGATTTTTATAACTCTTTTACAAGGGATCGAATCTATAACCATCGCGTTCACATCAACTATTGCGCTACGGTAATATATTCTTATTATTAATATAATTATGAATAAGTTAAATTAGCTTCACGCTGTATCCCGCACACAGCACACAGCAGGGTAGGCAGAGGGAACCTAGTGTTAAGACACTCCGTTCCCCACTTTCTGCCGAATTCTGGAGGCATTGCGTGTTGAGTGGCAGAACTCAACGCCGCGCTTAACCTCGACACCAGAGCGAAGAAATGGAAATATAAATTTAAGTAAATATTTCATCTCCTCGAGTGGGGATCGAACCCACAACCAGTCGGTTTTGCAGTCACACCTCGTGCCGCTGCGCCACGACCGGCCTCTTGAATAAGTTAGTACAAATAATTATCTAAACCAAATTTTCATGGTCGTATGAGAGAGAAATACTCGTTTTTACTTAATAATAGCCCTTGTTTTGTTAATTAACGACATCAAAGGTTGTACAGCAATTCATTTTATTATTTTAAAGAAAAGAGAAAATTAAAAAGGACTTTTTCCAATTTATCTTAACTGGATAAAGCATATTATTTTTTGTTTTCTTTTTGTTATTTTCCGCATATAGCAGAGTTGATAAAATGAGAGAACCTAGGACCTAGTGTTAAGACACGTCGTTTCTCACTTTGACATCGACTTGACAATATACGCATAAATCAAATAGCAGTTTCATAGTAATTAAGTACTTATTTTCCTCGAACGGAATACTCTCTATATTTTTACACCGAACAAGCCTGTGCAATATTTTAGACTACAGACACTATTGTAATGGCGCCTACAAATGCCGACTCATATTTGAGATACTATCACCTGTATTTCTTAGGTAATAAGGATTATTTTTCTGTAATATAATCAGGATACTAAATAAAGTCAATAAACACAAACGGAAAACGAATACAGAAACGTATAATAATGAATGGCCTTCGTGTGAAAACAGTGTGGAGGGAAATAATATTATATTACATTTTTTTTGTCGCTCTTAGTCGGTTTTCACAATTTCCCAGGAGGTTTAGAGCTGTAAAATCATATACTCGTATATTTTTTTCATAAAGTATAATGATTTTAGAAATTTAAAGTATTCACAAGTCATAGCGCATCTGATGTGTGTTTGAAATAACCCAATGGTTGTGGATACAAATCTCAATACAGTAAAATAATATATAAGTAGTTATTTTACTCTTTTACGGATAGACAGACGAACAAAATTAATTTCCACTATCTAGCTAATTTTTCATTGAAATAATAAGAGACTTTAGTGTGAAATGTATAATATACTGAAAGCTAAAATACAAGAAAATTCTTCCAATGTATCAACAGTTAATGCTCGAAACGGCCACCATTCGCTGTACATATTTATGATCTACACACAAATTGGAAATTCGGGACAATAATATGAAATTTATGTTCTTGATCAAAGTAAATTGGAACATACATACATACATACATACATACATATATACATACATACACACATACATGTACGACAAATGCAGTTATGAATTGTCAGAATCCATGGGGAGTGTGTTGTGTAATTTCGTCGCTTTAACGTGTTCATTCACCATTTGGCCACATTTCGGCGTGACGTGACGTTATGTCACGTTCTAACTTTTGATAGGTTGCGGTGAAAGCTCAAATTAGACACTCCAGTAGACTGTCGACTGTAAAGTATAAAGGAGTGTTGGAAGGAAATTGGTGGTTCATATTAGATTATTTTTATATTAATTATAGCAATAGGACTTCGTCTAGGAAATTATTTTAATCGAGTATACACATATGGTGCAATATTTTGTATGTATATGACAAGATCAGCTACTAATATTTATTAATTGTTTTAGCGTCACCTAATATTCCGCCCATATCAGAGTGAACCTGGGAACTTGATGTTAAGGTATCTTAATGGGAACTGTCCCATTAAGATACTTTCATTACCGATTTTCTGCTGAATTCTCGAGGCATTGCGTGTTAATTGATGGAACTCAACGACGAGAGCAAATGAAAATAAACTTGATAATGTTAACAAATATCTAGAAACTCCTCCGCATAGATTTTTAGAAATGTTTCCATTTCAGTAGATATCAAAGCCATCAATGCTTATCGATGTTAATATTTTTTTATTTGCTTTATTGTTCTAAGGATCAAGATCCATCAAAGCTGATATTATAATATAAATAAGTATAATATATTTTCAACTAAGTTAGTAAGGAATGTAACATTTGGCCTAATTATTTAAGGCTTAACTAGCTTAGGTTTGGTTGGATATTTTGTCGAACCAAACCTAAACAAATCAAGCTAAGTATTTTTTTAATTACAAAGATAGTATAAAAATATTTAAAAACAGTTCTTTCATAATAAATAAAATATTATTTAAAAAATCACTGTTATTTTTTTCGTGGTGTATAGTATTTAACAAACCAAGCCCTTTTATTTCATACTCATACTATTAGAAGGGTTGTGCAAACATTTTAAATCCGTCATCAAAACTGGCAAAGTAACTCTGACAATATGTACAGAAGGTTATTCAATATGACATCATGATTATGGTTTGAAAGATTTAGTAATAATAGTCTAAAGTACTTTAATATAATGTATACACATACAGCACAACTACTACTAAAATTGTCCCTTTTTGGACATGGGCCAGAGATCGAGAAACATAAAACTTTCAATTGAATAAAATATATGGGCATGTCACATGTTTTTGACATGTGGAGCCTAAAATAAAATACGCTTACATGGCGTGCGTTGACAACCTTATTAGATACATAAAAAAAATGTTTTACAAAAATATTGTACTTTAAAAAATCTATAAAAAATCCATGATGATATACTCGTATGTTTGTCTCTGTCACAGTAATCATTTTAATATACATATTTCATTTTAATGTATCGAGTATTCGGTAATGTATTTTCTACAACTCGGTATTCGTAAATATTCAAATAAATATAATAGTCACCTTTAGCATTTCGTCTAGATTGAAATTATACTTTACTATACATCATTCTAATAAATACTTTAGTAGATATCACTGATTGCAAAAGGACTAGCCTACGAGCCGCACAGTATAACAGATGACGCCGACGGTTTTGTAAATTGTCATATATTTTCGATCTAGTGTTAATTTTTTGTAGTTATTTTCTGTTTATTATTAATTCATATTTTTCTTTAGTTTTCTGCGCTTATTCGAGTATCTAACTAAACTACAGTTAGATTTTTTTTTCATGGTTTCCAATTTCTTGGTTTGGTTAAATTTTGTTTTATTCTGGTACCTACTATATTTCGTGTAAGTAACACGAAATAATTAATTTTAATATTTTTAAAAATATTTATTTTACATTGATAATATTTATAATAGAGCTGGTTTTTTTTATTGATATTTCCATTTGGTTATGTTCACTTATTGCTTTGTGTCAACTTTGAAATAGTTAGGGTTATTATTTTTAATATTAAGAATGTTTTTAGTTACTTTTACTTATAATATTTTGTTTGTTTATTTCAATTAATCAAGTATACTTTTACTCAGAATTTTACATCTCTTACTTATGTTTACTTAGCTACTATTAAAAGAATAATTCTTTTTCGGCTAATTTATCTATTTAGGCTTATATTTTCTTACGAATCCTATTAAAAACTGAAAATAATTTCATACATATATTTAATAAATATTCATAAAGTTCAAGCGGGCGAAGCCGCGTGGGTCCGCTGGTAATAAATAAAACTCTTAATTAAATTTGAAAACAGAATAGAAAAAAGCAGAACTCGCTTATTATTTTTCTGTACAAAATATTTCATACGTGTATTTCGTTTCGTTGTCAAGTAGTGTACACAATATTTTCAGGATTTTTATTCATGAGCGAAGCAACTTGTTAACGCGTTTTATGTTTTATGCTGCATTTTAAAATAAGCATATATTTTTTAAATGATCAAAAATTTTTGGTTAAATATGATGAACATTTTGAAATATGCGGTTGCTTATTTCATTCACAAATATACATGAGAATAAAGTTTTTTTTTAAATTCACACCTAATTCTTCAGAGTAAAAAAATATATATTGAAAATTCGGTAAGGTTAGGCAGGTTGAGGCCAGTCGTGGCACAGGGGTACAAAATGTGCCTGTAAACCCGACTGGTTGTGGGTTCGATCTTATTCAAATTTATATTTTTATTTCTTTGCTCTGGTGTCGAGACAAAGCGTGGCGCTAAGTTGCGCCACTCAACAGGCAATGCCTCCGGAATTCGGCACAAAGTGGGGAACGGAATGTGCCACACTAGGTGCCTACCCTTCTGCGTGCGGGATACAGCGTAAAACTGATTTGATTTTTTTAAAATTAGGTAAAATCAAAGTACTCAATTTCGCGGACTTCTTAAGTGTACATCATATTCAGAACTTAATTACATCAATTAGCCTCTGACTTTTCATATTTTTATAACACTTCTAATTAATTTTTACTGTAAACCAAAGCTAAGTAAGTATAATATATTTAAAAAAAATGACATATAACTCTTCAATTCCAATTCTAAATAAAGATTTAGATTATATAATAATTATAAAAAAATAAAATTCATCTACTTACAGTAAAAATACCGCGAATTTAGGTCTAAATATTCAAATATAATATAATTCAAACTCAACAAGATATTCTTCATATTTATTTTAAAACATTATATTTGTTTTTTAAATATAACATTTGCTTTATTACTATAAAAATTATCTAGAGATGTTTCTCTATAACAAGATCTCTACAGTCCATATACGAGTATAACAGAAAACCGCAAACAACCTACGGCTAGTTGTATAAAATAATTTATTTCTAAGTTATATAGAGAGCACTTGAGGCAAGATTTCCCCAAAGAGGTCTCTAGACCAAGTCTAAAATATTTCTTATATCAACACAGCAACAAGTCTACTTTCAATACTGCTTTTAATATCTATGATAGCTTACTTCAATATTACAACCCATAAAGAATTTTATATGAACTGACAAAATGAAAGACCCTTTTACAGTGCAGTTACAGTCACACCTCGTGCCGCTGCGCCACGACTGGCCTCGAAAATTATATTATTATAGTATAATATGTTAATTGAAGATCCACGAAAAGTATTCTATAGCATGCCGTTTTTACCTTTTCATTGCGTAGATTTAGAAACTAGAACTTTGTCTTATGCGCCTCAAGGCACCGTAGACTCAAATATTTGAAATTAATTACAGCTTGATAACTCTACGCGATCTCGAAATAAATTATCTTGACAGATGAACTACAAAGTGATCTTATAAGATTTTTGTTTTTAGGGTTTCGTATCTTTTAAGGAAAAAAGAACCCTTATAAGATCACTTTGCTTTTTATCTGTCTTGTGTGCATATCTGTCAAGGGCCTTTATCTCAAGAACACTTGGAGATATCGAGTTAATATTCAAACCATATTACAGAGCTATAGTCCTTTGGTCTCCTGACAAAGTTGTATTTCTATATTTACTTAAAAAAGATAGACCGTTTATATTCGATATCCAAAACTAGTATTTCTACACTACAAAGGGAATAAAAGTTATTAGAGTACTTCCGGTTGAACTAGAATTATAAAATTTGGCAACTAGCATCTACAAGTAGAACATCTACAAGTACAGTACTAGCTCAGGAAAAAATCTGAAAACTATTTGTGGTAAAATCCTAAAAAATTATAGTCTTAATAGAGGAGCATAATTTGATATTAAATCCGCTAGTTCATGTGAGGTATGATGAAAAGATGAAAGAGCTCTGGCTGAGCTAAGCTTGAATTTCAGAAAAAGCTATTTTTGTATGGAAACCCTTGGTGAGCAACCCCAACTCACGCTGGTCCACATTTTTCCTTTTGAGGTACGAAACTAAAAAAAAGATCGTTCTCTTGTTTTAAGACATTATCATATACCATGCATACTATATATTTATTTAAACATTAATTTTCATAGCGACAATATTAGAAACAACGTCGTTACAAATATAATCTTTGAAAGATATATGTACCTAAGATACAGCATGAATTATCATGGAATCATAGCATTAAAGGCTTAAACCATTTGGTATTCGACATAAGACCCTCTTCAAAGTAAGCATAGTATAAATTGCAATATCTCCGAAATTGAAATTTTAATTGGACTATCATTCAAGATCCCGATTTGATTAGAATCCTCTTGTATTTGAATGTCATCTAGTTTCAGGTATTTCAGCACTTGCATTTACGGTCAAGTGTTTTGGAACTATAGTAGGTAGTAGTGTCTTAACGTGATATTATATGGGAGTAAGAGGACTAATTATACGATAAAGAATGGTATGAATACAAACAAAATAAATAGTCTTTTTTTGTCTTTATGAAATATGGTAGTATTTTTAGTAGTGTTTATTTTGAAAAATATGAATTAATAATAAACAAAAAAATACTACATAAAACTAACAGGTAAATATATGAAATTTAACATAACCGTCCACGATATCTGCCCGTGCGTGTCGGTTATACCGTGCGGCTTGTAAGCTAGTCATTTTGAATCAGTGATATCTCCTAAAGTATTTATTAGAATGATATACAGTAAAGTAAAATTTCAATCTAGATGAAATGCTAAACGTGACTATTATATTTATTTGAATATTTATGAATACCAAATTATAGAAAATACATTACCTAAAACCCGATAAATTAAAATTAAATATGTATATTAAAATTATTACTGTGACAGAGATAAACATATATCGTCATGGAGTTTTTTAAAGATTTTTTAATGTACAATATTTTTGTAAAACATTGTTTTTATGTGTCTAATAAGGTTGAGCACACGCACGCCATGTAAGCGTATTTTATTTTAGGCTTCACCTGTCAAAAACATTTACCATGCCCATAAATTTTATTCAATTGAAAGTTTTATTTTTCTCGATCTCTGGCCCATCTCCAAATAGGGACATTTTTTTATGAATATATAGATTGATATAAAATATCATATAAACTATTAGTTGTGCTGTATTTGTATACATTATATTACATAATTTTAGACTATTAATACTAGATCTTTCAAACCATAATCATGATATTATATGACTAACCTACTGTACCTGTTGTCAGAGTTACTTTCCCTTGTATCAGTTCTGATAACGGATTGAAAATGTTTGCACAACCCTCTTAATAGTATGAGTATGAAATAAAAGGGGTTGGTTTGTAAAATACTATACACCATGAAAAAAATATAGGTGATTTTTTAATTAATATTTTATTTATTATAAAATAAATGTTTTTAAATATTTTTATACTGTCTTTATAATTAAAAAAATGCTTAAATTAACTGTTTTAACTAGAAACTGGTTTGGTCCGATAAAATAGCCAACCAAACCTAAGCCAGTTGAGCCTTAAATAATTAGGCCTAATATTACATTCAGAAACGTTTAGGCTCGGCTTAGAATATTTTAGCCAATTTTAAATACATTTGCCTTAAATTTATTTTGACTTACAATCTATACTAAAATAATAATAATAAATAAATAATAATAATAGAGGCCAGTCGTGGCGCAGCGGCATGAAGTGTGACTGTAAAACCGACTGGTTGTGGGTTCGATCCCCACTCGAGGAGATGAAATATTTACTTAAATTTATATTTCCATTTCTTCGCTCTGGTGTCGAGGTTAAGCGCGGCGTTGAGTTCTGCCACTCAACACGCAATGCCTCCAGAATTCGGCAGAAAGTGGGGAACGGAGTGTGTTAACAGCTTAGTTAGGTTCCCTCTGCCTACCCTGCTGTGTACTAAAATAATAAAGCGGAAAAGTTCGTTTATTTTTTTTTGTTTGTTTAAGCGCTAATATCTCTGGATCTAGTGCTCCGATTTACTAATTTTTTGTTTTATATGCAAGCTATTATACATTTTTCACGATTCTATATTACATTACGGTGTAAGTCTCAATTAGCCATAAATAACATTAGTAATAATTTGCCGCTGATAACATTGTCTCAAGCAGCCACATAATGCTTTCACTTCCTCAGTATTATTATATGAAAATAGGTTGTTCATGACTGAATGTATCAATCTGTTGCAGCATAATTAAAGTATTATAGATGGTATGATAAAATACTTATGTACGCTTATATTTTTGGTATGCTATAAATATTCAAGCATGTCTTACATCAAGTAATGTTTGTACGTAAAAAGGATTTAGTCTTATTTCTATGTCCTCTATTCTACTCAATGCCTCCGGAATTCGGAGGAAAGTGAGAACCAGAAGTATCTTAATGGGATCAGAGTATCAGAGATCTTAACAATAGGTTTCCTCTACATACCCTGCTATGCGCGAGATACAGCGTGAGGCTAAAAAATCCTGAGTGGTAATCGTATTCACTACCATAGCTTACATGGCTAAATGCTTTACCGCGGGACTGTAGAGGAAATACATACATACATATATAGGGTAACGGTTGACCCATTATAAAATATGTATGGTATAATTTTGTCCATACTTGCACGTATTTTATCTCATAACCCATTTGCTTTCTCCATTTTGGATGGCCGCCAGCACGTCTTGCAATTGAGTACTACTTTTGTAAAAATTTTATAAATAACTCCATATGAAATGTGATGTCTTTATTATATTAAATTCTTTTACGGGAAATATGTGACATCGTTTGAAGCTCAGCGTCATGGCGTGGAAATTTGAAGTTTTAAACTTATAAACAACAGTAGTAACAATGAAAACCAAACTGGGTAGAGTGCGGCGTCTTTTCTTTCTACATAGAATATCCCAAAATTGACGGAACCTACAAGAATCGACGAGCATTTATTCATATATGATAGATATATAGAGAGAGACTCTTAATTAAATAAATAAAAATTATATATATTTATAAAAAATATTTTTCATTGTTTGTCGAAGTATCATGAAACGTGCCTGTAGTTAAATTCAAATTTGTTTTGTGATTAAAATAAATATATTGAATGAGGTTCATTAAAATATTTCAAAGTATTGTTAATTTATTTTATTGTAGCATAAATAAATATAAATGATGATACATTTAGCATTTTATAAACAAATTGAAATTTACAATACCAAAAAATCATACCATTTTCATCTCTTTACATTCTGGGCCCAAAAATGTATGGAATTTAAGTCTCCTTTCAAGCGCATTTGAACAAAGCCTGGTACTAAATAGGCCTGTTATCCAATGTAAACACGAAGGTTCTAGGTTCAATCCACACTATGGGGTAAATTAAATTCATGTCTCTATTATGACAAGAGAAAACGACATCAGCAGGATATAACTTGAAAAAATACGTATATTTCTATCAGAACTAAGTTTACGAAAAGTAAGCAATATGGCATGTTAATATTATCATAAGGGATATGATAAGATACTTTATATGCCGATACAGTCACGGACTAGAGATATGTATACTATAGAACAATTCAGATTTTTTTTCTGCTTTTCTGAGTTACGTTGAAAAAATTAAATCTTTTAGGGTGACTCTAGCAACTAACTGTCCATTAGTGAGAATTGTTTTTTGCAAAGCTGTGGGATAAAGTGGAATTTTGTGCACATATTTTTCGACTTTAAAATTGCATTTGAAAGATGAAATGAAAACTTTATGCTTCTAACTGATTCTTGTTAGATATTATGACTCATTTAACTTCAAATTAATTTCAGGAATATATGTATTTATAGACATATTATTAACACGCTTTTTAAGAAAAGTGTGTTTTTAAGAAAAGGTGATCTCAGGGTCGCCTTGTATATATGTAACTTTGACACTGTGTAAGCATACAGCAGGGTAGGCAAAGGGAACTAGTGTTTCCCCATTTTTCGTTGAATTCTGGAGGCATTTCATGTTGAACTGCGGAGCTCGACGCCGCGCTTTGCCTCGACACCAGAACGATGAAATATATATATATATATATATATATATATATATATATATATATATATATATATATATGTATATGTAAAAATTTGGTATTTCATATGATTTTTGAAAATATGAAATGAAATACCAAACTAAAAACATTGCAATTCTACACGCAATGGCTCCAGAATTCAGCGAAAAGTGCGAAAATGTAGTGTTTTAATGAGTACAAAGTGTCTTAAGACTTGGTTCCCTCTCTCTATTCTGCTATATATACGATCCAGATTGATGCGAAAAATTAGATTAAGTTTAAGCTTATGAACTTTAGAATATTTCAGCAAATGACTAGACTGACTACGTGAACAGATTTAACAACTTAATGCAATCACTTCGTTAGCTAACACCAGCTGCAATTGCACTTCGCTAAAGCGACTTTATAAGAAACGTAAATATTAAAAGCTTTACGCTTCATTTCAACAAAGCTCCGCTACCTAAAGCTTACAAGGAATGATCATTTTGTAAGAGAGAATGCAATCGATCAAAATGTTATGTAAAGTTAATTCCGTAGCCGTATATTATTTTTATATGTGCGATATTTTTATATAAACTCATCGACTCTCGCTTTCTCGACACCAGAGCAGGCATTTTATCATTTCCTTGAGTGGGAGTCGAACCCACATTCTGTTGCATTTATAATCACAACCTTGTGCCCTTCAACCACGACTGGCCTAAATCTTTAATTAATATATTTCAATTTTAAACTTCACAGGCTCTTTTTGAAATATAGTTTTATATCTATTTAATAAGCTACCGTGATGTTAAAGGATACTCTCTGATTGTAAAGGCCGTCGTTACGGGTTCAATTCTTACTCCGGGAAATTAATTGATTACATTTAATCGCTTTGGGAAGAACAATCTCAATATCAAGCAAAAAATCTAAACCGGAGTGTCTTAACACTAAGCTCTAAAAATTAATTCATACATCATCTAAGAAAAAAATATTCTTTTTGAAATATATGTGAGCTATTGCATCGGGATAATATTCGACTAATTTTACAATGTATTAAAAGTATTTATACACTATAAAAATATAACTATAAATGAATCACAACTGCGGTTTGAATTTAGGACACTTACAATGGGTGCTTTACAAATGTTTCTTTAAAATAATACAATATATTGCACAATAATACTTATTGTGCAATCATATGTTCATATAGCTTATTTTTGAACCAACTTATCTCTATGTATATATCTTATAACTCATAATCCATACCTTTACAAAAACAAGTATTTTTTTTACCCACAATTTACTTTCAGACCTTTAGACTCTATTTGTTTTTTATGGTACATAATATTTGTAGAAACGATCAACAACAGTAGCTCCAAAAGGCGCTTTGCGGGTTATTTAACAATTTAATATCGTGGCACACAACGGCTACTTTGTCCATTGATAAAATATGTTAACAGCTGAGATTTTTAAGTTACTTCATGACATCTTTATACTCTGACGAACTTTATACCATATATGTATATGTATATTTTTTTCTCGGTTTTCACTGTATCCTGGATGTAGTAGGGTAGACAGAGGGAGCCTATTGTTAAGACACTACACCAATTTCCGCCGAATTCTGAAGGTGTGTTGAGTGGCGGAACTCTTAATTCAAACTAATAGTTCCTTAGATTAGCGCGTTCAAGCAAGCAAAATCAGCTTTTTACTATTGATATTGATATGTATAGTATTTATATAGATAGCGGTGAAAGGGGCAAGGAGACACCTCGGATGACCTTCGACATTGATAATACTGGACGAAAGTTACGAAAAAAATATTAGGTCTCCCGGAAGATATGTATGAAAAGGTAGATGACGCTGGACGAAGCGTAAGAGGTATGTAAAGACCTCACACAGTCAGACGTATCTCAACCGCGACATGACTGCCTCACGTACTCGTACATACTCATACATTCATAAAAATTCTCACTGTATGAAGCATTTTAATATGTACCCAAGTCATTAAGATATTATTCCTAAGTTATATTCTTTTTATTACACCGTATTATCTTTCTTTCACCTTCAATAAAATATTATAGGATATTTCATTATGAAGCGAAACCCAATATACTAAAAAAAATACGGATGACGACATACGGGGAAGCGACGTTCTTTTTTGTTTTTGCTTTACGCTGTAGCACGTAGCAGAGTAGACAGAGAAACTAATGATACGACACTCCTTTTCCATTAATATTCTTCCGTTGCCCACATTGCACCGAATTCTGAAGGCATTGCGTGTTGAGTGGCTGGACTCAACGCCCGCTTTGCCTCGACGCCAGAGCGAAGAAATTAAATCATTAAACATTTCATTTTCTCCACGGAATCGAATCCACAACCTATTGCGTTTGCAGTCACACAAGTGTGCTCCTGCGCCACAACTGTCAAACTAATTTTGAAATGTTAAATGAAATAACTAAGAACTAGGTTTGTATATGACACATTCCAAGTGTCTGAGATAACTCTATTCATTCCATTCAAAACATGTACAGTCGGTAGATAAATATAGCTTAAAAAAGCCTATTTCGATTTAAGATCGTCGTGACACAGCTCTAAGTGCGACGGTTGTGTGTTTGATTTCCACTCCAGGAAATGAATGGTAACGAGGCAAAACTTCCAAAATTCGTCAGGAAGTGAGTTACGGAAGTAAAATAATTATAATTTAGAATGGACTATCTTAAAACTAGATTCCCAGGTTTCCTCTGTCTATTCGAATTCCTACTTTCTGAAATTAGCGCGATCAACCAAACAAATTTTACAACATTATAAAATCCAAGACAACAAAATAACGATTTTTCATCCCTTCCTATACAGGAAGTATATATAGTATATGAAGATTTATTAGAGTTTGCAAAGAGCAGTTGCAAAGCTAAGCCATCTGGTGTATCTGGGCCGGTCACGATAATTCACTTTCAATGGATCGAGAACATCTAAACTTTATCAAACAAGGGTCGGCCATTCTTTATAAGCAAACGGATACAGTAAATAAATTAGCTTCACGCTGTATCCCGCACACAGCAGGGTAGGCAGAGGGAACCTAGTGTTAAGACACTCTGTTCCCCACTTTCTGCCGAATTCTGGAGGCTTTGCGTGTTGAGTGGCAGAACTCAACGCCGCGCTTAACCTCGACACCAGAGCGAAGAAATGGAAATATAAATTTCAGTAAATATTTCATCTCCTCGAGTGGGGATCGAACCCACAACCAGTCGGTTTTGCAGTCACACCTCGTGCCGCTGCGCCACGACCGGCCTCAACAACGGATACAGTAAACTGTTATATTATATGATATATTATTATAGATATTTTGTGATTGTTTGGTAGTTATGATAAATATAAGTATATATGTTGAGGCCAACATGGCGCAATGGATGAGCTTGTAAATGTGGTGGTTGAGTATTTGATTCCCACTCGGGGGAATAATTTATTTTCATTTTACCTCTCTCATAAGAAAAAGCGCGGCGTTGAGTTTATCAACACGTGATGTCTCATATACGTGTGAAAAGCGGAAACCGCAGTGTCTCGATACTAACCTTCTCTCCCTACATTAGCATACTCGGAATACAGAATTAATAAAGATGAATTCATATATTTTTTTAACTTTATGAAGCGTTTTTCTCAAGTATTATATTTCTAATGAATAAATAAAAATTAATAGATATATATAATATTACAATTTTTTTTATACAGACAGAAAAGCNATATATATATATATATATATATATATATATATATATATATATATATATATATATATATATATATATATATATATATATATATATATATATATATATATATATATATATATATATATATATATATATATATATATATATATATATATATATATATATATATATATATATATATATATATATATATATATATATATAATATTACAATTTTTTTTATACAGAATATTAAACACTACTAGCTCGTACAAATAAGGCACTTCCTTAAATATTCAAACTTTATATGAAAATATACAATAATTAGAACAAACTTAATTAGACTTATAATATAATACTAATAAAATTTGCGGATAAGCAACGCTTTAGCAAATCCGTGAACAATATGCAAATGATAAAATTTGCATTTTACATGTAAATTTTAATTAAACTTTTCTTGTAAAGCCATTTCAAGGACAGCATTCTAATAGGAAAACTGTATCGTGCTATCTTAGTTGCTTATTTTTATTTTTTTAGTTTCACGTTGTATCCGACAAATAGTAGCTAGCATATGCAAATGGAACCTAGTGTTAAGACACGTTTTCCAATTTTAACCTATTTTGATGAGACATACGATGTTGCGTGGTAAGTGACTGAATTGAACGTCTTGCTTTGTCTTGTTACCAGAGCGAGGTAATTATGTATCTAATAATTAAATCGCTTGAATGGGAATTTAAACTACAACTCTCACGTTTACAGTCTAACCCTGTGCCGCTGCGCCATGATGGCCTCAATTACATACATGGTTTACGGTTATCGGCTTTATGTTTTTTACCCAGTGTAATGGACGGTCACAACGAAATCAAAAATTTATTTTGCCTATTGTACTTGATGTTGGATCTTTGATTTCTTTTTAAATTTAAAGGTATATAATCTGTTGATACAGATACCTAAGAAATAAGATAATTCGATTAGGCAAAGTGGTGCATTAAGAGGAGTGTCGCGACATAGTTAAAACACTATATGAGGGATGTGTGTGAAGTTAAATAAAGTTAAGTTATTCATTATATGTTTATTTGGACAGTATGATATTGGTAATTTTGATGAGTGATTCGACTTATATTATTCTATTTGAGAGTTTTATTTAATAATCAAATTATTTTAATTACAATTAATTCTATAATGTTGGTATATTGTAGTGAATTACATCAAAACAAAATTTCCCAGGCTTGGGGTCAAATAAATGTGTAAATAAAAAATCAAAGAAAAAAAACAACATACAGAAAGTGTGTGAAAAATATTTTCATACCTTTAATAATTTAGTTAATAAACCGAAATTTTGATCTATTTGCGAATAAAAGCGAATCAAAATCAGTTAAGTAGTTTTGTTACGTTTAAGAAATATTATATAAAAAAATACCTTTTTCTATTTCATAGGTCACAATTTCCTTTCATTCCTTCCTAGATTGTAGAAGGGCAAAATGAAAGGAACCTCGGCAGTAATTTTATTTAAATATCTTATTTAAAATTTGCCCGTTCACAGAATCCCTTTGATCTCGTCTTCTTCAGAGGAAAAATTGTGATTGTATATATAATTTAGGACGTGTTACTTGTTATAATTTGAGATAAAACAGACGGTTAAGTTTATTGAATATAGAATGAATGAATTAATCAATCTATTTAATATTAAATAGGTTCAGTTGTTCACTCATGTTTCTTTCTTTATGTAAAAAATATTTTTAATCTATTTCCGTCTGAAACCGAATTGGTCTATTTTTTTTTATTTCTTTGTTTCACTGTGTGAATTTGTATTTAAAACGATGCGATTTGAATATTTTTTTATTTCATTGTTTCGAAATTGTGTGATTTTTTTATTGAAAAGAAAAAATAAATAAAATTACTTAGTAGTATTAGAATATTAATATTTCAAAACAATTTTATTAGCTACTCACTCAAATGTAATATTTAATATTTTCATTTCTTCACTCTGGTGTAGAGGCGTTAAGTTCTACCATTCAACACGCAATGCCTCCAGAATTTGGTGGAAAATTGGGAACGGAGTGTCTTAACACCAGGTTCTCTCTGCCAATGTAGCAGGGCTATATGCAGGATACAGCGGGAAGCTGATTTTTTTTTCTAAACTATACAATTCATTTATGTATATGTTACACGTCGATTGGTATGATATCCATATGTATACCTACTATAATACAGTAGGAATACACTTTATTATCCACTTGAATGAAGGTCTAATTGACATTGACAGAATTCTATTGTGAAAGCTCCATGAAACATGGATTTCATTTAATTTGTTAGCTGAATGCATTGTTACTAACAATGCAAACCACACTGTCTGTGCCACCGTACAAATTCGATATTTCACTCTGATTTACTGAAAATACTACTATTATTTTTATTTTTTTTTTTTTTATTTATACTACTATTATTATATGAAAAATTTAATATCCTGTCTCAGATGTATGATGATAACAAATATGTTAAGTTATTATAGATTGATATGAAATCAATAATAAGAGAAACAGAAACCGTTTTCAAAATCTTTTAAAAAAGTAAAACCTAACCTAACATATAGAAAATAACATTTTAATTACTTGAAAGTAAAGAACATTAACTAACGAAATTTATTAATGAAAATGTTGATACTTATGTACTCATTTACTATTTAAAATCCGTTATTTTTGAAGTCGGTTCACAAATGATGGAAAAGTCGACAGGCATACCGACATAAAAAATATAGGCATCGAACACATAACCCCTTCGTTTTGAAATCAGTTAAAAAATAATTTAAATAACAAAAAAATATAATAATTATAATAGTCACATCAACCATCACAAAATGCCATCCAAGTAAACTTCTATGGACAAAAAAAAAATAAAATTAAATCAGCTTCACGCTGTATCCCGCACACAGCAGGGTAGGCAGAGGGAACCTAGTGTTAAGACACTCCGTTCCCCACTTTCCGCCAATTTCTGGAGGCATTGCGTGTTGAGTGGCGGAACTCAACGCCGCGCTTTCCCCTCGACACTAGAGCGAAGAAAAGAAAATATAAATGTAAATAAATATTTCATCTCCTCGAGTGAGGATCGAACCCACAACCAGTCGATTTACAGGCAAACTTTGTGCCCCTGCACCATGACTGGTCTCTATGGACATAACAAAGTTATAATATCATATCTAATAATAGATATAAAATTGTGGGAAACAGCGAGTGTTGCACTTATGTTGTGGCCTTCACAGATCATATTCTGTCGAAGGGAAATCGATGGGTGATTTGATCAATCGGTAAGATAAGGTTTATTATCTATCCTTTATGACCACCTCTTAGATAGTAAAAGCTTTCGATAAACCTCTATTGAAACCAATTACGACGATGTTCCAATTTTTTTTTAATATAATAGAATTGAAATAGGTTTCATACAAGAAAATGAACAATTTATCCTCATTCGACACTGTAATCTAACAGGCATATATATTCTTTTTGGTATGCAAAAGGACTTTTATTGCGCAATAAAATTTTTGTAACAGTCCGTAAATTGTATTATATATATATAGACCGATTTTTGTTTTGGGAAAATTCTTTAATTAATTTATGTACTCGTATATGCAAATATTTTTACTACATTAAAATTTACTCGAAATATACATGCAAAATACACTGTATCATTGCCTCATTATGACATTTTAATAAATGACGCTGTCGCGGAAATGTCCGGGTGGCTAACCGATTTTTTTTTAAATACGAGTACACCTATTTTAACAAAATATAGGTAAGTTTATTAAGTTAAATAATTAGAAATATGTACCACAGCATAATATATTTTAAATAAAAAATAGTAATTGAACTATACAAAATTATAAGGACAGTCGTGGCGCAGGGGCACAAAATGTGACTGTAAAAACGACTAGTTGTGGGTTCGATCCACACTCGAGAAAATGAAATATTTATTTAAGTTTATATTTCCGTTTCTTCGCTCTGGTGACGAGACAAGTGGTACAAATTTCCGATTTGGATTTTATTTTAAAACCGTTACACGTGTTGTAACTGATTCCCCTAACACCTTTAACAATATTATTTAATGAATAACGCTTTGCTTTGCTTTGCTTTGCGCGGCGTTGAGTTCTGCCACTCAACACGCAATGTCTGAATCCGGCAGAAAGTGGGGAACGTAGTGTCTTAACACTAAGTTCCCTCTGCCTACACTGCTGTGTGCGGGATACAGTGTGAAGCTGATTTTTTTTTATTTTAATAATGCTTTGACTCGTGATGTGTCTAGAGCTTAGAACACTTTATCGTTGTGATTTATATTTACAAGACATGAGTTTTGAATAATGCTATCAGTTATTTGAGTAACTGAAAACTTGATAATATTGCATTATTATAGCTCTTTCAAAGAAGAGACAAGTGCACTTCCTGTCTTATATATCGGGATACAGCGTAAAGAAGATTTTTTTATATTTGTACGAGTCCTTATGTGCATGATATTTATTACTACCGTAGTACTGACCGCTGCCTTCCGGCTGCTACCTATTATGTGTATATATAAAACCACGGTTGCGACACTCGGGCCAACCATACTCTGAAACTACTCAGGATCAATATGATATTAAAAATATGTTGATTGTATTATTCATAATTAACTACGCTAGTTATGTGTATTGCCATGCATATTGTTATTATTTTAATTTTTAATTTATTCCTATGCCCTTCGACCAGAACACCAAACCAATCCCAAGGTGCCACGACAGCGTCCTAATACTCTTTCATTGTTTTACTGTGTGTATATGAATCGTTTTTTTTTTGCGTCACACTGTATCTCATACATGGAAGGATAGCCGGAGGAAACCTAGAGTTAACAGAACCCATTGTCCATTTTTCGCCGAATTCTGGAGGCATTGCGTGTAGAGTAGCGGAGCTCAACGCCGCGTTTTGTCTCGACACCAGAGCGAAGAAATGAAAATATTTATTTCCTCGAGTGAAAACCCACAACCTGTCGTGTTTATAGTCACAATATGTGCCCCTGCGCCACGACTGACCTCAAATCAAAAATTAAAGTATAAAATAAATGATCTATCACGAGCTATCATAAATATATCCACATAATCTATATTTAGGTCAAACTAACGATCTATTTATTGATGTCGTCGATAAAATTATATTTGATATGTAGAGTCAAGGTCAGTTAAGTTAAGGTATAAATAATTGAAAACCAACGTTCATAATAGTAAAACGTACCATATTAAAATTTAGGTTATTTAAAATGAGATGTTTCTCATTGCCAACCGTTCGAAGATATTGCGTTTATGAGATTTACGGGTGCGCAACTTGTCACCAACGTAATGTGCATTGGTCTAATCAGTACTGGGACCGATTATGTTATAAATATAAATGCTTTGGAGTGTTCTGTACCTAAAAAGTACAGGCTAGCCACTTAGCTGTCCGTCTGTCTGTCCGTTTGTCACCAGATAATGAACCGTGATAGTTACATGACGTATTTCTGTTTCCGAATCTGCAGCCGAGCTGGCAGATTCATCGAAATAAAAATAAATGAATTATAAATAATAAATTTTATTACTTTACTCTATATTTTACTAATAAAAAATAAAATAAATAATAAATTTTATTACTTTACTCTATATTTTATTAATAAAAAATAAAATGCCGATAAGGTACAATTTAGAATCACTTAATTACTTACTTTAGGTTCAGCAAATCACTCTATCAATAGATTTTTGTCGGTACAGAACTCTTTTAATTTAAATGCTGTAAATATTGACAGCTTCGAGTGTTAGATCTTATTAATTTTGCAATGTTCAATTTTGAACTTTACGTTGATGTATTAACGTATATTTTACGTATGTTAAGAAGATTAAACATTTTTCCTTCCCCTCCCAACGATTTCCTTGGAATCTTTTTCGGCGTAAGCAAAATGGAGCGCTAATTTTTGTTAACTGTTTGTTTAAGAATTGTACCAGAAATTTGAAAGAGAGTTCTTTTTTTAATTATTTTATGTTATCTGTGTTTACATAGCTTTTGGTTTACTTTCAAATTTGAAAATCGAAAAATAATATACCTCCGTACCGCCGTGGCACAGTTATTCCCATTAAGGGGAATTAATTATTTTCATTTTCTCGCTCTGGTAACATGACAAATAGTTGAGTTCCACTACTCAACATGCAACGTTTTGATAATTGGACGGAAAGTGGAAAACAAAGTGTCTTAACACTAGCATTTCTCTGCCTACATTAAGAAATAAAAAATAAGTTTAAAAATGGCTTTAAAAATGGAAATAAGTTTAAAAATGGCTTTTAATAACTCACAATATAAGAAAATCTGATAATATTCCTTTATTAAAGCGAAACAACAGAACAATAAGCTTAGTTCAAAGCTACAAGTCACTCATTAAATCAAACAATGTTCCGCCGTTATTAAACGTCAAACACCATGTCCACTTTGATGGAACACGAGTACGGATTAATTGAATATCTTATCATAATTCTATAGACGGGAGAGTATTGGTTTTAATTATTTTTTGTAGTAGCGGCAGTTTTAAAACGATCGATCGATCTTATATTTTTTACAACTTCACATTGTATTCCGCACATAACGAGATAGGCAGAGGGAACCTGGAAACCAAGTGTTAAAACACAATGAAACTGATATGTAAATATATAATTTTAAATAACTTAAATGTCCTTTAGTGAGATTTTCATCTTATTGCGTTGATAGACGACTCAAGTCTACATCGTTTAGACATATATTTTTTATAATAAGAACTTAACAAATTCGAGCAAACTGGACAGTTTTTTTATTTTTATTATATTTACACTGTAATATATTAATCCCAAACGACGATTTATTTTGTATTTAAATTAATAAATTAATGCCAACATCAAACAACAATAAAGCATTGTAAACAATTCACAGGCTCAGTGCCTATTTATATTTGACTGTATGGAAAATCAGAATGACCCTTTTTACGCTCCGTAAGTAACGGAAATTTAATCACGAATGTTTGCAAATATTATTAGAAATATATAAACATTTACACCATAATGGCGTAGTGGAATAGTAAAAACGGTTGTTCCGTGTTCAATCTTATTTTCATTTTTCCGCTCTGGACAGAACGAAGGATTGAGTTTGCCAATTTTTGTTATTCAGTTTGCTCACATAATGCCCCAAATTTTCGCAGAAACTATGCAGCAATCACATTCGGTAACATTCAAAAGCACGTTCTATAAATTTATTTTAGTTAATATTTTTAGATTTATTTGATTTTATACATTTTATATTTTTAGCCAGATTTTCAAATATAAGTTTATATAATATTCATTTCACCATCGAATATACGTAGAAATCATTTCAGTTTAGATACTAATTTATTCAGTACGTAGCTGAACAACATCTGTGGTACATACAAAGTACAAACATACATTGTGCTACGATCATGCATTGCGTTTTAAATGGCAGAACTCAACACCACGCTTTGCCTCGACACCAGAACGAAGAAATGGAAATATAAATTTAAGTAAATATTTCATCTCCTCGAGTGGGGATCGAATCCACAACCAGTCGGTTTTATAGTCACACTTTGTGCCGCTGCGCCACGACTGGCCTCAAATAAATATTTTAATAGAACATCTATACTTCATTTTGACATAAGGGACATCGCAATGAGCATAGCCAAATGTCACGTTTTGGGTAACTTTAAGAGAAATCATGTTATTGTAATAGTATAAGCAATTACAAATTTGAATTGGTGAATAACATCCAAAGATGATGATGAGACTTGATGTCAAGTCAAACCTAGCCTTATCTTTCAGTTCTTTAAAATAGCAAATACAAAATAACATAATATGTTACCAACATTTAAAAGAACTTTTACTTTCCTAACTTTAATTTTAACGAAATATAGTAAATAATAGACGTGTCGATCCATTATACTACAAAAGACTTTGAAAACTTCTTAGACCTATTAGGTTTGATTACATTAGGGTACGCTTAAAGTACAGTATAATAAATCACGATCTAAATTTCGGTACGATTTATACATTTTTATTCAACTTAAAGCTTCCTCGAATTAAGCTCGGCAAGTACTTTAACAAGTTTAATAGTCTATTAAGCTTAGGAAGGTCAAATGTTATTTCGTATTTATTATGGAAGTATCCAAAACTTTCGTTGGAATAATATTATGATTTATAATATTATAGAGTTTTGAAAAATACTGACTTTTATTAAATAACAAACAAAAGTGTTGCTGTTACAATTAACTAAAAATAAAATTAAACATATAAATGAAAATTTGTGTGATATCATATGTTACTTATTTTAAATATATAAAATATTCCATTTCCTTGAGTAAAAATCGAACCCACAACCTGTTATGTCTAAATTATATTTCATTTTTAAAAAGAGATATCTATAGAGTATAAACCATAAATCGGAAAATAAAAACGTAAGAAAAATATAACATGTACTCGTACGTACGTTAGAGGGTATAGGGATGGATTAAGTACTAACTATGTTTCCCCGACATTCCTGCGGGAACGAGAACAAGACCATGCAAATTAAGCTGCGGGCCACCACTAATATCATCTTAATTTGCATATTATGAATGTACATTCTTTTACTCTCATATTGTTAACAAAAAGTAAATAAACTAAAATATTTTCATATTTCCATCAAAACACACCAATTACCTAAGTGTATCGCAATGTATTGAACAAAAATAATAAATTAAAATGAAAATATCACTAACATCTGGTTGGAGGTCTGGTCTGGTTGGTGGTCTACAACTACGTTATATATAAATTGATATAAATAACGTCTTCATTCCAAGCGCTCATAGATGTTTGTTCTAATAGTTTGTATTGTTAGTTTTGCTTAAGTACTTCGAGTGTTTTTGAATATTGTATGAATAATTCAAAATTTAATATATTATCCCAGTTCTCACTTAATACGTAACATATAAATATTATCTTTTTCAATAATATTACAATTCATACCTAGGAAACAACATGTTTTCTACTTATTTAGAAAACGTATAAAAATTTGAACGCAGCGGGACTCGAACCCGCGCCTCCTGGAAACCGACCAGGCGCTCTGACCACTAAGCCATGCGTTCTCGCCAAGCTACGTCGAAATTTTTATACGCTTGTTACAACTTATTTATGTTGTTAGCAGTTGTAACAAGCGTATAAAAATTTCGACTTAGCTTGGCGAGAACGCAAGGCTTAGTGGTCAGAGCGCCTGGTCGGTTTCCAGGAGGCGCGGGTTCGAGTCCCGCTGCGTTCAAATTTTTATACGTTTTCTAAATAAGTATTTTTCTTTCCTAAGTGTGGAATAACACTTTAAAAATGTTTAAAAACATGTTTTCTAGTTTAACATATTTTAATGAATGCATAAAACAAAAGGCCGTCGTGGAACAGGGGCACAAATTTGTGACTGCAAACACGATGGGTATGGGTTTGATTCCCATTCGAGGGAATGAAATATTTAATATTTTCATTTCCTGACTTTGCTAACGAGGCAAAGCGGAGCGTTGAGTTTCAACATTCAATACGCATTGCCTCAAGAGTTCAGCACAAATTGAATACGAATGTGTCCTAATTGATTGAGTGTTTACATACTAGGTTTCCAGATTCCCTCAGCCTTTCCTGCGTGTCTACCTTCCCTATGAGTGGAATACAATGTGAAGTTACAAAATTTAATTATACAATATGACAAATAGCCCATAAACAAATCGTTTAAAGTTTAGAATTCAATAATATGATCAAAATTAGTTAGTTTTTTCACGAAATGGTTGACAATTTCATGAAATGGTCGATTCCACGATATAGCCACGAATAACCACAATATAACCACGATATATATTATAAAAATACAAGCTGTTTCATAAATTGCCTGCACTCATGTGTTGTCACGTGCTACGTGGAAACAAAGGACAGTTTTATGAATATTTCATCTGGCAAGCATAATGTGAATTTAGAATGACGAAGTGTGGAGTTGTTTCGCTTTTCACAATATAAAGGTATGAAATTCTGAAGTTTTCGATTGTGTTTATATGTAGGTATATTCCAATATTATAATGTTGTGTAATCATTAAATTATCTTGTAAGACTGAAATATTTTGTACAAGCATATCTTTTTGTAGTAGTTATTATTTTAAAGACCTTATGTATACATTGAAAGTAAAGTTTCAGCCGATTCAATAAAAACGTTTAAAAGGAACAAATTTTTCAGATTTTAAAGGACAAATTTTACAGCAAATTAGACTAAATTATAATTGGGGGAACTTGAATTAGAACTATTTGAATCGCGCACAAGCGCACATATAAACAGATAGAAATTATAAAAATGTTTATTCTCTTTTATCTTCCATGTACAAACAACGTCAGTTGCAGTTTTATTATATGTAAAGAATAATAGATTTAAATACCGCGTTGAAATTATTTCTTCAGTTTAAATATTAACAACAAATATGATTTAACACTCAACCATCCAAATGCAAAGTATCTTAAGAAGTAAAAACTTCAGAACATCTCAAAAAAATATAGAATTTTCGTGAAGAAAAAAATATATATACAAATAAGATAAACAAAAAAAAACCTTAATATCTGATCATCTGATGATATTTGTACATACATAGTAGATATATTTGAAGTATAAGCATATCACGTTCCGGAATTTACAGTTAATTAGGTAAACATGCGTGTATTGGCTGTAATTAATGAAATTCCACAAGTTACGCGCGTCATTCATGTGAAATAGCTACATAATATATAATTATTACATTGTCTTTAACATCTATTATATATGAGGCTTTATTGAGGCCAGTCTTGGCGTAGGGGCATAAGCGTGTGACTGTAAACGCGACAGGTTGTTGGTTCGATTCCCACTAGAGGAAATTAAATGTATTAGTATTTTCATTTCTTCGTGTGGTAAAACGCGGCGTTGAGTTCCGCCACTCAACGTGCTATGCTTCCATATTTCGGCAGAAAATGGGAAATAGAGTGTCATAACATGGATACAGCGCGAGGCGTAAAAAAATCTTGGCTCTTGTGTAGAGGCGTTGTTTCGCCACTCAACACGCAATGCTTCCAAAATTTAACAAAAAATGAGGAACGTATATATGGGGAAGTATCATAACACTAAGTTCTCCCTGCCTATCCTGCTATATGCGGATACAGCGCGAAGCTAAAAATAGTTAGGCTTTATCAATTTCACGCTTCTTCACGTACAGCGATGTAGGCAAAAGGAGCCCAATGTCAAGAGTCAATATTTCGTTACGAAGCCTTATTAACACAAAACATATATTTTTTTATTTCTAAATTAAAAAAAAATATTTTACCTTTTGATGAGAAATACCTTACATTAGAACCTCATATTTTTATAGCACAGAATATTTTTTTTCCACTTGTTTAGAATCTGGACGCTACTTTTATAAGTTCACAATTATTTTTGACCAGATACAGGTATATAAATGTTTTAAACACAATGCAACAATGTACAAGAAATCATTCAGTACGTAATATAAAATAACTGTTAAAACAAGTAATAAGCTTTCAACTATAGCTTGGCAGTTAATAAGCTGTTCACGTCAAGCTGTACTATAAAGCTTAAAAGCTCCCCCAATATATAATGAATCTAGACGTAAAGTGATGAACGGAGTGTCTTGACACTTGGTCTCTCTCTTTATACAGCGGGAAGCTGATTTGCTTTTGATTTTGACTTGACTTTTAAAAAATATTTTGAATGACAAAAGCAATATACCTATTCTATTATCATATTAAACATACTTTCTCCCAAAAAATGAATATAAAGAAAACAAAATCTAATAATATTATATTTTACTAACCTTTTATAGAAGCGTAACAAATATTATAATACGATCCAAGTCGTTCCAGCGGAAAAATTGAGTTAGGTTTGTTATCATAAAGAGCGTTATATGAGAAAATATGTGGTGATGGGAGTCGTTTATCCAGTAAATGTTCTGTACGTTTATTAAAGTCATAGTAAGCAACCAGTTTGTTTTTTTTACTTATTTTAATATAATTATAAATCTTTTCTACCTTGAGTTTTACTAAAAAAAAATATTTTGCCAAGTCAGAAAAAAGAAATTTTAATTATTCGTATATCAAAACTATATAAAATCATTGATATTCTTCCACCCGAAATAAAACCTAGCATGACCATAGTCTGAGACATAATCAGTTAAACCTCCATTAGGATTGAAATATAGGAATAAAGAAATTAAATTAATAACATAGACAAACTGGACTGATCCATGTGAAGATGGCGTCTGCTGCCCCAACATAGGTATATAAATCCTGTCCTTGATATAATAAAGTGAACAAATATTCCTCCTAACATTTAAAAATATAATAACAGTTATATGATACGTTCTCAATAAGAAAATCATCTACATACAACCATCTATCTGTAAACGATGATTGTAAAAACACAAAGGACAGAGTAAGTGACGTGACTGTAAGAGGATTAATTAGAGGCTCAACCAAATTGACAGTAGCTATATATTTTGTTTCCTCTTGTAAGAACGCGAGACAACTTAAGCTTACACAAGTAAGCCCATTCTCAATACAAATAAAGGAAAATTCTCATCTAAATGCATAATTAATTATGGAGGAAAAAATTTTTTATCTTCAGATTCACTATAAAATATTTTATTTATTTATATATTTTATATCAATACGCACCTACCGATTGTATTAATAATATTATACGCGTAGATTTAGAGGTCAGAGAGATTTTTAAGGCTGAAACCAGGGGCGGAAAGTATGAAACGGAAGTGTCTTAATGGTAACGCAGCTTCAACTGTTGTACATAGGCCTCTACCAATAATATTTACGCTTATCGGTTCTGCGTTGCTCCCATACCCATGACCTTGACCAAAAGCCATAAAATAAATATACAAAATTCACTTTGGCTAAAGTTGTGCCTTGACTCTCCTCACAACTAAAGCGGCCACTTTAATTTTACCCATTTGATTAGACAATGACCGCCACATATTATGTCTACAAACAAAGCATAAAATAGTAAACAAAATATCTTTACAAAATCACTATTTTTAAATAGTCTCATAAAAAACATACATAAACAAAAAACAAATCCTAATTACAGTTTACTTAAGGGGCTTTCCTATAATGTAAATAGATAATAAGTCCCAGAGGAGTCGTTCCTACCGACTTAAATGAACGTCGCTTAACGATCGGGAACGTTTCAAATTATGTGATTAATTTTCAGCTAAAAATTTTTGTGCGGCCAAATCTAAGAATATTTTAAGTATCAGTACTGATTTGTTAGTTAGTTCATTTATCATCATCATCATCATAATTATTAATGGACTACAGCCGTAGGCGGAAAGAGAAAGGCGGAGTGGCTTGACTCTAAGTTCTAAAACGACAATCAGTCTTAATATTTATTTAATGAATAAAACGAGACGTTTCCAAATGGATTTTATTATTTTCCTCCCAAATTTTAATCAGCTCATAATTATTTTACGGCCCCCACCGCTAATTTTAATTACCGTAAAACGAAAAGTCAATTAACTGTGGAACGTCATTTACTAAATTTAAAATTTCTAATTCTTCCGGTTAAATAAAATGTTAATTGGGTCTGAGGAAGGTCATTAATACGTAATTCATCAAACAAGTATTAAATTAACTTAAAAACTATAAAAAACGTTATAAAAATATGTTATAACCTACATGAAGAATTTGACAAAAGGATTATGAAACACCAAATAAAAATGAAACATGAATATGTTAAAAAAAGGCCAGTCGTGGCGCAGCGGCACAAAGTGTGACTGTAAAACCGATTGGTTGTGGGTTCGATCCCCACTCGAGGAGATGACATATTTACTTAAATTTATATTTCCATTCCTTAGCTCTGGTGTCGAGGACAAGCGCGGGGTTGAGTACTGCCACTTAACACGCAATGCCTCCAGAATTCGGCAGAAAGTGGGGAACGGAGTATCTTAACACTAGTTTCCCTCTGCCTACCCTGCAGTGTGCGGGATACAGCGTGAAACTGATGAACATGTTGTTGGAATTAAATACAAAAATGCTAATAAATATTTAGTCTATTATGACTATTTGATAGAAAGATGATTATACGAATATATTAGTCTGTATATTATAAAACTCTTCTGTTACTAAATAGTCAACGCACAGACGAAGCTACTGGACTTTGAAAGTAGAAATTTAGAATGTTAGGGAATGAAGTGGAGTAAAATGAGAGAATTTCTTGAAATTTCTACGAGAACAGAAAAGAACGCGATTTGGGAGTGGGGATATTCCTTTTACATCCGAAACAGTTGCGAGTGACGACTCGATTAAGTATAAAACAAATTTAAAAATAAATACTGAAACAGATGTAAAAGAGCAACTTACGATACTAAATAGATCTATAACTTGATTTCGTTTCCGGTTGATGCCCGTCGGTTGATGGCTTCTGTCGTGGAATGTGGAAGCCCTTACGTCAAAGCTTTGAAGCTATTTGTACAGTTTCATAAGAATTTTACTTGTTTGATATTTTGTAGTGAAATTATCACGCTTATCACATATTTGGCAAAGATAACCTAATATTAAAACACTGTTGGTCATAGCCATGCTTATATAAAATACTTAATACTTTCATCACTCTCTCATCATCGCTCATTCTTCGCTCTGGTAACAAGGCAAAGACGCCCATCTTAAGTTAAAAAATTAAGTAAACTGTCTTGGAGATTAGCCCGGGTAAATATTATATATATGTATTTTAGTATCGTGTAAATAACCATATACACATGTAAAATCACGATTATTTTAAAATCTTCAATATTTATTATATAATAGTATAGATTGTAAAAAAAAGTCTAATCATACTAACAATCCTATTAAGAATTGTTAATAGGATTGTTGTTGTTTGTTTGTTTATTGTTGTTGTCGAGGCTAAGCGCGGTTGAGTTCTGCCACCTGCCACTGGGATACAGCGTGAAGCCGATTATTATTATTTTTTTGTTAAAAAAATTCTACACTGCCTATAAAAATTCGCAGACATACATTAACAACTATACAAGTAATATATCATTTTTGACATGACATTTTATCTAAAAGCCCAACCACTACCCTAGGGATGCTGTATAAGAGATAAGGTAAAATCTGGCCTTTATTTGTTGGGAAAAGTAACATTTTGTGTGTTTTTCCTTTACGTTTTCTATGATGATATTTACATAATTCCGTTAATATTTAGAACTTTTGGTTTTATATTTGATGTAAAATAGGTTTAATATGTAACCATAACTAAGTAAAATTTTATATAAATACGTTAAAATTAATAAAAATAATTGTAAGCTGAACTTATAAAACTTTTAATTGTAGTTCATGTTATATGAGTCCATACACCCGTAAACTTAAGTTGTACTTTGCTTTAGCCTACGGTTATACGGAGGACGAGGATAATCCTGAAAATAACGTTTGGTTATCTAAACTTGAAATGTTTGTGAAGTGTATTTAAATAATTACTTATTGGGACATTCTGTATGGGTTATATATTTTACCATCACATATAACCAACTTTAAATTGATATTTAAAAAACTTGATCCCTCAATCTATCATCCATTAATTCTATTCTTGACATCTATCTACATAATGCCAATTTTACGGAAGGGTTGTTTACCGTAGCGCCGATTGGGGTAGCTAATCATAAAATGGTAATTTTGATCGTTATTAAATATTTAAACTCTTTTGATTTTATCAGCTTCACGCTGTTAAAATTATTTTGATTTAAGCCAACGATTAATTTGTTATATAAAATTGTGTAATTTCTTTTTATATTATTTTGATACCACCGTATCGTAGTTAGAACGTGGATGGTTGTAAATTTGAATCATACTAGAAGTGAAATATATTTATTTATTATTTTATATTTAAAAGTTATAGTAAGATTTCGTTAAGCTGTGATATTAGCTTCTGGCACCTAACACTCCATAAATTTTGATTTGTGAAAATACATTTGATTACGGCCAAAGACGTTAAGTTGCGAATACCCCAAAATTTAAAAATATAATCAACCAATTCATCGCTTAGCGATATATAAATAAATAAATCAGCTTTATGCTTTATCCTGCACACAACAGAGTAGACAGAGTGTTAAGACAACCTAATGTTAAGACACTCCGTTCCCCATCTTCCGCCGAATTCTGGAAGCATTGTGTGTTGAATGGTGGAACTCAATGCCGCGCTTTGCCTCGAGACTAGAGCGAAAAAATGAAAAAAAAAAATATTTCATTTAATGATAGGTCTATCACATATTTTTGTGCCAAATATTTCCATGCATTCCTTCAAAATCCAAAATATGTAAAGGCTTACATATTGTACCTTTTTTTCCAGAAAATACGTTGACTGTCATAACGTCGTTATCGAGAACATGTTCACTGTTTCCCTTTCTTTAATACTATTTCGCAAAAATTTAGTTTTTAGTCTAGTGATAATTTGGTATTCACGGTGTTTGACTGGCAATTTTTACGTTAAACTCCCAATCGTCGCGTTTACTGGAGTAGAAAGGCAATGAGTGTAAGTCCGTTTCCCATTCGAGGCAATGACTTATTTTCATTATTTCGCTCTGGTGTTAAGACAAACCACGGCGTTGAGTTCCACCGCTTAACACGAATGAAAACGAAATTGAAAATTAGCCGTAAACTTGGGAACGGAGTACATTACGGTGGGTAATATATATAATTCGTTCCCGTATTAACGATCGTCTCAGTCGTTTACAGTCAGAAGCTACAAATCTAATTTTACGGTCGCTTTGTGCTAATAGTAAAAAAAATCTTATTTATCAGAAAAAAAAACCACCTCAAAACCTCACAAGAGATTTGAACCCATAAATACCTAAAGTAAATGAACACAAATAACTTTAATCATGACTTTTGGAATAATTATAAAATCAATTAATCAAACGATAATACGTATTTGATAAATTACATACAAACAAAGAAAGATATCTTTTGTACATTTCCCGTCATTTCGGTATGAAAGAGTCCTCGACAAGCTTCCGCACTCCATTCAGAGTACACACAATTTATTTTTGGGCACGAACACAGAAATCGTTTATTCTCTCGCAATTACTTTCCACTGTGTCTTTTTTTGTATTTTTTGAGAGATTTCGACGGATTTTTCTAATTAAAGAAGTTCACTTATACTATAAAACCCTCATATAAAACCCTAAGCATTATTGTTTAGATTATTAATTAATCATCATAAAACCGTAACTTCTTTTTATGTAATAATCTCTCAAAATGTATTTTTTACTTAAATCGATTTGAACCTATTAATAACACATTAATTTAATTATTAGGCGTCAAAGCATACACTACAATTCACTACTTATATACATATAAGTATAAATCCTTACGTTTTACATATACATTTAAATGTGTGCCTCGATCCCCACTTGAGGAAATGAATTATTTATAATAATTTATATTTCCATTTCTCCGCTCTGGTGTCGAGGCAAAGCGTGGCGTAGAGTTTCGCACTCAACACGCAATGCCTCTAAAATTCGACGGTAAGTGGGGATCAGAATGTTTGACAGTAGGTTTCCTCTCCCTACCTGTGTGCGGTATACAGCGTGAAGCTGATTCAATTTTTTCAATTTTTTTTAATAAACTCTACTGACACTTGACAATGTATTTTCTTTTTTATCTGCCACGTCTAGATTTAAAAGTAGACATAATTATCTCTAGGTATTTAATTCCTGAGAGATCCGCATATTTGGAAGGCTTTTTCCTAATTTTTTAATACTTATTACAGTTTACTGTGTGTGTGGGATACAGCGTGAAGCTAATTTATTTATAATATTTATTTTATTTATTACTGTTATATTACTGTTAAGATAACGTAACACATCTAAAATAATTCAACATACGTAAATTTATGGCATTGCTATGTAAAATCTATACAATATTAGCAAAGTCCGAAAGAGGCCTTAATAGCAATCGACCAGATGCAAACAGCCCTCAATCAGTTTGCAAATGATCACACGCTGTGAGCCGTGAAATAGGTCTTACGAGGGAGTCATCACACCGACTGACTTTAATTACTCTTAATGAGTGAGGTTTATCCTGATTGAAGATATTTTATATTAATATTAGAATATGTCAATTGTTTAGGGGCGTCGTGGTGTAGTGTCAAAGGGTCTGACTGTAAAGGCGACGTTCGTGAGTGGGATCCCTATTTTAAAATAATTTTAATTTAACTGCTGAGGCAAGGCGACGTTATGTTTCCAATTATTAAGCTTACAATGTCTCGAAAATTGTACGCATAGTGGAAAAGAGACAATCTTAACATTAGATTTTTTTTATCTATATAAGCAAATTGAGCGTTTGGTGACATAACAAAATATATTTTTATTAAAATAAATAATTAGGTTTAAACTGGAATCATGTCTCGATTATAGTCCTACAGACAATTCAATGTGATTCAGTAGTCAGTTTCACTAACACTCACGTTATTACTATACTCTATTCACTATGGCATGAGACAAAATGAAAACAAAAAAAAAACTGTTTCTCAAACTTTTACCTATTTTTTATTTCTATTTAATTAATTTATGCACAAGTTTTACTAAAAGATACTTAACGACGAGGATAAGTAAAGTAAATATATCTATTACTCAATTATTTATTAGAATTCGGAGTAATATCACCTACATACATTATTAACGATACAGTCCACCATATTATCCATTATATGATCAATTTTAGAAAGATATTAGGTCTTGGGCGATGGATGTAAACTCGAGAAAAATATAAAAACAACACGCTTATACATTTACTGTCGTAGAAATTTTTGAACATACCTAATTTAATCAGATTTTTTTTATTTTGACGTTTCTTCATAGCGCAATGTAAGCAAAAAGCACTTTATTTTGCTTGCTTACATTTATTTTTAAATTTTTGTACAGCGATAGTGCCAACTTTATCTTTTACTGATAGTACGTCGTATATAAAAAGATCTTCCAATCGTTGATTTGATACGAAAATATAATTGAAATGTGTATGTTTGAGATATTTCTCATTCTTTTTAACTTCCCGAATTATTAGAACCTAATGTTTCAAGACTTTTATCGACTTTCTATTTGAATAAGAGATATTGCGTAATGAATAACGGAGCTCAACGTCATATTTTCTCTTACCAGAGCGTACAAAATGAAAATAAATCATTGCATTTATACGTGAAATTAAGAAAATAATGTTAACAATAAATCGGATACTAACAAAAAATGGCTACTTTACTACAAGCAGTTCGTGTAGCAGAATAAATATTGCTATCAATTTGCTTCTTAATATATAGTAGTATTGTGAAAGTTGACCCACAAAGAAGCCATTGCCGCATATTATTTGAAAAAGTAAGGAATCTTGGAGTAGTGCCAACAACAACTACACAGGAACGAATGGACCAAATGTTGTCGCGTCAACTTTCTCAATATAAGAAAAAGGTTATATCAATAGTTTGATTACGTAGAAATAATTCGTTGATTTTTTATTTCATTTTTTATTTTCATATTTTTGGATTACTATTGTAGCGAGCAATCTATCTTTAATTTAGTGGTAATATATAATATATAAAATGGGTGGATAACATGTATTTAATCATTAGTATTGAAAACGCAAGTAAAAACGCTCGTATACAGACAGTATACGTACACATATGTTCCTTTTTAGAAGAAAACTGTCGAGCTTAAAAAAAAACTAAGTTTAATCATTTGTGATAATAATCTCAATGAAATGAAAAATTCAAATAATTGGGTTGTTGAGTCACGTTACTGACAGCATAATGCCTCCAGAATTCAGCGAAAAGTGAAAAACGATGTGTTTTAACACTATGTTCTCTCTGCCTACTATGTGCGGGATACAGCGTGAAGCTTTTATATTACAAGCTACTTCAAACATTTTAACCTAAGATCAACTTTAATTTGCAATATTTAATGTTGTTTATCAATTTTAAGTAATTAATTTCACCCAATTGGTATGAAAAGACCTGGGTCGTAAAAAATAACCCTTATTTGGAGTTTCCCCTCTGAAGTAATCAATTTTAAACATTGTTGATTCAAAGTGACACCGTTTAAGTTCCTATTATAATATACCTCTGGCCATTCGTTACCCGAGAGACTGACTTGACTGAATATATCAAATTTATAAAAAAAGTAACTGATTTTCCTTTTACCATGCGGGTGGGACTGCAAGCTAAAGCTAAAAATAAAAACCAAAGTCCACTCTGGACTTTGGTTTTTATTTGCGAGTTATCTTTCTCTCCTACCGTAAACTTAAATTATTATATTTTAAAAATATATTTTCCACATATTAGAACTATATAAATATATTCAAAATTCAATCAGTTACAGAATTTGCGTAAATTAGATCCACTGTCTCCTGGATTAGATGTCCAAGCGCCTTTGGCCAACTTCGTATACTTTTACGTCTCTTGCCATATCAAAACTTTGATATAGTAGTTACAACTTTAGTTGTTACCTATGAGTATGTAGAAAGACTTTTATTAAACTTCGTTACATATTTTTTATTTTATTATTTATTTACTTATTTAGCCTCACGATTGATCCTGCATATAGCTGGGTGGAGAGAGGGAACCTAGTGGTGGAACAAAGATATGTTATGAATTACTGAAAAAAAAAATACATAGGTGCAGTGCAATAGCCTTCCCCTTTTCTTTATTTTTTATTCAAATGCATTTATTTTATTTATTTCTAATATTCTCTATATATCTACCCGGTATTAGTGTCAGTGCTCACTGACACCAGCAGCTTTACGTGTCGGATCTGTCAGTGAATGGAATCGGTTCCAGAACCAATTTAGTATATATCACGTTTCGAGACTGACACGTTCGCATGTTGTTTCAAAGCAGCATCAATAAGTGTCGGTTACAATAGATTTTTTTAATTTAAATACAGCAATGTGATATTTATACCGTTTTATTGCTTAGTAGTCTATGTGTGAAAGGAATGTAAGTTGCTTAATAGCGTTTCTCGATAAATGGACTGTCCAATACAAAAAAAATGTTCAATTCAAGTAAGAACAGCAGTTGTATACGCATTAGGTTGTGGGTGACAGGGAAAGGAGTGTCTTAACACTAAGTTCCTGGGTTTTGTTCGCTACAAAGGAAAACATTGATTCTACGGATTTTTATTTGATAGTAGCGCTTTCAACCAAACAAGCTCTTCAGCTCTTCAGCAGTACTCTTATTCGAGTGGAAAGCGGAGAACGAAGTGTCTCGATATTACGTTTTCTCTTCCTAATTACTATACTATATTATATGTAAGTTATAATACTATATAATCTAAATGATATTGATTAAATAGTACACATTGAATGTAAATTAAAATTTTAATTTTACTTTTAATTTTATTAAAACATTTATAACATTTTATTAAACATTTATAACAACATTTATAACATTTCAGTGTTAATTTGCTATTAAATCCTTATGTATAACTTATATAAAAATTCGCGAAACAAACACGTAATATACAATCTAAATTATCCTATTGAATAAAATATAAATCAAGTATATACCTAATTTTTACAAAAAATATATATATAAAAAAAATATATATAAAATCAGTTTTATTTTTATCTTTACTTTTAGGAAAAAGCATAGTGATCTTTATAAGATTACCCATTACAAACGCTTTACCCAATATATGCGCGCGTTGAATGCAGGGGCATATAAGACAATGTCGATATTTTAGCTTGACGCTGCACTCTACACGAAGCAGAATAGGCATAGTGGAACGTGGGAACCTCGTGTTAAGACACTTCGTTCTCATTAGGACATTTCAGTTTTCTATTTTCCGCCGAAATCTCGAGGCATTGCTTGTTGAAAGAGGCGGAACTCAACTCCGCGCTTTGTCCTATGGGCCTTACTATTCAATAATATTAATATTAAATTCATAATACCGTATTTTATTATTTAAGTATATCTGGTAATAATAATTGAAGAGATGAAGTCAAACAAAACTTTAAAAATTGCTTCAGAACTCAAACAGTAATTAATATAAGTTGAAAATTATTCCATTATTTGAATTGGCATATTTGTTAAGAATGTCTAATTGTAGGTATCGCTCACAATTATCACAGAACTGAAAAAGCCATTTAACTTTTAGTATTTTTAAGTGATTGATATGAAACAATTTTTAATATTTATGCTTTTCTACTTTTGCTGTTAATTAGTATCTATAAAGAAAGATTTTGCAAAGCTCACCTTTAACTTTAATCGATGATTATGGTAGTTGCAGTATGAACATACTTATCCATATGTTTCAGCATTTTTTCAATAAAATATTGAGAAATAATGCTAGAACAAAAAAAAACATGGAATCAAATATGTATATAAATCATTATTACTTGACGTCCTTAGTTTGTCTTATAAAAAAAAACGTATATAGAAAAAAGTAAACTCTTCCTTTTTACTAACAGACTGACAGGCAACGAGCAGTCGGAATTACATCGCGTAGAATGCTGAAATTAGGTTTTTTAAGGAACTAAGAAAGGATTTACAGGATACTAAGGAACTATGAAAATGATTGACAGTGTAACTGATATCCCAACCTACTTTGAAAATATTATTTAATAAATAATGCCTTGGCTCGTGATGTGTCTAGTGATTAGAACCGTTTATAGTTGTGATCGTGAAGAACCCAAAATCTTTTAGAGATTCAGAGGTAACAGTATTAAGAATTTTATATTATGCCATTAGAAAGTATCGCTTTAATAAGATATTTGCCATCAGAAGTTGTTCTTGTGTCAGTTATTTAGATAACTGGAAACTCGACAATATGACATTGTCATAACTCGAAGCTCGTCCGAAGAAAAGCCAAGAGCGCGTCCTATCTTCCTCTCCACTATAACTGCGAACTAGTTATAATAAAAGGAAGAAAGAGTACGGGCACCGCCCCGCCCCTACACCGTGAGTTCCGACCAGACCGTGGCTTTACAGTCATCGTTGAACCCTCCGAGACGTTTGTGTGTGATCTTTCCGAAGGTACTTGTTACGCTTGTTTATATTAAGATTGTATTAGAATGGTGATTCGTGATGTTGATTGATTTGTGAGATCAATATAAGTCGTTGGAACGAACGCACTACCGCTAGGCGGCCGATATGTTAAATAAACGCACGGCACACACCCCACAGTCGTGTCTCGAACCGTAGGCGGACACTACTACATACACCAGAGTTCCAGGACATAAAATAGCACCACACACCCGTATGAGACAGGCGGACACTACTACATACACCGGAGCTGGGACATAAAATAGCACCACACACCTACTAGTCGTATACCAAGTCGTAGAAGTGGTATATAATATGTCAATGACCAACGCCATACAAGCATAGCTTACGTATCGCGAGCGTACTGCGAGACGGCATCAGCCACGACATAGTTAATGTCGCTATAACAGTTCGCATAAGCCCATCACGTCAGCTTCCGCGACGTCAAGCAACATTCAATATCATAATATTGGTCAAAGATAACTTTGATCCACAATATGTGTCGCCCCTACACATAAATTGCCTTTATAAGAATTTCGATCCTGAAAGATCGTGCCATTATAGGCTTCGGATTATTATAATATTGTTAGAAATCGGAAGAGTACGCTAACAATATATTATATTTATACTATATTTGGTACGAGTCTTTATGTGCATCATATATATTAGTACCATAGTACTTGATAGTTTGACTCGACCGCTGCCTTCCGAGTTCTGCACCCACCTATTATATATAGACGGAACGACGGTTGCGACACTCGAGACAGCAATACACGAACTCGTCTCGATTAATTTCGTATTAAAAATATATAGTTTGTATTATTCATATTTAACTATGTTATTTATGTATATTGCCATGCATATTTTATTTTATTTATTTATTTTTAACTTATACCCAAGGTACATACTGTTACAACAGGATACAGGATTTTACATATTCCACGCAAACGCGGTCTATGATTCGTTAAATAACAAAACAACATAAAAAAAATATTAAATAAAAATATATAAATTCTAATCATTATTAGTGTTTTTAAATTCCAAGGAAAATAAAATTCTTTTGTAGTTTAAGGTTTCGTTTTTCGGTCCCCATTACAATTTTTCATTAACGGCTCATTGTTTTCACAAGAATTCGTATTCCTTTGTCATTTTGGTAGTATTTTCCTTTCAATTTACAAAGTATATAAACGTAGATGCTTGTTTTAAGTTATATTTAATTATATTTTCAAATAGAGACTATCGTGGCGCAGAGTGTGACTGCAAACGCGATAGTTATGGGTTTGATATCCACTCGACGGATTGCTTATGTAAAAGTTCGAGACATAAGTGAACCACATTTTGTAAGATAATCCTTCGGCGTGTATCCGTTTACTCAAACATGTTAAATATAATTATTAAATGCATTTACATTTTCCATTTTATGAACCCACTTTTACAGTGGTGACCCTGACGTGATCATCAAAATTGCTTCATTTGATTAATGTCAATAAACTAAATAAATCATTTAAAAATAATAAATTAAAAAAAATAATAATTCGCAACGAAAGAGTTCCGCCACTGAATGCCTTATGTATCGAAAATTGGTCGGTATGTCGGTAACGATGTGCCTCAACACATGTTATCCTCTGTATAGCCTGCTATACGGAAAAAATCGTTAAACAATTTTTTATTTAAAAAAAAGGCCAAATGATATTCTTATACGATAACCAATAATGACTCTCTCCTTAAAAGGCACGTAATGCTTGCGATTTCTCAGGAACAGAGTACCCTCTCCCCCACTCAGTGTCGATGTAAAAGCCAGTTGGGCTAACAGCATTAACCTCACGTTCGAATAAAATAACAAAAGGATATACCACGTTCATATATATTGATACTACAAACATCTTAACAAAAGATGTTTGTAGTATCTATATATTTAGAAATGAAACAATATAACTAAAACAAAAAAAAAAACGTAAAACAAAATCAATCAAACAGATGAAGCGTGAAAAGGATACGCTTTGTTTTCTCTATTGACGATTCTATTTACTTTGATGAATGGTGGATAGAGGAAAACCCATTATATACAGTGAAAGTATTTTAGGATTAACTTCTAATACGGAATAGCCGAAGATTTAAGTTGAGTAAATAATAGCTCACTCCTAAATAAAGCTACACTTTCCGGTCTTATATCTGATCATCCCGTGCGATCATCATAGAGGCCAGTCGTGGCGCAGCGGCACGAAGTGTGACTATAAAACCGACTGGTTGTGGCTTCGATCCCCACTCGAGGAGATGAAATATTTTTTTTTATGAAGGTAATCTCCACTAACAGTTCAATTTTGTTT
>JAAIXJ010001689.1:66304-87335 GCA_013403705.1 Heliconius hermathena | reverse complement strand
CGTAGGTTCTTCGTTAGCAATTCGGGGAAGTGAGTGATGCACACTGGCATTCGTTGGGTCTGGCGCTTGCGCCAGACCCAACGAATCCATACTACTTTCAGTTTTTATTTTTTTTAAAGAAAACTATAATGAAATTCTGAATGAAACCCAAAAAATGTACCTTGAGACCCTAGGCTAATACCATGCAAAAATTCATCAATTTCTGTCTGGTAGTTTTTGCGCGATTGACGAACAAATAAACAGACAGACAGACAAGAATTCTGCTGAGTGGTTTTTTAGGTTCTATAATCGACATATTAACCGACCTAATTTTTATTTTTTTATATCTTTCAAGTACAGAATTGACTTTTCTAACCTTTTATTATATTATTATTATATTTAATTAATTAATTAACTAAAGAATATAACTGTAATTCACAAAGTATATCGAGCCCGATTTTGGCGGAACGTGTGAAACGGAAGTGTTTAATGGGAACAGTGTCTTAACACCAGCTTACCAGGACCTATCTGCCTACTCTACTATGTGCGACATGCAGCGTGAAAGTAAAAAAAATATTCCAGTTTCACGCCGTATCCCACATATAGCAGGGTAGGCAGATGGTATTTAGACGATACTTCGTGCCCCACTTTCCACCGAATTTTTTGAGGCATTGCGTGGTGAGCGGCGGAGATCAACGCCGGGCTTTTGCCTTGGTGTCAGAGCGAAGAAATGAAAATATTAATAAATAATAACTCATTCCTCCGAGTGAGGATCGATACCACAACCATCGCGTTACAGTTACACTCTTGAGCCCCTGTACCACAACGCTTTCAATACTTAAATGTAGTGTCTTAACGCTATGTTCATTCTGTCTACCCTGCTATATGCAGGATACAGAATGAAGCTGATAAAAAAAAAGAATGGAACTTTTCTTAGAGGGGAGTAAGTTGAAAATTTAAATGACAATTCGAAACGACTCTAATGTTTTAATTATTCATGCAAATGTATAAACTTCGAAAGAATATGACGAGGTGAGCGTCGACGAGAAAGATTTTAATAATATATTCTAAAGGTATGACGTTAGATGGTAATAGAGTGCCTTTTTGTTTTTAACTGGGACTTCACTTATGTTTTTTAGTCTCTTTTAGATATACCTTTTATTGAATACGACATACAGTTTTTCTCTTGTTAAAGATAAATTTTATTTATACGTATGTTACGTGTCAGACTTTGTATAACTTCGCAACCCTAATATTTATTTATATATTTAGGGATCATTTATTGTATTGTGTAATTTTTTTATTTAGCCTTAACGTTGTATCTGGTATATAGCAGATTAAGTAAACTAGAGTTACGACACTCCATTTCTCACTTTTCGCCTACTTTACGACATATTTCGCATTGTTTGGCGTATCTCAACTTATTTTCTAGAAAACAACAAGAAAAAAGAGAAAATAATAATCCCCCGAGTGAAAAACGCGATCTACAAGCGTCACGCTTATAGTCAGATGGTATGTCACGGCAACCTCATATTCAAAATTTTGATTATATTTTTCAAAAAAAATTAAATGTGACATAAAATTATCACGAAATTTTCAAATATCTACTATAAGTCAATCTGTTTTTTTAGCTTCACGCGGTATAAGGTAGACACAGCGAACCTAATGTTAAGATACTCCGTTTGCAATCAGACACTTCCGTTCTCCACTTACCGTGGAATTCTCGGCGTGTAGTGTGGAATACAACGTCGCATATTGCCTCGTTACCAGAGCGAGGAAATTAAAATATTAAAAGATTTATTCCTCCGATTGGGAATGGAACCCACAACCATCGCGTTTACAGTCTCACGTCTGTACCTCTGCCTTGCAACCTTTAATTTCCATTTATTTTAAAACAATAAATTAATAAAAAAATCAAAATTGAAACAAACAAAAAATGCAAAAACTAAAACATGAAAATACATTTGAGTGGGATTAGTAAAGCGTTTTGAAATAACATGTGTAGTAAAATTAGCATACCTATCTACTAAGTGCAGATAACCTGCAAACGGAGTATGTTAACACTGGATTCCCCTATCTTCCTTGCTGTGTGCTGAAGCTCTAAAAAAATATATAGCTAAATCGTAGCTTCAAAAATATCAAGTGTATGTTGTATTTCACACAGAAGTTGAAAAGTCTTCGTGTTCAGTGTCGTACAATTTGTAGTGGCTAAAGTTGGTCTTGTATTAACTCCTGTACAGTTTTTAAATTAGTTACAAATATTATTAGCTAAATGTACAATTGGTAAATATGTAGTTATTACAGAGTACACGTAGAAAGAATGTTTTTAAGCATTTTTATATAGATTTATTTCAAACAAACGAACGAACCAAAAAACCTATGTATTTACTTGATATTTCTTTGAAGATCAAATCAGCCTTTATCTTTGTGTTGCATTAATTACGACTTAAACTTAACTGTTGTGATTTATGAAGGTAATCTCCACTAACAATTCAATTTTGTTTACTTTATTGTATAAAATATTGTATAATAGTGCTTCATAAATAATTTTTTTATCAACAGTCATATAAGCAAGACGTTTCGAATGTCAATCTTTAGTCAGGAATCTTACCAGCGCGATTGTTATATATAATATATTAATGCCTTGAGTTCATTCAAATGACGATAACTTTTTTTAATGAACCTATTTTGATGAACCAAGCTTTAGTAGTTAATTTGAGTTAAAACAAAGCTATTGGTGAAGACTTTTAAGTAAATCGGTTCAGTACTTTCAGAGAAAAATGTGACCATACGTATCGACAAACAGACAGACAGACAAGAAATTAAAAAAATATATTTTTGCTTTCTATTATTTTTTTAAGTGTCCCTCTATCCATTTCAGTCAAAATTACTAAATGTACAGACAAAATAATTGTGGATAACTAGTGAAGTATTTTGTGCGGACGGTGTATGAAATTTGGCATACTTGAAGTTTATATGAAGAAGAAAAAGAAATGGCCAATTTATGTATTATAATGTCCCCACGCGGCTTCGTCCGCTTGAACTATACGAATATTTATTTTATTTTATTTACAGTAAATAGATTTTTGTCGATATAAATTATTTTAGAATGGTTATCTGTACTGTTTTGCAATTAACACAAAAAAAAAATACGAATATATTTTTTTTTTATTTTATTTAGACTGTGTGCGCAAAAATTATCGCATATCTACTGGTCCCAAAACTAAGCATTTTTCTAAATGTTTAGTTTTGAGACCAGTCGTGTTGTAGGGGTAAAGCGTGTGACTATTAACGTGATAGGTTGTGGGTTCGGTTATTTCACAAAGAAATAAAATATTTAATATTTTCATTTTTTCGATCTGTGAGTAGCGCGCGGGAGCAATCCTGCGCGCGACTACTCGGGCCAGGTTAGCAGGCGGCCAGCTTCCCCAAGCTGACCGCCCTTTGGCTCGTTAGGGTGGAAGGCGGCGATCGTGTGCAGCCCTCCGTCGACCTGGTCTCTTGCGGCGGATGGCGAGTTTGGCCGAAGCCTTCCTCGCCCGCTCCGGCGACTTCATCTCGAGCCCCACTGCCTCGTAGAAGGAGGACCGCATCCCACGACGTCTCGCTGCCACCCATGGCCTTGGCCACCGCCGGCAGGGAAAGATCGTCCGCTATGACGTCGCGCAGAGCGCGACGTTGAGACGCCCAGGTTGAGCACACCTACCACGTGTGCTGGGCCGTCTCATCGAGGCAGTCGTCACAGTGGTGGCAGCGAGCGTCGGGCTCCCTCCCAGCAATCCGACACAGGTAACCCCCGAAGCAGCCATGCCCCGTGAGCACCTGTGTGGTGCGGAAGGTTAGGACGCCGTGACGCCGCGCTAACCACTGGCGGAACACTGGACGAACAGCCTCGATCGTCAACCGCCAGCTGGGATTCCCACACTTCCATAGCGGCTTCTCGCTCCTCCTCGGCGCTTGCTTGGCTAGCCGGATCCCTAGACGCTAGGCCCCGAAGACGGCAATATACCGACGCCAGAGAAAGCGCGTCCAGGTCCCACGGCATGACTCCAGCCAGCACGCATGCCACCTCACCGGAGATGGTCCGATACCCCCGTATCGCCCGGATGGCCATCACCCTCAGCGCACGTCGCAGCAGGGTAACGTTGTACCGATCCAGGGCGTCCGGCCATACGGGAGCACCGTAGAGGGCCATCGACCTGACCACTCCGGTATACAGGCGACGACTCGAGGCGCTCGGCCCATCCACGTTGGGCAAAAGGCGTGCCAAGGCCGCCGCCGTCTTCAATAGCTTCGAGGCCAAAGATGTAAAGTGGCTCCGAAAACTCCACCTGCCGTCTAGAACAAGTACGAGGTACTTCATGCTCCTGCTGACGTCGATATTGACGCCACCGACGATGATATGGGCATCTGGTGATGGGCCCTTGCGAGGAGCATGGAGGTATAATGCCTCGGACTTGTTTAGGGCGACTTCCAGCTCTAGCCGCCTAATGCGGCTGACGACCTCAGCCACGCCGGCCGTCGCTAGGACCACCGCCTCCCGGTAGGTCTTCTGCTGCGCCAAGACCAGCATATCGTCGGCGTTTGGCTTTAAAATATTAAGCTTTAAAATATTAAGGAATTCTAGGTGCATCTTGGTTGTAAATTTAAATCGAAGTCGGAATCATACTAAAGTTAATGATGTAGTTGTTTTTAGGACAGGGTAGTGTCTTTTATTTCAGCCAACTACAGTGTGAAAAATGGAAAGAAAAATCTTTTTATTACGTAAAGTATATTTCAAAGAAGAAAGATAGAGTCAATTCAAATTACATGTAGTTTGGTCAGGATAGTTACAAGCCCAAGTTACGTGATCCCAATAAAGATTACCAGGACATTGACATGATTTCGGTATTAATTCTTCATGAATATCTTTTATACATATATAAAAAGAGGTACAATCATTTGGATTTCCTATCAAACCATCGTCCTTACAAATTGTGGTCTCCTCAGGAGTTTCTGAAAAAAGTAAAATAATTTTATTTAGAACGTGTAATTATAATGTATAATAAACAAAGTAAATAAGTTTCTATTAATACCTAAAGTAGTTGAAGGAATCGTAGAAGCAGTCGAAGAAGTTGTTATTACAACTTCTTCGACTGCTGCACGTTATCACTGCTGCACGTTACCACTGGTTTCCCTAAAGCTGTGTTTATTGATTTAAGCAAAGGGTAACTTTCACCACAAGTGCCATGGAAATCGTCAGTTTCAATACTCCAAACCATAAAACCAGATATATTATATTGTAGACTGTATTCAATTTTAGCTGCAAATGAATCGGCATCATCATAGGAAATCCAGTTATTTCCTTGGATCGCGTAAGGCACTTTTGCCAAATTGTCATAGTGCACCTCCCAATTTTCTGTTTGTTGTTTTTCACAGAACTGTGAAAATTTAATCCGTATAGCTAGCAAATATTGGTTCCCTTAGGTAGAGAATAATCTCTACTACATATATCTATATATTTTTTCATTTAATAGATAACCAACTTTGGTAATTAGGCAAAGTGCGGCGTTGAGTTCCGCCATACAACACGTAATGTCTCCAGAACTCAGCGGAAAGTAGGAAACAGAAGTGTCTTAATTGGAACGAAGTTTCTAAGCACTAGGATCCCAGGTTCCCTCTGCCTACTATACGATACTATGTGCGGGTAAAGCGTGAAGCTAATAAAAATAATTTAAAAAAAACTGAAATGTAATTGAACGAATTATTAAATAGTTATATAATTTCTATATTTTGCCATGACGATAATGTACAAAGACGAAAGATGAATTGAAAAAATATTTAAATAATAATCAATTTCACGCTGTATCCCGCACACAGCAGAGTAGGCAGAGGGAACCTGGTGTTAAGACATTCCGTTCCCAACTCTCCGCCTAATTCTGTAAGTAATGCGTGATGAGTAGCAGAAATCAACGTCGCGCTTTTGCCTCGACACAAGAGCGAAGAAATGAAAATATAAATTTAAAAAATATTTCATTTCCTCGAGTGGGGGTCGAACCCACAACCAGTCGCGTAATAAACAATTTTTGGACTTTTTAATGTAACAGTTTTTAATTTCGTGAATCTTATGAGAGGTAAGGCTGGAAGAACCTCTAGATTCTTCACTCTGTTATGAAATCCATTCTGTCCCTTTTAAATAAATTATGGTTTTAATCACAAAAAAAAAACCCTCGCAGGTTAAAGAAACTAAACAAAGTAACAAACATATTGTAAATATCCTCTAGAATACTACTTATAAATATTATACAATCCAATCCAATTGCAAAAATTACTACACGCTAACTACCGTTAGTTCTGTATTTAAATAATTTTTAATTGAATTTTAAATTAATGCATAAATTAGTAAATATTATTTTTTTACTTCATTGTAACCTATGGTCCCTTTTGTAACGGTATATGGACCAGCTATTCCCGGTCCGTTAGAGGGAGCTCGTACACCGTTGTTATTGGCATTGGATAGTTCAAATGTATGACCATAGATCGGCAAGCCAAGAACAATCTTTTCAGGTGGGCAACCTTTAACAAATAATTAATAATTTTATCCAAATGTAAGTCAATTGTACTTATTTAGAAAACGTATAAAAAAATGAACGTAGCGGGAATCGAACCCGCGCCTCCTGGAAACCTTCTCATCAAGCTACGTCGAAATTTTTATACGCTTGTTACAACTTAGCATCTCTGTAGGGAGATTTTTACAAATTTCCGCTACCCAAAGATAATTACTAAGAATTATCGTCTGGCAGGAGAGAATGCTATTTATTAAATATTTTTAACATTTTTAAAGTGTTATTCCACACTCAGGAAAAAAATACTCGGTTCGAATCCCGCTACGTTGAAATTTTTATTCGTTTACTAAATAAATATTTTTCTTTCCTAATTGTGGAATAACACTTTAAAAATGTTAAAAATATATAAGTCAATTGATTAAAAATTACATAAACTTTTACCACTACTCTAAAAAGTATCCTCTAATGGAAATTGATCCGTTTTTAAATTAAAACAAAATAATAAAACTATTTAAGTATAGTTTTTTTACTAATACCAATATAATCTTACCTTGTCCAAGCCAATATTCTAATGCAACATCTATTGAGTATATATCGTCTCTGGTGACATTTTCATCACCTTGACCCTTGTGAAGTTGTGCATTGTGACCAGTTACCGCTTCCCATGGTCCATAAAAATCATATGCCATTATATTAACGAAATCTAAATATCTGAAACAACATTATTATACTTATTTAAAAAACGAAATTATACTTATACTAAAGTATTATATTTATTTTTTTTTTTAATATTTTTAAAGTGTTAATCCACACTTAAGAAAGTAACATACTTATTTAAAAAACATTTAAAAATTTTTACTATTCCCGCTACGTTCAATTTTTTATACGTTTTATAAATAAGTATCTTTCTTTCTTAAGTGTAGATTAACATTTTAAAAATGTAAAAACATGATTATATATTTTTCTGAGAAATAAACAATACAAAATAAAAAAGGCGCTATATGCTTGAAAATAAAATTATCAATCGATTAATAATATTCTATCTATTTATTAATATTATTTAATATAAACAATAATTTAAATGAATTAATAGATAAACTAATGATATATGCATGTGTATGCCTAATCTATTATTACAGATCCAAAGTGTACTTACTGAACAATAGTGGGTATGTCGTATGATTGCGACGCACCACTTTTGACTGCAGATACTGCAGCGCTTAGTAGAAATCCATGTTTGTCAAACTCTTGCCTTAGTTCTTTTAAAAGTTGTGAAAAATGATTAATATCCGCTTGGCCATTGACAGAATCACGACGATTAGGATAATTCCAATCAATATCTAAGCCATCAAAATCAAATTTTTGAAGTATATCAATTGTGCTGGTAATAAAATTATTTCTAAATGTTGAATTTGCTGCCATCTAGAAAAAAATAACGTATTAATTAATATCATACGAAATTTATTTTTATTATGAGCATACAGTTATAATCTCTATATATCGATGGCTCCTAAGTATAAGGGTCAAAGTGCGAAATCACAACTTTACAGGAGAGGCTTCTAAAGTTTAAATTTGCTATAATTTTATGTTGGTACATCCGAAGAAAATGAAACTTTGCTTATCAGCTAAGACAACTATCCTCTATATATNGCAGATCCTTCATTCCATCCACCGACTGCCAGCATGGTTTTAAGATCAGGATTCTTTTTTTTCAGTGAAGTAAACTTTCGGAAGTTATCTGAAAATTTGTAAAATATAATTTAAATTCTTTTAATAATTATCAGAGCTTTTATAAATTAACATTTATATTGATAGGAATTTCACCCTTCATTTAATTTATTGAATTAATGTGAAAAGGTAATTTATTTTAGGCACATATACACATATATGTATTTATTTATTTTTTTAATTTGATATAATCAATTTGAATATATCTTGGTATATGTATATTTACATTTTTTATTATTTTACAAGGTATGTAAGAAGTTAAGGAATAATACGAAAATTACGATTAATTTTCGTATTATTTCTTAATTGCATAATACTCTGTTATATTTTTTCTTTAACCTTGTAATTAAATGTCGTATTATTTATTTCTCTTACCGTTACCATCAGGCAAGTCCAATTGTGGATCTAAAGATATAATAGTTCCATTCGTATCGATTCCGACGAAAGAATATATTAGATGTGTGCATAAGTCTACATTTATGTTGCTAACTTCAAATTTACCCAAACCACTTCTATACGTCGCCCACGATCCATAGTAGCCAGTTATGACTTCTAAATCAATAATAAAAGGTTTCTTGAATTAATTTCAATATAATAACTGTTAATTAACTAAATAATTTAATAGTTGCGAACTGCTGTAGGGGTTTTTAGCTTGATTCCCACTCTGTTAGCTGTTTACATATTATCGTGTTTCGGTTTTGTTGAACAAAGTGCATGATATTGGGAAAAATTGATATTTAAAACTAATATACTTTGGCACGCGCGTGACAATGGGACAGCGTCTGAAACTAAGCACGATGATTGATATTCCGATCCCTTATGGAAGTGATTATATTATTTAAAACTACTTTCACTGTCGTTGCATTCTGTCACTCAATACCTAATATATTATTTTTCAATACCTAATATAGTATTAAATTATTAAAATAGGAAAATTACAAATCACTTCGTTTGAATTTTTTATTAATTTATTTCTAAAGCCTAGCCTATTTACCTAGGCAAAATCAAAATACGAAAGAATTTCACAAAAATGAGATTTGCTTTTTAAGTTCATAATATATGAAGAAAACCATATATTTATAAGAAACGAAGATTAATGAGCACATTTAAGAAACTTATTACACGAGCTACCACAAACTTTGTTATTCATTGAAAAATTAGTTACGCGTAACTCAATTGTATCAGATAAAAGTTGTAAAAGCTTTACGCACCACTTATTTATGAATATCCAAATTATTCTTTATATTATGTTAACTATTAATTACGTTTTTGGTACATTATGTGTTGACATACGAAAATAATTAGAAACTAGAAGAACTATGAACATATGTGAAAAAATCATATTAATGAAATATTTAATATTTTCATTTCTCCGCTTTGGCGTCGTGGCAAAACGCGGCGTTGAGTTTCGTCAACACGCTATGCTTCCAGAATTCGGCAGAAAGTAGGGAATGGAGTATTTTAATACCAGGCTCCCTCTGCATACTCTGCTGTGTGCGGGATACAGCGTGAAGCTGATTTATAATTAAAACATATTGAATATACTTACTTCCATTTGAGAAGTCTAGACTAGCTGTTAAAGTAATAATAGTTAACCTTACAAATACTGAAACGTTCATTTTGACTTCAACAATAACTTGACAGATATACCATTTAATATTAAATGAAATACAATAACTACAACGCTTTACTTTTAAGTCGTTCTTTATCAATCAATACCGTCACTTCTTAAGAGCCGCTTTAGATTGATAAATTCACATTTTAACCATACAATTAAAAAATTCTATTAATATAACATCTGATCAAATACTGACAACATCTAAGTAAATACTGACAAGGCTTTCAAGGTTCGCTTTATACTTACATCGTTTCAGAGTCAACATTTAAATACAAACAATATTTATTACAGAAAGCAGTATACTAGTAAATTTATTAGGAAGACCTTTTTTTAATGATTTTATCTTTAGTTCTCGTTAAGATTCTTCGTTATTTATTTTAATAAAATAAAATTTTCTAGTGCTTAACAATTATGTTGACGTTAAAGCTTTAAAATATAAAAGAATTCTAGGTGCATTTTGGTTGTAAATTAAAATCGAAATCAGGATCATACTAAAGTTAATGATGTAGTTGTTTTTAGGGCAGGGTAGTGTCTTTTATTTCAGCCAACTGCAGTGTGAAAAATGAAAAGGAAGATCTTTTTATCATGTAAAGTATATTTTGTCTATCTAATGTTTCTGATTTTTTCATCGAGTCCATTCAAATTACATGTAGTTTGGTCAGGATATTTACAAGTCCAAGTTACTTGATCCCAATAAAGATTACCAGGACATTGAAATAATTTCGGTATTATTCGATATATATAAAAAGAGGTTCAATCGTTTGGATTTCCTATCAAACCTTCGTCCTTACAAATTGTGGTCTCTTCAGGAGTTTCTGAAAAAAGTAAGGTAATTTTATGTAGAACGTGTAATTGTAATTTATAATAAACAAAGTAAATAAGTTTCTATTAAACCTAAAGTAGTTGAAGGAATCGTAGAAGCAGTCGAAGAAGTTGTAATAATACTTGTAGATACTGATGTAGTAGTAGCAGCAGTAGTAGATGTAAGAGGTGGGGTTAATTTATTAGAAGTTATCACTGGTTTCCCTAAAGCTGTGCTTATTGATTTAAGTAGAGGTTAACTTTCACCACAAGTACCGTGAAAATAGTCAGTTTCAATACTCCAAACCATAAAACCAGATATATTATATTGTGGACTGTATTCAATTTTAGCTGCAAATGAATCGGCATCATCATAGGAAATCCAGTTAGTTCCTTGGATCGCGTAAGGCACTTTTGCCAAATTGTCATAGTGCACCTCCCAATTTTCTGTTTGTTGTTTTTCACAGAACTGTGAAAATTTAATCCGTATAGCTAACAAATATTAGTTCCCTTAGGTAGATAATAATGTTGTGCTTAAAATACATTATTTATATACAAAAAATCAGCTTTTCGCTGTATCCTGCACACAGCAGGGTAGGCAGAGTGAACATAGTGATAAGACATTTCGTTTCCCAAAAGTCCGGCGTTGAATTCCGCCACTCAACACGCAATCCCTTAAAAAATTCGGCGGAGAGTGGGGAACGGAATTATTTATATTATATGAAATTATGCCATTTATTATTTCAGAGTGCATAATTGAATGTATGCATATTTAAAAAATATTTATGTACAAGACAGACGAACACTTAAAGGCACATCTGGTTCCAACATGATATCATAAAAGAATTAATTTACAAAAATTATTCCAAAGCATATTTGTTCCGGAATAATTTTTGTAAATGATATGAGGTTTTTATGCATAAGTTTTTAATAATCTCTACTACATATATGTATATAATTTTTAATTTAATAGATAACCAACTTTGGTAGGCAAAGTGCGGCGTTGAGTTCCGCCATACAAAACGTAATGCCTCCAGAACTCAGCGGAAAGTAGGGAACGAAAGTGTCTTAATTGGAACGAAGTATTTAAACACTAGGATCCCATGTTGCCACAGCTTACTATGCTATGTGCGAGTAAAGTTAATAAAAATAAAAACTGAAATGATTAAATAGTTATGTAATTTCTATATTTTGCCATGAAGATAATGTACGAAGACTTGAATTTATAAAAATACTTAAAAAATAATCAGTTTCACGCTGTATCCCGCACACAGCAGGGTAGACAGAGGGAACCTAGTGTTAAGACATTCCGTTCCCAACTTTCCGCCGAATTCTGTAGGTAATGGGTGATCGCTCTTGTGTCGAGGCAAAAGCCTCGACACAAGAGCGAAGAAATGAATATATANTATATATATATATATATATATATATATATATATATATATATATATATATATATATATATACCCACAACCGAACCCACAACCAGTCGCGTTTACAGTTACAGGTCACGGCCTCTACAAATTACTATATTTATAAAAAAACATTGAATTGATGTATAATAATTTACAACAAAGTAATAAATATCAACTGACTGGCCGTTGGCCGTCATCGCCGTTGGCTTGAAACACAAGCAGCGATTAAGCTTCATTCGTAATAAACAATTTTTGGACTTTTTAATATAACAGTTTTTATTTTCGTGAATCTTATGAGAGGTAAGGATGGAAGAATCTCTAGATTCTTCACTCTGTTATAAATTCCATTCTGTCCCTTTTAAATAAATTATGGTTTTAATCGCAAAAAAATCCCTCGCAGGTTAAACAAACTAAACAAAGTAACAAAATATTATAAATACAAATATCCACTAGAATAATACTTATAAATATCATACTTGCAGTCAGTCACTTTTAAATTACTTCACGCTAATAGTTAGCTAATAATAGTAACTAATGGTAGTACCAATTATTTCTATATTTAAATAATTTTTAATTAAATTTTAAATTAATATGGCATAAATTACTAAATATTATTTTTTCACTTCATTGTAGCCCATGACCCCTTTTGTAGCGGTATATGGACCAGCTATTCCCGGTCCGTTAGAGGGAGCTCGTACACCGTTGTTATTGGCATTGGATAGTTCAAATGTATGCCCATAGGTCGGCAAACCAAGAACATTTTTTTCTGGTGGGTAACCTTTAACAAATAATTATTAATTTTATCCAAATGTCAGTCCATTGTACTTATGTAGAAAACGTATAAAAATTTTAACGTAGCGGGACTCGAATCCGCGCCATCTGAAAACCGACCAGGCGCTCTAACCACTAAGTCATACGTTCTTATCAAGCTACTCGTACGTCGAAATCTTTATACGCTTGTTAGAATTTACTTATGTTGTTAGCATCTCTGTAGGGAGATTTTTAAAAATTTCCGTTACCCAAAGCTAATTACTAAGAATTATCGTCTAGCAAGAGAAAATTCTATTTATTAAACATTTTTAACATTTTTAAAGTTTTAATCCACACTTAGGAAACAAAAATACTTATTTAAAAAATGTATAAATTTTTTTATAATACTATTCTCGCTACGTTCAAATATTTATACATTTTTTAAATAAATATTTTTCTTTCCTAAGTGTGGATTAACACTTTAAAAATGTATAATAAAAAAACATTATGTATGTATGTATGATTATGATACATTTTTCTGAGAAATAACAATACAAAATAAAAAAGGCGCTATATGCTTCAAAATAAAATTACCTCTGCCTACCTTGTTGTGTGCGAGATACAGCGTGAAGCTGATTTTTTTTAAATAAATAAACTAATGATATATGCATGTGTATGCCTAATCTATCATTACAGATCCAAAGTGTACTTACTGAACAATAGTGGGTATGTCGTATGATTGCGACACACCACTTTTGACTGCAGATACTGCAGCGCTTAGTAGAAATCCATGTTTGTCAAACTCTTGCCTTAGTTCTTTTAAAAGTTGTGAAAAATTGTTATATCAACTTGGCCATTGACAGAATCACGACCGTTAGGATATTCCCAATCAATATCTAAGCCATCAAAATCAAATTTTTGTAGAACATCAATTGTACTGGTAATAAAATTATTTCTAAATGTTGGATTTGCTGCCATCTAAAAAAAATAACGTATTAATTTATATTATACGAAATTTATTTTTATTATGCGCATACAGTTATAATTTCTATATATAGTAAAGCAGTAAAAATATTTTATCTGTACATATCGATGGCTCCTAAGTATAAGGGCCAAAGTGCGAAATCACAACTTTACAGGAGAAGCTTCCAAAGTTTAAATTTGCTATAATTTTATGTTGGTACATCCGAAAAAAATAAAACTTTGCTTATCAGTTAAGACAACTATCCTCTATATATACCGTAGTATTTTATTTATATTTATCCTAGTATTTTTTTTACTGCACAATGGCCCTTATACGTTAGTTTTTGTTATATTTATTCTTCTCTAAAAACGCCCTAAAAAGGCCAATGTACCATTGGCATTGGCTGTTTTACGCGTATTATGCTAAATAACAATATATTATATTTTTTTCATATTTTTGTTATAAAATTGATTAATAATGAGACTAAAATAACAACTGATTATTACGAATGATAGTAAGTTAGGTATTGTGGTAGCTATGTCACATAGAGACTTATACGTTATACGATTTGGTAACATGATAACTGAGTTATCAGTTAGATCCTTTAAGTAATAGAAAAAAATTGCGTTTACATATTGTTTTAAAAAATAATTAACCCCAAAAATTATTATTATTAGGCCCTCTTTATGAATGTATTGTATTTCTTAAAGAAAAGCTTAATTGAATGTTGAATTTTAGTATGATGTAACTATTATATATTCAATTTAGTAAAAAAAGCTTTAATAAAAAAAAGGATTAACGTGGACATACAAAAAATAAAGTCTGTATAAAATCTATCAAAAAATAAAGAGATAAAATCACTTATTGTCTTTATTTGACACGATATAATTAGAGTCGATTAATGTTTCTTATTAACTGTTGTTATAATCTGGTGATATAATGATTTTCGACATAAATGATACAAGTCCTTCTTACAAAATTTTATCGGTAACACCTGGTTACAACAGCATTAACCATTTCAAAAATTTGTCTTTTTGTTCGTACTGGCTAATCTAAAATTTTAATGTGACTTTTAACACAAATCTTTTTGTATTATAAAACGTAAATGTTTTGTATTAGGTCCCTCTATAATTTTCAACTGATAGCAAAACAAAACAAACATACAAATACATATGTCCTGCTGAGTTTTTATGTCTGATTAAATCGGCAATCTTCATTTTTAATTTAAACAGAATCTCTTTGATGTCATAAATTATGTATCTATTATAATTGTAATATAGTAGCTGTATCCGTTTTGTTTGAAATCATCGAATCAAGAAGCTATATTTTGAAGTTCTCTTAAAGGTAGTATACGAGGTGGCCTTCATATAGTACTGTCTTAAGAAAATAATGTTTTTATTTATATTAAGACAAGATGCTTATTGCTTACATTAATAAAATCTTGTTTTTGACCACTACAGTTATTATACAAAATACACAAAATACAAAATCTGAAATCGTCACACCCTTCTTTAGTTTTTCATTTAATTCTGTCGCTGGCTATTTTGTTTGATTTTGAACTAGATTAGACTATTAAAAGTTTACTGATTGAAGTATTTATTATTGTTGGCCCACAGCTAGTGATATTAATAAATATCTTCTTGCATCCAGCAGCCTGTATTTTGATTTTATTATAGGTAAGAAACAAATTATACATGTCTATTATTATATGATACACATAACATACATGAATAAATTGTTTCGTTTAAATTAATTCATCATCATCCTTTTGTAACGAAATCAAACACCTCGAGGCTTTTACAGAACTTATATTTCTTCCAGAGCAAAATACTATTAAGCTTGTACAATGTCTATCTTAAATTCTAATACAATATGTTATTCTAGAAGACCTCTTTCTTCTTCCGCTCCAAATCTAAATTGCGAATATTAAAACTTATAAATATAAAATCATTACACTTTGTAATAGTTATTTTTTATAATTACTATATATTATTCATTATATATTTTCTCAGCTTTATGTTGCATTCCGTATGAAGTAGGGTAGGCAGAGGGAGCTTAGTGCGTTGAGTGGCAGAACTCAACACCACAATTTTCCTCGAGCGAAGAAGTGAAAATATTTTATTTCCTCGGAGGAGAATAGAACCCTAGTAGAAATAGTCGCGTACACAGACACATGCTTATGCTCCTTTACCAAGAGTTATCAATAAATCCATATTTCTTAGAATAATGACCAATGATCTAAAACTTATGAAGTGTATCACGCTTCATATCTTCATCAAGTTATTCAAATACTTTAATGTAAATGACTTCTAATAATTTTACAAATGTTGCTTTCTCTGTATTTTTAACTCTTATTAGTTTTGAATCTATTCATTCATCCACTGTCACGTTTCTTGGTAAGTTTTTTCTAGAACTTAAGACAGTACATATGTTACTTGATTAGTGATTATTATTAGAAATAAGCATGTTAATAGAATAATTTTCTGATGTATAATTTTGATTGTCTTAGTAGAGTCACTCCGAAATCTTTAATCAAACTTAAAATGCTCAAGCTTATAACTTATAAATAAATATAAATCAAGCTTATAACTGACTTTAAATGGCAAAAGGGACAGTAAACAATATATAGTATATAATCTGGGCAATTATTAATTAAAAGACTCAAATGACTATTTGGCCCTTGTACGTTTAAATGAGTGCCTATGTAAGGCCGTTATATTCTAACAAAAAGTCCTGTTTTTATGCCGAAATTTCAAATTTTTAATAGCTGACTTGATAAATTACATCGATAGAATGCGTTTGGCATAAAAAAGTGAAAATTGCCAAATTGTTAATTTGGCCCATATACATAGGACTCATCGATATAGTAATTTTGACTGAAATGGATATAGGGACACTTAAAAAGAATAATAGAAAACGTTTTTTTTTTTAATTTCTTGTCTGTCTGTCTTTGTGTCTATTTATGGTCACATTTTTCTCTGAAAGTAATGAACCGATTTACTTAAAACACAGAAATAAAGACCGATTTGATCTTCAAAGAAATATTAAGTAAATACATAAATTCTTTGGTTCGTTCGCTCGTTTGAAATGATGTCATTTTCATTAATTATAGTTGTCAATCAATTCTGCTTATTAAATCAATAATCATGTATTTTAAGCAGGCGAAGTCGTGGGCGGGCCGCTAGTATTTAATATTTTCATTTATCGCGTGGCGTTGAGTTTCGCCACTCAACACGCAATGCTTCCAGAATTCAGTAGAAAGTAGGGAATGGGGTGTTTTAACGCCAGGTCCGTTTTCATACTCTACTGTGTGCGGGATACAACGTGAACCCGATTTATAATTAAAACATATTGAAAATACTTACTTCCATTTGAGAAGACTAGACTAGCTGTTAAAGTAATAATAGTTAACCTTACAAATACTGAAACGTTCATTTTGACTTCAACAATAACTTGACAGATATACCATTTAAAATTAATTGAAATACAATAACTACAACGCTTTACTTTTAAGTCGTTCTTTATCAATCAATACCGTCAGTTCTTAAGAGCCGCTTTAGATTGATAAATTCACATTTTCACCATAAAATTAAAAATTTCTATTTTAAGACTAACGCTACCCCCGACTCCAGAATAAGGTTTTTTTTATACTTATGTTTTGTTACCTAATGCTAATTTGCAAAACTATTTTTTCTTTAGGAATTAGAATTTTTACATTTTGAATTTGAAACTGTACTGACCACAAGCTGTACTCAACTGGGGACTCGTTACTTTGTGCTGTAAGTACCTTCTATTAACTTTATTGTACTTTATTTTTACTTTATCATCATTAGAGCATTACCGACCTGTAACATATAATCTGAATAGTTATTTCACTTCTAAACTAACAAAATTACGCTGATACTAACGGGGTTATTTGACAATGCTAACACTTTCTATGATTAATTTAGCTAACGGTTCTTATGACGCAAACGTGAAAATACGTGAAAATTCTAATATCCACTATATTAAGTGTAGGAGTCCATTTGTTTTACATTTTCTACTCAAAATGATTACTTATTTTTAAATAAGGAATGACTGATTACAACTAACTACTACATAAGAGATGACTGACTACAAAAATGTATAGTCAACTAAAAATCCATTTAGTAGCTGTCATACAGAGAAATAGAAATTTTTTTCTAACGCAGACCCGAAAAGCGCGCGTGGGTAGCAACGACAGTTTTTCGACTTTTATTTGAACCAGTCACCAGTACCGCTAAATTATTACTAAAATGTTGCCACAAATAAAACTAAAAATACACTACATAAAAGCCTCGTATGGCTTAAAAAATTCAATTTTCGTTACGTAGGATATCTCGTTTGGATTTACCAAATTGATTTTTGGACTATTAACATTGCCCAAAAACCAGAGACATACATTTCGAAAGATTATAAAGTCTCTGGTTTTCTGAATATTTATTAAGTTAAATAATAATATTATTTTAGGATATACTCGTAAGTATCTTTCTAAAATACATACATATGTAAGTGTGTTTTGTCATTACAGGTCGTTTTTTTTTAATATAAAATTCATGCCCAAGCATCGTTGCGGCGGCAATTGCCTTTTAGAAAGCGCGTAGAAAATACGTTGTATTTGTTTGTTTGTCTGTTGTAGGATATATTTTATTTTGTCTTTGAATTCGTNTAAAATATAAATGTTAATAAATATTTCATCTCCTCGAGTGGGGATCGAACCCACAACTAGTCGATTAACACACTGTGTGCTGCTGCGCCACAACTGGCTTCAATAGATTAATATTGGTTTTATTATATTCATTTCTAAATACGAATTAGGTGTTTAAAGTATTTTTTTTAAAGTATTGACTATTTTATTATTATCATATTATATTTGAAATTCTATTTACAGCCCCCTTATACATTAAAGACAAGGCCCGTCGTTGATTTCCACTACACGATACATAAAATTAGGCCGACAGGAGTGTGTGAGAATTAAGGTTAATATACAACTTAGAAATTTTAATTATAAATAATTGAAATTGCAATTTAAGGTTATAGAAGTAAAACAAGTTATTTAATTTATGTATGTATTTATTATATATTATCACATTCTTTAAACATCCATTTAACTTTCTATTTCCTATTGAAGTACAATGAATTGTAGAGTAGAATTACTCGCTTCGACAGGTTTATACCATTCTGGTCATCGTATAAAAAATCTAGTTTGAATTAGATACAGCTGGATTACCCGCTTTTTCAGGTCGTGGTGGGGTAGTGGCCACGTCAGACAGGCGATTTCCTTTCCAAGGTTTTCCAACCAGGGTCCGATTTCCACTTGGGAGAATTAATTATTTTCATTTCCTCCCTCTGTTTACAAGACAAAACGTAGCGTAAGTTCGGCTACTCAACACGCAATGTTTCGAAAATGAGGGTAAAATGGGGAACGGAGTGTCTTTACACTAGATTTCTTATAGATAAGTGGGATACAGCGTAAAATCTTTATAAGGCCCGACGTTGAGCTTCACCAAATATAATATTTTTTCCATTGTTTCAACTAAAACCTCTAATAAATTAAAACAGGTACTATGTACTTTCAATATAGAAGTATGTGACTGGCTCCCTGGTGACCGAAGACGAGCGAGACTGCTGAAGCGCGTAATGTTACATTACAATGCATTGGATGTCACGCCAGGATTACGCGAATGTGTGTAATGGGCCAAAGACGCGTTGAGAATATAAGTCTAGACCGGCCTCTTGTATTTGGCAGTCTATTTCAATGTGCTATACAGATTTGTGGATTAGATTGTATGGGATAATTTTATTTGATGCTTTTCAAAGATATGACTTCTTTAATGCTTAACAATTGTTTAAATGTGAAAGTGTATATTACGTGAATATGAAGTTTAGATTCCCACTACTAAGTGAATTATTATATTTATATTACTTTATATAATACATACAGGGAAATAAACGGTAAGTCTCGCGTTGAGTTATGCCATGGAAATGTCTTTAAAACAATTAAAAAGCGGATTAATGAGTATTATAACACTAAATTATCTATTTTTCCATCATGCTATATACTTATATGGGAATTCTACGAAGCAAAAAAAAGTAAAGAGGCCAGTCGTGGCGCAGGGGCACAAAGTGTGACTGTAAGATCGACTGGTTGTGGGTTCGTTCCCCATTCGAAGATATGAAATATTTATTTACATTTATATGTTCATTTCTCCGCTTTGGTGTCGAGGGAAAGCGCGGCGTCGAGTTATATATATATATAACTCGACGCCGCGCTTTCCCTCGACACCAAAGCGGAGAAATGAACATATAAATGTAAATAAATATTTCATATCTTCGAATGGGGATCGAACCAACAACCACTTGATTTTACAGTCACTCTTTGTGCCCCTGCGGCACGACTGGCCTATAAATGGATCTATCAATGAGAAAAGATAGATATCTATACGAAAAAAATATAGAAAGATAAAAAAAATAAAAACATATAAAAAAACCGAAAAAAAGTATTATATNTATATATATATATATATATATATATATATATATATATATATATATATATATAATAAGCGCAGCGTTAAGTTCTGCCACTCAACACGCGATGCCTCCAGAATTCGGTAGAAAGTGGGGAACGGAGTGTCTTAACACTAGGTTCCTTCTGCCTACCCTACTGTGTGTGGGATACAGCTTGAAGCTGATTTGATTTTTATATAATAAATATTATTAAAGAAATTGAATAATATTTATTATAATGCATTTTAAAACCAATAAAAAGAAAGTCACCGGGAAGATATATAAATATTTAGGTTTATATTTATTGAAATGGACAACACGAAGTGTAAAAACAATTCAAATCTTGGGGCCTCATTATTTTTCTGCATAATCTGCCTCGGACGGAGATGAGACGCCGTGGCAAATTGTTCTAAGATAAAGAAATCTCTATTGAAATAGATACTATGGATTTTTTAAAATAAATTATTTTTTTTAAATATTTTTTTTAAAATAAAGGGTTAAGTTAAGCATTAAAGGAAAAAAGTAAGACATTAAAGGAAATAAATTTGGCTTTTTGAAAGAGATGAAGAAAGGACGGAATGCAAGATCAGTGTAAATGGTAAGATATTAGAACAAGTGAATGAAGTGGTATACTTGGGAAGTATGTTCAGTAGAGATGGAAGATACGAGATGGATGTGGAAAGGCGTATTGCTGCCGGTAACA
>JAAIXJ010001689.1:47986-65785 GCA_013403705.1 Heliconius hermathena | reverse complement strand
GACTTGGTATACGACTAGTAGGTGTGTGGTGCTATTTTATGTCCCAGCTCCGGTGTATGTAGTAGTGTCCGCCCTCATACGGGTGTGTGGTGCTATTTTATGTCCTGGAACTCTGGTGTATGTAGTAGTGTCCGCCTACGGTTCGAGACACGACTGTGGGGTGTGTGCCGTGCGTTTATTTAACATATCGGCCGCCTAGCGGTAGTGCGTTCGTTCCAACGACTTATATTGATCTCACAAATCAATCAACATCACGAATCACCATTCTAATACAATCTTAATATAAACAAGCGTAACAAGTACCTTCGGAAAGATCACACACAAACGTCCCGGAGAGTTCAATAAGACTGTTGCAGCCGCAGTTGGGTAGGAATTCACGGTGTAGGGGCGGGGCGGTGCCCGTACTCTTTCTTCTTTTATTATAACTAGTTCGCAGTTATAATGGATAGGAAGATAGGACGCGCTCTTGGCTTTTCTTCGGACGAGCTTCGAGTTATGACAATGTCATATTGTCGAGTTTCCAGTTATCTAAATAACTGACACAAGAACAACTTCTGATGGCAAATATCTTATTAAAGCGATACCTTCTAATGGCATAATATAAAATTCTTAACACTGTTACCTCTGAATCTCTAAAAGATTTTGGGTTCTTTACGATCACAACTATAAAAGGTTCTAACCGCTAGACACATCACGAGGCCAACGCATTATTTATTAAATAATATTTTCAAAGGTGTTTGGGATATCAGTTACAAGTTACGGTACTAAACCCCGCACTTTACCTTAAATATTAAATATTTAATTCTTCCGAATCGGTATCGAACCTTTAACTATCACAGTTTACAATAACACGCTTGTGCTCCTCCGCCACGACGGTCGGCCTCCTGTTATTTATTGAATAACCAATAATTCAATTAAACCTGTCTAACTTCCCCTTGCTGAATTTTATGTAATGATTATTTTTCCAATTTGTTTTGCGGTGAGAGGGATCAAATAAATCAAGCTTTCACATATTTTCCTTTGTTTCAAAAAATATTTATTGTTTTGAAACGTGTTCAATGATAAAGTTATATATAAAAAAAGTGTGAAACGTGACCGGTTGTGGCTTCAATTCCCACTCGAGAAAATTTAATATTTTCCTTCACTAACGTGCAAAGCGCGGCGTTAAATTCCGCCACTCAACAAACAATCGCAAAAAAGCCGTCAGAATTCGGTGCAAGGTGGGGAACGAAAGTGTCTCAGTTGTAACGGAGTATTTTAACACTAGGTTCCCAGAATCCCTCTGCCTACTTGGCTATTTGCGGGATTCAGTTTCACAACCTAAAAAAAAACTAATCCCTCTTATACAAATAGTTTTCTCAATTGACAAACTTCAACTTTGCACTCAATCTTTCTGTCACAAGCAAACCTTCGAACAGATCAAAAATTAACATAAATTATTACTTAAATCATGATTTATTTTTAGGGCTCTTCAATCATATATTAGGGGATGAAGTCTAAACAGAAGCGTTAAGAAGCGCGGAATGATTAATGTGTTTAGAATTGATATTTAATTGCTAGCAAACATGTAGAGACAGTCGCGGCCATGTTGTGGTGTTGATGACGTAATTTATAGCCCACACAGACATTTAATACACCTTAGCACATAGTATAGAGGAGGCATCATTTGGTTTAGTATTATGCTTTTTATTTAAAACTTAAATTAAAATTACAAACTTTTTTTATTCAGATAGACTTCGGTGAGCAGTTTATTTCAATTCTGCTAGAAGAGCCAGCAAGGTAATAAACAATTGGTCTTTTCAATTTTTTTTTTTGGTTAATTATATAGGTATATTATTTATGTAGTGTTAAATAAGCGGAATTAAGAGTAACAATCATATCCACAAACAATGTATATAAGCACGTTTGTTCTAATAAAAATATATAATATTTACCATTGATTTGTCTCATAAAGCATTAACTTTACGGCATGGCTTTAGTTTTAGGATGGAAAAGAATTTTTTACTGTCAATTTTTTGTATTTTACGTGAATAAAATTACACAGAGCTTACCTTCTCTGTGAAATAAATATTAATTATACTATGTACAATGTACACACATATGCATATTTATAATTTGATTGCTGCTTTAGATAGTCACATATAGCACACATACATATCATATACTGGTTTCTATTAATATAGCAATCGTTACCTCTTTTTATCTCCGTGATTATAATACCACAATTATGTAGAATGGAAAATTAAATATTTAAAATGTAATTTTGTATGTACTGTGCCATTAAGAGGTTTGCTCGTAATACAAAGCTGGGCAAGCGTGTTGGTGATTGCAGGATGTAGATTCTCAAATAGAAGCTTCGTCAAGTCTTTTCGTCACCGATACCCAAAAGCTTATAAATAAAGGTTCTTATCGACCTTCCTACCAGTTATTTGATACGGAGCTGAATTGGACACTGGCAGTGATTCGTCTAACAGTTTAAAGTTGTTCAGCATGTTATGGAGTTAGTATATACTTTAAATAATAGAAGGAGCCACTATAATAATTAATTCAAAATGTTACTTAATAAATATATCGTAGGAAAAAATTGCATATCATCAAAATTTGTATTTTATTTAGCATATTAGAACACGTTAAGCAAATATTCAAATGCCACAGTTTAGAAAGTATCAGACGATCGGTTCCGAAACACCAATCGGCTTAATTCCGCCGTTTGCATTGGAAATACTTAGGCTTGTAACTTTTCGTGTTAACTGCCCGCGCCCACAAACAGTTATCTTGACTTTATCAATTTTCAACCTTATTTCTTTTCTAACAAAGTTATTTTTTGCTTGACCATAAAAATTAGCTCACTTTAACTTACTTGTAATTCGGTACTAAATCACTGTTTCGATGTAAATGCGGATTTAGATTGGATAGTTAGTGAACTCTTGGGTGTTGGAAAAACTTTCGTCCAGATGTTGCCATTTAAATATTGTATATAACTGTTTTTTGCTTTATTTGTGAAATTTATTGTCTGTGGCTGTATTATTATTTGTATGTTCAGTTCCCATGTACTCAGGGAATAAATAAATCAGCTTCACGCTGTATCCCGCACACAGCAGGGTAGGCAGAGGGGACCTGGTGTTCAGACACTCCGTTGCCCACTTTCTGCCGAATTCTGGAGGCATTGCGTGTTGAGTGGCAGAACTCAACACCGCGCTTGTCCTCGACACCAGAGCGAAGAAATGGAAATATAAATAAAACTCAGGGAATAGATACATTATTATTTAAATTTTCTTGCTCTGCTAACAAGACAATAAACAAAGTAAAAAATCGGTCAAGTACGAGTCGGTCTCGCCCACTGGTGATTCCGTATTAATTTCATGCTAATAGGTGACCAAGAAAATGACACATGAAAGTTGACAAATTTAAAAGTGCGGGTGTATGCACTAATTTCGTATGAAAGAAACTACAACTTTATGGTCTATACCATGATTTTTTTCTGTAATACCTATATATAAATGTCCATTATTATTATTTTTTTACTGTAATTCTTAAATGAGATTAAAGAATTGGTTTATTATGTGAAAGAAATTTATTTTTTATTAATAAATTCCTGTTTTCAATATTTAAAAGCTCCTTAGAAATTTCTGTCTTTTATATAAACAGTGAGAAATTTTAATTAAACTGAAACTCTAAGTTCACTGCATTTTCTCAAAGATTTTGTCAGATATTTGTGCACTTTGTGATCTTCTGCTTGAACGGATCTTTCGATAAAATATTTATTTTGTCATCTCTTTTGTCTGAAGTAAAGTATCGTTGAATTTCTTTATAAGTAAAATATCGAGGCCGTCGTGGCGCATTAGGACAGTGTTGTTATTAATGCGTTGATTGTGAGTTCGATTTTCACAAGGGGATTCCCCCTTATTTAGTTAAGTTAAGGCCATAAATTGAGTTGTTGAATTCCGAAGCTCAATATATTTTAAATGGAAATATAAATGTAAGTTAATATTTCATTTCTTCAAGTGGGGATCGAACCCACAAGCAGTCGATTTTACAGTCACACTTTGTGCCCCTGCACGACTGGCCTCGTCATATTAAAATGTTCTTTTATAAAGAAAATATTATAAAACTTATACATGTCGTCTCACAACAACACATACAGGTATAATGTTGTTCGCAACATTTCCCATTGTCATAAATTGGCAACAATTTTACGGAACTTTGGAAATGCCGTCATAACGACTTAGCTACGTGACTCTGTTGGACAATTTATTTTTGCGAAAACAAAAGACGTTCATATTAAAAGTTTTAAATGTTTATAATAAAAGGAAAATGTGATTATGTCGCTTAGTTCATTAGTTCTTAGCTATCAGTAGGTGTTCACTGGTTCCATTGCAGAATAAATATTTTATTAGTATTATAAATTATATTGAGGCCAGTCGTGGCGCAGGGGCACAAAGTGTGCGTGTAAATCGACTGGTTGGGGGTTCGATTCCCTCTCGAGGAGATGAAATATTTATTTACATTTATATTTTCATTTTCTTTGCTCTGGTGTCGAGGGGAAAGCGCGGCGTTGAGTTCCGCCACTCAACACGCAATACCTCCAGAAATTGGCGGAAAATGGAGAACGGAGTGTCTTAAAACTAGGCTCCCTCTGCCTACCCTGCTGTGTGCTGTGTGGGATACAACGTGAAGCTGAAAAAAAAAATGAGTATAGGTAGAGGCCCTCGTAGCGTAAATGTAAAGCGTTTGTAAATGCGACTGTTTGAGTTCGATCTCCACTTGAGATAATTAATTAATATATTATATTTTCATTTGGTCGCTCTGTTAACAGGGTAAAGCGCGACATTGAATCCGCTATTTAACAGTACAATACAGTACAGTACAGTGGGGAAAAGACATGTCTTAAAGTATAAAACGACTTTTAAGACAAAATGTTGGTAAATTTATAGTCGAAATACATTTATTTAATTCAAGAAAAGGTAATTTTTATCCAGTGTTTTAACCAGAATATTAATAAATGCTGCGCTTTGTAATAAAGGCAATCATTTTCATCGCCAATTTTAATGAAGGCAATCACTAACTTAAGAAGTAAAAAGTTTGAATAAAACAAGTTTAGTAATAAAAGTGCTTAAGATTTAGTTTTCCCTCACGTTTATAGCACGGTAGGCTAAGATAACATTATGACGATACTGTGCCACTAGTAGTAGTAGTTTAAAAAATGAATTACTTTTTATTATTTTTCATTATAGATTTAATCAGCTTCACGCTGTATCCCGCACACAGCAGGGTAGGCAGAGGGAACCTAGTGTTAAGACACTCCGTTCTCTACTTTCTGCCGAATTCTGGAGGTATTGCGTGTTGAGTGGCAGAACTCAACGCCGCGCTTAGCCTCGACACCAAAGCGAAGAAATGAAAATATAAATTTAAGTAAATATTTCATCTCCTCGAGTGGGGATCGAACCCACAACCAGTCGGTTATGCAGTCACACCTCGTGTCGCTGCGCCACGACTGGTCTCACTATAGATACTTGTCATATATCCATACCAAGCTTAGCTTTTATTGTAGACACAGTTATACCTATCCTTAATGCTTTTCGAGACCCGTTCGTTATTTTCGAAATAGTAAATGTGTAATTAAAGTATTGTATCATAATAATTAATTTATAGTTGCTGGTGGCTTCACGCTGTATCCCACACACAGCAGGGTAGGCAGAGGGTAGGCAGAGTTAACCTAGTGTTAAGTCACTCCGTTCCCCACTTTCCGCCGAATTCTGAAGGTATTGCGTGTTGAGTGGCGGAACTCAAGGCCGCGCTTAGCCTCGACACCAGAGCGAAGAAATTAAAATATAAAGGAGACAAACTATTCCATATATTTTTGGGCCCAGAATGTAAAGATATGAAAATGGTATGATTTAATAGATTTAGGTACATCATTTCCTCTGAAATCTATATAAATTTTGGCAATCGGAGAGTTGAGTTATTAGAGAATTGATAAAAGTGAGGTTAAGTTCGCAGCACAATTTCTTGAATATCAACTTCTATAAAATATGTGATTACTGAGTTGTTTAAGCATTAATGTTTATTATTTATAAATAAAACACATTTTAATGAATATTTTATTCTTCTTCTATTATCTATTATTAAAATGTCATCTAAGAAGTGTGCAGGTGGAACTAAATTATTTTGGTATCTAGCCCAACTAAGGTATGGTACCTTATATATATAATACTCATAACATGAGCACAGCAGCCTACCATTCGTCTTCCTACAATACAATTGCAGTATTTCATAGCAATAGCTTCCCTTCCTCTACGAAAGCTGTCAACTAAAATGTAACAGAAATATATTTTCCTGCTTATATGTCGGGATTATATCACACCTCTAAGTAACCAGGTTGTGGTGGTTTTCATCGTCTAAAGGTCGTCGGACTAGGGTATTGCAGTGTCCATTGGCTATCCCACAATTCACACAGCGATTCATATCCATAGCGTGGCGGTCGTAAGATCCAAAAGATTTCAGAGTCCAGTGGGGAAGCGAGGGTCGTATAAACTAGGCAGAATCAAAATCCGAGAAAAACAAAACAGTAGTCGTTGAAAATATCAAACAAACGGGAAAACATTCAAAAAATCGATGCGTTATGACACGAACGTAATGACAGAAGCAAATGTTTTTTTTTATGTTTTTTATTTAATGGCCTGATTTTGCGATGACAAACAGAAGCAAAAATGCAAAAAATCATTAGACAAGGTGTGATTGTCAATCAGCTGTCACATCTCTGATTTAAAATATGATTGATTTTAATCGATTAAGGATCTAAATTTTATTTTTTTTCATTTTTCTCCACTTCCAGAATGTCAATTAATTTATTATTTGCTATTCTATAATTCCTACTGCAGGATATAAAATTTTTTGCCGAATTTTGTGCCGTGTGATCCCGGCCTAGAATAGGATCATCCTGGTACTGGTGGTGTCGTAAGAGGCGACTAAAGTACGTGTGATAGAGTCATGTCGCCAGCAATGGCAACACGCATGGGCAGACTCGATCGGATCATTACCACCCCGGCATTTAAAACCGGCGTTAAGTAGTGGCTTTATGCCATTGCGTTTCGCATCAGGTAATGCCGGGCTCCGGCGCCCAACTCACCTCAAAGGCCGGCAACGCACCTGTAGCTCCTCTGGTGTTGCACAGGATCGTGGGCGGCGGTAGTAACTTACCATCAGGTGACCCGAACGCTCGTTTGCCTTGTCTTTTCCATAAAAAAAAAGCCGAGTGTACACTAAATTCTGTCTTCCCCTTCTATATGCGGGATATAGCGTGAAGCTGAAAAAATATAGTTAATTATGAACTATGTATGTGTCATACATTAACGATTTTTTTTCATATATGTTCTATAATAATCGAAAAAACCAAAGCACTTAATAAGTACTCTATTCAAATTACTAACACAAATATCACAAATAAAACGAAATTACATTAAAAGTTATATAAAATAGTAAGCAACGTTATATTTTAAACTTGTTTTCAACAAATATGACAAATTGATAGCAATTTTATTCTGAACTTTCGAAGTGTCACGCTGACTTAGATACGCTACTTCCTCCAGAACATTCAATTTTGCCAAAATGAAAAAGAAGTGTGTTGAACTTTTGAACCAATGCTTACAACTGTAAAATATTTTTATTTTAAAAATGTTAATAGGATATTAAATGGTTTTTATGTCTATTTATGATATAATAGGAAGTCAGTCGTGGCGCAGGGGCACGTGTGTGCGTCCGTAAATACGATAGGTGGCCTCGAATCCCTCTCCAGGACATAAAGTATTTAATTCATTTGTTTCTTCGCTCTCTACACGCTATGCTTACAGGATTTGGCGGGAAGTGAGGAACGAGAGTGTCTTAATTGCAATAGAGTGTCTTAAAACTAGGTTGACATTGCTTGTTGAATAGCGGAACTAAACACCACGCTTTGTCGTCTTACCAGAGCGAAGAATTGAAAATTCATTCCACGAATGAAAATCGAACCTACAAACGACGTGGTTATAGCTGAATCGCTATTCCATGACGAACTATAGCAAATCAAATTTAATAATTACTCAAGTCACTCATTCAGTTACTGCATAATAAATCCCAATTGCTTAAATAACTAACTAAGAACACCAGCTCTAACGACATTTAGCTATCTCGCGGACACGACTTGAATATTTTAATGATTTACAAAGATTAACTAAGAACTGTCCTTTATTAGAATAATGTACGTTTTGAATTTAAAATTACACTTTCTTAGTACTCTTTAGAAAACTTGGAATGTCAATTTTACTAATTTTTATTGTATAAAAGCTTTATCTTGTTGCTGATTATTTTAACTGGAATTTTCTTGATAGTATAATCTTTTACTTTGAAACAAAATTATTTTGAGATAAAGTTTTTTAAGCGTGTAAATTAATATTTTTAATTATAAATTAAAATATATATAACTTAACTTAGCTTCACGTTGTATCTAGCGGGGTAGACAGAGACAACGGAGTGCCAAACGCTACAGTCTAGATATACCTCTTTCGCCTCGTCTACTGTCATCAACCTCCGGGGGTCTTCATGCTTTTTACGTGACCTTCCTTCAGTATCTTTGATACTGTGTTTTGAAGGTCAACCGAGGTCTCCTCCTACCTGTCTTTCCGTATCATACCGTTACGATACGTATATATTAGTTACTTTCTTTGTTGTTACAAATCTATTCTATTCTTTGTGCTAGGCAGAGACCTCGGTAAAGATAACTCCGCCTTATATTTTAAAGCCAAATTGAGTTAACTTCACAGCTTACGCTTAATTCCGCATATACTCGGAGAAACCAAGTGTTGAAACGTCTGAATTCGAGACAACCACAACGCCGCATTTGACATAACAGAGCAGAGCTGAGATCGAACTCATAACACGGCTTGTGTTCCGTTCACTGCACCATGATGGCTTTAATTTCTATGATTATTTAGCTTTATATTGTATCCCGTATATTAGAGGGTAGACAGGTAGAGGGAACATAGTGTTAAGACACTTCGTTTCCGACACGTTCACTACTTATCTTATTACCATGCTAGAGAAATTAAAATAATTATATTACTTTCCAAAAAAAATTAAGAACTATTAAAACGAAAATAATAAAAAAAAAACGTTTACTCTCATAGTTAATATCCCTTCTTATTCCACTCTGTGAAGCATACAAATAATTTCGTCTGTAATAAGAAATTGTGTTTGAATTGCCTTCATCGATGTCCAATACATATTAAATGTATTGATAAGAGCATGAAATAACTATTGAAAATGGTATTGAGAACAAATCTAGTTACTTTAGGTATTGTATAATAAGATATTAATAAATAAACAGTTATCTAAAAAATAAATACTATTATTATTATTTTATTCTCAATCTATTTGTTCTGTCGTTCTGTCATTCGAACTCGTGCTCAAATGGAAATAAATAATAGTTATGTATTACACATGACAAATTCTAGTCTAATGTTATACGCAACAAAAATTATACAATTTAAATATATCTGTTATCAATTAACTTATGTATATAAATATAGGTTACGCGTGTAGGTGTGCGTGTTTGTGTGTGTGTGTGTTTGTGTGTGTTTGCTAATTAATCATTTAGATAGTTCATTTATCAAGGAAATTTTAAGGCTATATTATATTATGAAAATTGTTTCGATGACCCATTACTAATGATTTTACTGTTCATGTGGTCGATGATACGTCGAACACAAAATCGATATAAAGGCTTAAAAGTTTGAATATATACAAATAACCAGAAGCCGTCGTGGTGCAGAGGTCAAACCATGTGACTGTAACCCGACTTTTGTGGGTTCAATTCCTACTGCGTGAAATGTATTAATATTTTAATATCACGCAATGCCTCGAAAGTTATATTTGCCGCATATGCAAGGATATCCTTGCATATGCGGGATGCAGCGTGAAGTTGAAAAAAATATACCCGTTAATTGTCGCTGTATCGTTTTTTTTATCAAACCTGATAACAGAATATAAAGTATCGTTCACAATATAAAGTATTGTGTTGTATTAGTATCGAATTTGTGATAAGGCATACTGTTTTTCTTTCTAAGCACTTTTGTTTACTTGCCAAGCTTAAGATTAGAAGATTTACTGTCTACTCGACTAAATATACAGATATAAATAACATGTATATAAATTATATATTGATAATTTGTCATTTAAAGTTATTTCTATACTAATATACAATACATATTTCATAAACAAGGAGTTTTAAATATCAGAAAATTTTAATACGTTATAGCAATGAACTATTATGATAATCTTAATTTTTTATCTCGGGATTTGTTAAAATTAGTTTTTTAATTTAACATATTTTGGGAGTCTGGGAATGTAGGGTTAAGACACTCCGTTCCCATTAATACACTTCATTTCTCTACTTTTCGCTGAATTCTAGAGGCGATTGCGTGTTGAGTGGCGCAGCTCAAAGCCGCACTTTGCACCAGACACAGAAATTGAAAATATTAAATATTTCAATTCCTCGAGTGGGAATCAAACCCACAACAGTCACACGCTTGTGCTTGCCACTGCACCACGACTGCCCTCATATCTCTACCTAAAATAACTCTATTTCTATACAAATTCTTTTACCAAGAAATCACACTATGTATTGACTTGCATTGAAGATAAAACTAAGTTAGAGCATAAATCTATAGACGTCGGCGCAAACTTTAGACCGATGGGGATTAGTCTTTCCACTGCAGTCTTTACTTAAGTTCCCGGTTTCGGTGCCAAAGCGGTTCGATTAAATGAAATTCTCCTGATTACTTTTATCTTCGTAGTTCGAGATTTGAAGTGATGATCAGTTCTTTTGGCTTGCTAAATTTAATTATTGTATAATTAAATCGTTTTTTTATGGAATATTTGCGTAATACTTTAGAACAGCGTCTGATTGTAAAGGTAATGGTTGTGGGTTCAAATTCCACTGGGGAAAATAATATAGTAATACTATTCGTCTCCTCGTTATAATTAGAAGAGGAAGCGCATGTGTGTCTTTTAAGATACTTCCTACTTATGGGATACAATGTGTAGCTGAAAAAAAAGGTTATAGGTTAGATTAAATGATATACTGAAATTAAATGTTGCATGAAAAAAGAGGTAGATGGCAGTAGACTAGGCGAAAGAGGTATATAGAGACCGTAGCGATTGACGGTCCGTCCTCTCTGGCTACTTAGAGACAAAGCGTAAAGTTAAAAAAAAAATTAAACCTATTTCTACATGTACCTACTTAAGAGATAAGACTTAAAGAATTTGAAATTGACTATGGATGGTGATTTTCACTATATTTTATTAGATTTTAACTTTGACATAAAAAGTTTAATCATTTGTAAACCTTACGTTATACTTTACAGCTCTTTTTTTTAGCTCAGATTGGGTTATTAAAATTATAATAACTTCTGAGGCCGGTCGTGGCGCAGAGGCACAAAGTGTGTCTGTAAAATCGACTCGTTGTTGGTTCGGTCCCCACTCGAGGAAGTGAAATATTTATTTACATTAATATCTTTTTTTGTTCGCTCTGGTGTCGAGGCAAAGCGCGGCGTTGAGTTCCACCACTCAGCACGCAATACCTCCAGAACTGGGCGGAAAGTGGGGAACAGAGTGTCTTAACACTAGGTTCCCTCTGCCTACCCTGCTGTGTGCGGGATACAGCGTGAAGCTGATTTATTTATTTTATTTTATAATAACTTCTCATACTGACTTCTGTGAGTGCTCGGCATCAAAGTACCGCACATAATACACCAGCCTTTAAATATTAGTATAGATTAACGCATCCTCACGCTATATAAACATAATTAAATAATTAAACGCTACTATAACAGTTATCTCTTAAGGCAGTCAGAAATTAACTCTTCAGAGTCACGTCCAAAAAGAAAGTTTATAGTCCATAAAGTCACTTAACATCATGCCAGCGGTAGAATGTATACTTGATAATACATTTTATGTGATTTCACCCCAGAATGAATTTGGATCGCGTGTTTTATGAGTGGCCGAAGAGATGCATACGGTTGTTGGGAATGAAAAGTAGAATTATTCTTAGTGACAGTGAAGAAACTTAGTTATTCTCGATAATATGTAATATAGTATATTTTATTGTAATAGTGAGGCGAGACTCGACTGTAAGCTAGATGGTTGTGGGTTCGATATTCACTACGGGGAGTTAATTATTTTCGTTTCCACTAAGCTCGTAACTTCTCGAAATCTTCTTCTAGGCTATTTCGGTTGTTGGAGTTGCGTTTAAAAGATGATAGGTACCATTTATTGCACCAATTAAACGAAGCTTCCTTATATAAAATGTATAGGAACGCAATATGATATGATAAATAAAAAAGAACGTTGATATTTTAATACAATATATTTAACCCAAAATCCTCAATTTTGGAATCTACCAGTTTCTTAAGATAGTCGTGGTCCCAAGATATCATATTTTTTTAAAATAGAAACGATTATAATTTATTTTTATAATATTGCTTGAGATCTGATATTTATAATAACGCGTTAAACCTGACGACAATGTGTCGTAAGAGAAGAATTTTGTTTATGTCCATCTTTTATGGCGGTCGTTCTGTAGAAGGGATGCCTTCTTCGAGATGCGCATATCAAATTAGTTTTAAGATTAATTTTCCGTCACTTCTGTTTTATTGCCACCGAGTAAAATGGGGAATAGAATAAAGAAACATGGACATGGGCTGTAATATTTCCATGTAATATTCTTTTTTATGGTTTTTATCAATGATTGATATGAATAGTTGTATGAAATATTTGGTACGTTGTCAAAATCTAGGAAAAATGACATTGCGGGAGCGGCGTATTTTTAACAGTATTTTTAACAGTCAGAATAGGCAGAGGAAACCTGGTGCTAAGACCCAATTTTTCAGATTATGCGTGTTGATTGGCAGATCTGAACGCCACAATTTGTCTACCAGAGTGAAAAAAATGGAAACAATTATGGTATTATCATTACGCCGAGTGGAAATCGAACCCACAACCATCATATTTACATACAGACGCTGTCCTACTAGACATGACGAATTGTTATAATCGTTATAAATAATTTAAGCTGTCTCGTTAAACGCGTTATATTGTTACACAATTTACCCATATGCCAACAGAAGTAAGGATGCTATGTGACAGTTAATGGGATAAATAAGCGTTGGTACTGTACTGGAAACGGCACTCTACTAGCTGTACAAGATTTATGAATAGCAGAGAGATAACCAAAATTCATATAGAATATCGTTTTTTTGGAAATAATGTAACATATAAACTTGTTTAATAATCCAGTAACATATTCTTAATATAATAGTAAATTAACTTAATTTAACATATACATTAAATATTATAAAAAAAATTATTAGAGGCCAGTCGTGGCGCAGAGGCACATGCATGCGACTGTAAACGCTATGGTTGTGAGTTCGATTCCCATTGGAAGAAATAAAAACGTAGTGTGATTAAGTTCCAGTCAACACGCAATGCCCCCAGAATTCGGTGGAAAATAATGAGCGGAATGATCTTAATGATAACGGATTGTCTTAACACTAGGTTCCCAGGTTCTCACTACCGACCCTGCTATGTGCGGGATATGGCGTAAAGCTTAAAAAAACACTTAATAAGCCATCAACTGTCCTCGAATGAGACTGCATTTGCATTTTATACCAGCCTATTAATGCAAAATTTGGTGCAGGTCAAAAAACAACCCTTACATTTCTAACAAAATGGTAGAACTTCATTATTTCTACATCATGCAATTTAGCCTGCATTGTCCACGTTTAATAGGAACTTTGTTACGAACAATAGGTTGGTATTATCCACATTATATACAAAATACGATATAGTTTCATCGGCAATGCGTATATTTTAGCTCATATGTCGTTCTGGAGCTTTAATGTGTTGGTTTAATAATAATATCAAATACTAAGTCTAATTTTGGTGGCTTATATTGTGACATATAATAGAAATATAATAAAGAAATTATATTTCTAGGAACTGTCGATTTTGTGGAAGCTTATTACAATTAAAATAAAATAAAATAAAATATATTATTAATTAAAAATGCTTTAAGTCTCCCGAATTTGGCGGAAAATGGAGAATTAAACTTAACACCAAGCCTCCCTCTACCTCGCTATGTAGCAGGGTAGGCAGAGTAATACGGGGTACAGCGTGAAAGTAAAAAAGTATATAATAATATATTTCTCCCTTGGCCATTAGAATCAACTAAAATATAATACAAATATAATAGGCGAAACAAAACATTTAATTTTGACAGATACAAAACCCCCGTCCGAATGGCATCCATCCACGTTTGTAATACAAAGTGAAAATGGAAACAGTAATAACAATAACGGTGTCTATTCATTTAACTCGGCTTTCAATTTAATTTAAGTCTGAAAATGTACTGACAGGTGTAGTTAAGGCAAACAGAATAAAACACAGCAATTTCCTGAGCACCGCAGCAGTGGAAACGGAGGTGATCATTTTCGGTATATAAACGCTTGTGTTTTACGATGGGTTGCTATCATTTTTAAATAAGTTTAGTATGTTTTTCAATTTGTTGTGGTTTGGTTCTAGTTATTGGTTGAACGGAATTAATGTAGGTTCGAATCTAGTAGAGGATAGCAATATAATAATGTTTTTTCCTGGATTCGACAAAGTGCGGTGTTAGGTTACGCTATCGCCTGTGAAATATCTGTAAATTAGTACTTATCTAAATTAGCGGATCTAATCCAGACCTCGGCTGCGACAGTCATCATTGAACGTTTGTTTATTTTGTTCATTTTATTAAAGCTATTTGACAATATAATAAATTTTATTCAAAGAAAAAATTCTTATTTTGATCCATTATGTGTGTGCATAGGGGCACCTATGTATATTTTTGCTGATATAAAGAAAAAATATACGTAGGGGCGATCAACGCAATTCAATTTGATGAGTGTGCCATTATAGGTATCTGGTATGAGTCTTTCGGTGCATCATGTTTATTAAAATTATATCAGCTTCATGCTGTATCCCGCACACAGCAGGGTAGGTAGAGGGAACCTAGTGTTAAGAAACACAGTTCCTCACTTTCCGTTGAGTTCTGGAGACATTGCGTGTTGAGTAGCGGAAGTCAACGCCGCGCTTTTGCCTTGACACCAGAGCGAAAAAATCAAAATATAAATCTAAGTAAATATTTTATTTTCTCGAGTGGGGATCGAACCCGCAACCAGTCGATTTTACGGGCACACTTTGTGCCACTGCGTCACGACTGGCCTCAAATCGTCAAATCATGTTTATTATTATATTAGTATTTAAAAGTTTGACTCGCTTATTCAGTAATAAGTACATATGTATAATACTATATAATATAATATATCTCTCCGGTTCGTCGGTTTGTCAATTACACGCAGACCTCACTTTTAATACTACATTAAAAATACTAACTATTAATATCATATTCTTTAAAGAATTCATATTTAACATTGGTTTTTATGTGAATTTGCCACGCATATATTTAAAAAAAAAATCAGCTTCACGCTGTATCCCGCACACTGCAGGGTGAACCTAGTGTTAAGATACTCCGTTCCCCACTATATATTTTTTTATTTATTGCTTATTATACCAAGTTACATATTATTACAATCAATTTTAGTATGATAGTTGAATTTAACTAAAAACTGATAATACAAAAAGATTTAATATTAAATATGAAAGCAAACGTCGTATGTTTTCAGTTCAGTGCTTTCTTCCTATTTCCTACTAACTCGTATTAAACGACTTCTATCGCCCAACAGCAAAATTGCTACCTATTTACAACCTGACCACATTTCACAGAAGTATATAAATCAAGAAATAAATTGTTTCTTTTATAAATTCAATATGATTTACCATGCTTAATAGATCTAGATAGTTCTAGACAGTTTTTTGTATGTACAAATACTAAAAACATGTTAGATTTATAGGAATTATCAAAACCTTATTTTATCTAACGCCATATTTTTTTTGTAATATACTAAATAAAATATAATATTTTAAACATGTATACACACATACACAATTATATATTCCTTCGCGATACAATCAAATATCTACCCATGTATACATATTCTGTACTGACTGACTATAAACGCAAAAGGTTGTGGGTTCGATTCCCACCCGAAAAATCGAAATATTCAATATTTTCATTTCTTCACTTTGGTGTCGAGGCAAAGCATGGCGTTGAGTTCCGCACTCAACAAAGAATGACTCCAGAATTCGATGGTAAATGGGGAACGGAGTGTCTTAATAGTAGGTTGGTTACCTCTACCTATTCTGTTGTATGCGGGATTCAGCGTGAAGCTAAGAATCTTTTAATTTGGACTGCATTCTTAAACTGTTAGATAATCCTGTGTTTTTATTCTTAGCAAAAATTTATAATCAAAATCATAGGTTTTATGCAAACATCTCTAACTGACAGCCCTGACCCTGGAGCTGTTTATGTAGCTATGGGAGCTTTATGTGCATTTGCAATAAAAAATCTTTTTTCTCGTAGATATTTAAGTGAATAAAATAATTATTATGATTATTTCTATATTTTTTCGAAGTCATTGTAAATCAAAAAATCAAAAGTAGAGACAAATATTCAATACCAAGTAACATTATTGATAACAATATAGCCCAAAGCATATAAATTTTCTACATCGTATTTTCCTACAGTTATTTTTCTTTTTGTGGCAATCCTTTGTACTACACTTTCAGACTTTTACAAACGCAGCTTTCTATCTTTTACAATAAATAGATACCACAGGGTTCCGCCCATGAAAAAAAAACAGAAGCCTTATAATGTCATATAATGAATGTCAAGACTATAATATTTTTTTAATACACGTAGAGTTAATTAAAAAAATATTCTTTAAGACTTTAAATCATCGTTATATTTCAAAAGATACAAACGTTTTTGTTTCGTTTTTGCTACATATTATCTAAAAATTTCAACGTAATCAAAATCTATAAGATACTTCCTTTTGACCTATTATAAAATGTAGCAAGAAGTGGGATCTTATGGTATAAAGAAAAAGAAACGAAAATTTTAAAATTATATTTATATACAAAAAAACGGCATTACAAACTTATATTTATAGTTAATGTCATACAAAACATATATTATATATTCCCATGAACTTAGTTTGTTTTCTTAGAAGTTCTACATCTCGAGCGCCTACCCTATCCTAACCTTCGGTGAGCCAGTCAAATTCGCATTTGACCAGTTTTTTCTAGTACTACTAGTAATGATTAGTATTCAAGTGAGCTACAGCAACAGTAATACCTGGGACTTGAATGTACTTGAAAGCGAGTACATGTCTCAATGGAGAACTGTCCTCACCTAAATCAGGTTGATAAATGTGCTTCTATGCGTGAGAGATGGTGATTTCAGGGAAATGGTTCCCTTATGTCTTGTGTAAGTCTTGAACAGGGATTTACATATTTATTGGCTTGCAAGAATAATTTAATATTAATAATAATTGTATACAAAAGTTGAGGCCGGTCGTGGCGCAGCGGCACGAGGTGTGACTGCAAAACCGACTGGTTTTGGGTTCGATCCCCATTCGAGGAGATGAAATATTTATTTAAATTTATATTTCCATTTCTTCGCTCTGGTGTCGAGGTTAAGCGCGGCGTTGAGTTCTGCCACTCAACACGCAATGCCTCCAGAATTCGGCAGAAAGTGGGGAACGGAGTGTCTTAACACTAGGTTCCCTCTGCCTACCCTGCTGTGTGCGGGATACAGCGTGAAGCTAA
>JAAIXJ010001689.1:0-43891 GCA_013403705.1 Heliconius hermathena | reverse complement strand
GTTTCCTGATCCGAGAGAGGAACTCATCTTTCTTCCAACGGCAGAGAAATTTTACAATTATAGGTTTATTCTTTTTAACACTTTTATCTTTTGCTGCAACTCTTGTTACGAAATCAATATCGGTATTGACATTGAGATTAAAATCAGCTTTGTCAGCAAGGCTTTGAATAATCGTGTTTAGATTTTCACTCTTTTTTTCGGGAATTCCATATATTTCGACGTTAGATCTACGGGACCATTGTTCTCTTTTATTATTTTCAATTTCAACAGCATCCATTTTATATTTAAAGGAATTGAAGTCCGAGCATTGCACAGACATGTGCTTAATTTCAATTTCACAGTTATCAACTCTCTTATTTAAATCCTCAAATTTATTATTAACAAAATCCAAAGTATCTTTAATACTAGATACCTCTTCACGAAGACATTTAAGGTCGTTAAGTAAAGGAGCAATAGATGATTTAATTTCAGTTCTCAAAATTGAAATTTCCGAGGCTATTATAAACCTCACTTGATCCAGGAAGGAAGTATCTTCGAATTGACAGGACGTGTCCATCTCACAGGTTGACCCTCCTCTACGTAAAGTAATATTCTCACTGCAATTTTACTTTGACGTATGACCTCGGATAGGCGTGTTGTCATTGGTGAATTGTCTGGGCAAAGTAAGTTTACAATCGGGACAGATCCAGTTGATTCTATCTTGTATTGCTGCCTTTTTGGCACCTGCTGGATTCAGACAACTATAATGGAATTTAAGTCCACATTTGCTACATGAGAGTCCATCTGCCGCACCTCCAGCCATAGATTTACAGCAAGCGTACTTCATTTTGCTTTTTAATTATATGCTTGTGAAATATTTAAAAAAAAAATACCTTTAATAATATAAAAAGCAAAAAAGAAAAAAAAACAATAATACAAAAAAAGCAAGTAAGTCTCGAACTTGGATTACACTGTAATCAGCCTTGCAATTCAACCATTAGGCCAAGAACTGTCGTTTGACTTCGATAAAAAAGCGCATCACTTAACACTTAAAAGCGTTAGTAATAAAGACCAGTTTTGTTGTCTAGTAGCGTAACGGATCATATGCACTCTCAAAGTCACTCAATGTCACTGATTATAAAACTTGCAACTTTTACTGACAAAAAAGTAAAAAAACACTGATGTTGAAGAATTAATTTGCACATAATTGTCTTAATACTATATTAGATCTTATTTATTATAAGTAAATGCTTTAAATGCAGTTAAAAACTTCATTATTTATAACTTTGAACACGGACACAAACAATATAGCATCTGGTCATTGCGGTAGCACGTACGCAACTGCATATTCAAATGGAATATGTTGATGGACATTAAGCAAGAAAGTATGACGTATTATACAGGTATTTTATATATTTTAGCAAACAAAGCTAAATTCATGGAAAGTAGTGACTTTTTATTAGGTCATTATATGGCATATTGCAAAAATCATATATAAATATAAATAAAAAACAACATTCATGTCAAATACACGTTATTATTTTTATTCAGCTAAACGCTGTATTGTGCTAGCATCCTGCTTATAGGCAGAGGGAACCTAGTGTTAAGAACTCCGTTCCCCACGAATTTTGAGGCATGGTTGAGTGGCAGAGCTCAACGCCACGCTTTGCCTTGATACCAGTGCGAAAAAATCAAAATATTAATTAATAATAATTCATTCCCCCGAGTGGAAATCGAACTCACAAACATGTTTGTGCTCCGCTGCTACGATGGCCTCTTATAATACTTATTTAATAATACTTATTTCAGCACATAAAATAATAATTAAATCTAGAAAAATCACACAAGATTAACGTATATTCCATATATAATATTCAAATATAATAAACCAAGTTTTCATAGCAAAAATCAATTTCATCCGCAACCCTTCAAGCCACTCGTGCATATTGCTGATCGCTACTGCACTCGACGATTAACTGAGAGTTATACCTGAACCGATGTCGAATTCTTTAAGCAACGCTTTTTGGTTGAATATGTTCGGTAAATATCATATGTGGAATTAGAACAAGTGGTTTTGCTTTATGGTGGTCGTGTTTGCGTTGTCGTGGTCTGATTGTAAATGTGAGGATTGTGGGTTCGGTTCTCGTTTGGGGCAAAGTCAAAGACAAAGAATGGCGTTGACTTCCAAAACTCATTATACAATGTCTCGAGGATTGAGCGGAAAGTGAAGAATAGTGTTTTTTAACACCAACGGTTAAGTTCTGCTAGGTGGGAAAAACTGCAACGTAGCCCGAAAGGAGGGTAATGGTTTAGCGCGTATGTACGTACGTTCATTAGTTCGCTTATAACTGTTAAACCAATGAACCGATTTTGATAAATAATGCGTCGTTGGATTTGTCTTTATTGGGCAAGTGTTACTAGATATATTAATTTAATTTATACAGTCGGGATTTGTGTTTCCTTTATTAATGCTTAATTCATCTGATACTTCACATGTTTTGAATTTTGTAGTTTTTAAGGCTGAAAAAGACTTAGTCGTAAATGATATATAAGAATAGGTACGTATCGAAAATCGTAAGAAAATAATATGAAATAAGTAATGTTTGTCGTTATTTTGAAAGATTAACTTTTCTTATGATCAATATAATATTATTAATGGGATTAAAACGAGTCAGTTTATCGGATTAAAAGAAAAAAGTTTTCGATGGATTCCAATCAATTTATCGAATTGACATATTTGATATTTTACTAATAAATATTATATACCTATACATTTATGTGTAAAAAGAAACTTCGAGTTTTAAATAAATATTAAGTTATTCAAAACTTACTTATTTAATCAAAATAACAGAACACTGTAAACAAGAATTGAATTTATTTTATATTATAAAGCACATACATAGTTGGAGTAAAATATAAATCTTACTAACTTACACATTTTATTTTGCTTGCTACCTATAACAAAGTCTGAGTGTCACAAACCTAAAATACTTATGCAGATAAGAAAATCGTCAGAATTTTCTTGGCCAAAAATTCAAATACAAATAAATTTGTTGTATTTCTTTAAAGTATTAACATGTTGGTTGGTTGCCAAGCTATCTGTGAATTCCGTTTTATCTTAAACCCCCCTATAATTTATCTATGGTGTTTCCATTTGCCATGGAATAGATATTTGTGCAATCTATTTAGAGTTTTATTTAAGTTTAGCTTTCATATTTGCTTTTTCCCTTTTTATGATGCAATCTCTTTTATTTACTGATTGAATGCTGTGATAAATCATACATTTGTTCGTCAGATGTTACTTGTTAGCTTATTAGGTTTGTTTATAGCTTCACTCTGTACTTCCCATATGGCACGGTAAACAGAGGGAGCGTAATGCTAAGGCAGTCTATTCCTCATTTTTCGCCGAATTGTTAAGACATTGAGTGGCGGAACTCAACGCTGCGTTTTGTTCTGTTGCCATTGCAAGAAAATGAAAATAATTATTCATTTTCCCTAGTGGGAATTGAACCTATTATTATCACTTCGCAACATTTTAGATCAAGAAAATTTTGAAACTAACCCAAAAAATGTTTTAGTATATAATAATATAAACATTTTCATTCCTTAAGTAAAATTTAACATCAAACATCAAAATAAGCAAAGGCCATTGTACCCAGTCGTATATCTGTAATGCTCTGGTTCAAGCATCACTCAGTTATAATTCACGCACACATCGCACGGAAATTGAATATTTAAGTGAGATCCTCATATATTTTGAATTAGACCCAACGTCTTCTGATGTCTTACGTTTCTGTACAGAAATGGCTAGTTACGAGTATGTATTTGTGTATGTTTACCTTATATTTGATTACAAAACAAATACTTAATAAGTAAATATATTGTAAATAAGTAAAATAAAAGACATAGCAATCAAAGGATACAAAAGCATTGGTTTTGCTGCATAAAATTTGCTGCGTACTAAATTTAATTGTACTTCATGTTTCTGGTTTAATTATAAAATTTGGCAAGTGAGAACTTAGAATAAAAACTAAGGATCGAGGAACTAAAAAGAAAAAGAGAGGAGAATTTAAAAAGCGGATTTTTTTAGCTTCACGCTGTATCCTGCATATAGCAGGTTAAGCAGAGGGAATCTAGGAACCTAGTGCTGAGACACTTCGTCCTCCATTAATAAATTGCTCATTGTGTGGCGGAAATCAATGTCACACTTTGCTTCGTTACCAGAGCGAAGAAATCAAAATATTAAATATTACTTTTTTACGAATAGGAATCGAACCCCCTTTGCTCTTGCGCCACGACTGCCTTAACTATTATAGTTATATTCCTGTAAAATGTGTTTTATTTTTATATACTTGTAAATTTGTTCAGTGTATACAATAAATATTTTAGACGATTTATCCATCTAGCTAAATATTATATTAGCACTGCTTAGTTAATACTAAGCAATAATTAATATTATTTCGTTTTGCTTCTGCTAAAGTTATTAAATTTTAGGAACAAACTTTATATTTTTCAAAAAATTAAGAATTTTTTTATATAGGTATTATTTAAAACATTTTTTTTTATAAAAATTGAAATAAATATTTAATACTATCGAAAGTGACCGCCGTGAGTGACTATAACCGCGATGGGGGAATGAATTAGTATTTATTAATATTTTCATTTCTTAGTTCTGATAGAAAGGCAAAACGCGGCTTTGATTTCCGCTACTCAAAACGCAATGTGGACTGGAAAAGTGTGAAACGGAGTATCTTAACACTAGGTTCCCTCTGCCTGCAACAGCAACCTGCTTGCAGAATACAATGTAAAGCTGAAAAAAAAAAACATTTTACATACAGTATATCAAAGAAATGCAACAATCGAGAATGATAACAAAGTCGCAATTTATGTAGAGCATTATATTCAAAGAATGTTACTAACAATGTAGCGCCAGTGGTCGCCAGATCACGTTTGTAAATCAAATATACTGTATATTTCCATTTTGCTAAATTGATTTGGATTGAAATTGATTTCTAACAGTTTTTGGTTATTATATTTACTATTCACGCTTACTATGTACTACAAACTACTTAGTAGGTACACTGTAGGTATATTGTAGAGACAAGTAGATCTGCTAAGATTTCCTTAAAATAATACTTCTTTCCATTTTTTTATCTCCTCGCTTTGGTAACAAGGCAAAGCACGGTGTCGAGTTCCGCTACTTAACCCGCAATTAAACGCTCTAAATTCCTTGGAAAGTGGGGAACGGAATGTTTTTGAAATGGAACTATGTTCTACACTGTCATGTGCATGATACAGCGTGAAGCAAAAGTAAAACATAATAGTAAAATCTATTGATACATCTTATATAATATATTTTTTTCATTCCAGGCCTTATTATAGACTGCTTTTTTTTAATACTATACAAAATTTTATACAATACAAAATTTTATATAATGATATAATTGTTTATAATCTAATTTCCTTATAACTGCACAAAACAAACACTTCGACGAATCCCTCACAGACAGACATACAAGGGATTCAATTTCCAATATGATACGATGATGTTGTTTGAGATAGCTATGTAATTAAAAGGTAATTAATTAATAATAACAAAGAGCTTAACGATTATCTATCACGGCGTCGCGCGTACGTGAATACTATGAGTATGTGGGATATATAGAATTATGTATTCATTTACGGTAATAACATTGGGAAGAGGCTTAAGTAGGAGCTTATAGCGGAATTTTATTCATTTTATGAGTGACTAGTTGCGTTGAGGCCAGTCCTGGCCAGGGTGCAAAAACAGGCAAAGGGTGCGTGTGACTGTAAGCGTGATACGTTGTGGCTTCGATTCCCACTCGAGGAAATGAAATATGAAATATTTTAATTTTCTCAATGTTAAGTTTCGTCATTCAACACGCAAAGATTTCGGCGGAAAGTGGGGACGTAAGTGGTTAATGGGAAATGAGTGTCTTAACTCTATATTCCCATGTCTCCCCTCCCTACTCTGCTATGAGCAGGATACAGCGTGAAGCTAAAAAAGATGTAAAAAGATAAGAAATTTTGTTATTTTTTTGTTCTGATATGAGGTGGAACTTCTAATAATAATAAAAAAAGAACACGATCCTTCATCTTAATTCTGTAAATTGAGTGGGTACAATTCTCACTCGGGAATTGAAATATTTTCATTTCTTTGCTGTAGTAATAAGACAAACACGGTTTTGAGCCTTGCTACTCAACATTCAGTCTCAAAACAGAACGACAAATAAAAATTGACTGTATCATCACTTGTTTCTCTGTGCTTACCAGCTACATGCGGGATACAGCGTGAAACTAAAACAAACAAAAAACAGAAAACTGAGCACAGGGTTGTAGGGGGTGTTGACTAACCATAAGATAATCCATATGCTCGTTCATCTTATCTTTTCCATAAAAAAAAGAATCCAATAAAACGCTTCCTCTTATAACCTGTACTGAAACCTCGGAACAAGTGTAATTGAGTTGTTCCACCGTTCCGATAGACTCCTTTAATGCGTACAGTGATACATATTAATTTGCTTTGTTAGTAATTAAGTTTTGAAATGGTTTCTCCATAATTGACGTTCAGCGATGTTTGTATTTATTATTCAATTTTACAAGCGCTCGCGCTTACTGTAGAGTGAATGTTTGGCATTTGGCGTTGATAAACATACGGAGTAAACTTTGCATAAGATAGGTACTTTTAATTGAACGTGTAGTTGAAGTTTCAGTTTTGAACTAAATAGTATTTTGATTGCAAATGAAATATATAAAATAATATCTAATTATATTACAGGGCAGTCGTGGCGCAGCGGCACGAAGTAAAACCGACTGGTTGTGGGTTCAATCCCCACTCGAGGAGATGAAATATTTACTTAAATTTATATTTCCATTTCTTCGCTCTGGTGTCGAGGTTAAGCGCGGCGTTGAGTTCTGCCACTCAACACGCAATGCCTCCAGAATTCGGCAGAAAGTGGGGAACGCAGTGTCTTAACACTAGGTTCCCTCTGCCTACCCTGCTGTGTGCGGGATATAGCGTGAAGCTAATTTTTTATTTATATCTATATTAATTAAAGGGAGTATTTATGTGTATAAAAGACTATATCTATTCTTTTCTTTCTAAAAAGATAAAATCTGAAAATTGATACTATCAAGACGGTAAAAATAAGTTAAGTATGAAAGTTAGATCAAAGAACGTAGGAAATTATAGCGTGATTTTTTTTGTAAATATTAATAGAAATGATTTCTTTATAAAAAGTAAAGATAAAATACCATCAAAACATGAAAAAGAGTTATGTTGAATATTAAGCAGTGCCTCTTTCACCACTTCACCGACAAAAAAATGAAAAATCTATAAAAACATATTACGTGTAGGATGTATTGTATTTGCAAGTTGGTGTACTTTCCGCTTGTACTAAAATTTAAACAACATTAACTGAAATTTGTATCCCTGACCACACAAGAAAAAACATCTACTGCGCTAGGATGATAGTGGTAATTTTCAATACATTATTTTAATAATATAATAATATCAAATGAAAACTAGGCAAATTATTTGTGAAAAAAGTAATGTGCCACGGATCACAATACTACTATATAAATTTTAAAGACATTTAATTAAAATAATAAAAAAATAATAGTAAAAAAGTAGTTAAAAGATTATTAGGTGGATATTTGGTTTGGTGCCTGGTGATACAAAATAGCCAATTCAAATTTAGAGCTTCAATTTTATTCCGGGTGAACTCAGAATTCGATATCCTATTCTTTGACGGTGAAGTGAAGAGTGACGCTTTACTTAACATTCAACTTGGGTCTCATTTCACATTTGTGTTTTGGATGGGATTATACAACAAGTAAATTATCCGACAAAGGGAAGAAAGAGATTATTATCAACTCTGCCTTTTCATGTTAATAAGTAATATTAAGAGGATAGGAAAAGTCTTCGAACATAAGCATTTCGAACTACGTTATGATAAATAACCAATTATATATTTTAGCTGTATTTCACCATTGTTAAATAGGTAAATTTGTTATTCTCAGAAACACTCGTAGTGTACTGTTTATCTAAAAGTGAGAGCGTCGCAATCAGCCTGTCTCTACAGAGTGCAGGCACAAAGGCATTACGACGACGAGCTCTGATGTTACTTACAGTATATACTAATTTGTAAAACTAGAGCGTTTGCTGGAGTGGATGTTCATATTAATAACATATGTGTGTCATTTTACATTTTTGTAATTTTTTGTAATATTCAATTAAAGTCAATTTCTCTTTTGTTTTTATATATAATAGCTTTTTGGTGAACCATTTAATATTTCATTTCCTCGGCCTGAGGCTAAGCGTGACGTTAAGCTCCGCCACTCAACATGCAATGTCGAAAATTCGGCGGAAAGTAGGGAACGGAAGTGACTTAATGGGAACGGAGTATTATTAACACAAGGCTACTTAGACTATTTCCTTTAACTCTGCCTAACCTGTTACAGAGTGAAGTAAAATTAAAATATACTAGCTGCACGCTGTATTCCGCATATATTGGGGATAGGCAGAACTGATGAACCATAACCGTAGCATTTACAATAAGACACTGTCCCACTGCGTCATGGCAACCTCTGTTTTATTATTATTTCCTCTCTCGTAGATATGATTATAGTTGGATGTTTTTCAGTACTTTTACGTTTATTATTAGATATTAGGCCTATCCATGCATGCATGTGAAGTATTTTATATACAAAGACACAAAAAGTATATTTATTTATATAGCAAGACAAATATTTGTATTTAATTTTGTGTGCGTAAAAAAACGTTCACCGCGGTCTTAATAAGCCCATAAAATATTTATGTGGAAATAGATCTTTAGTTCTCGAGTTCTTTTTGAATATTTCTGAATATATATAGCCCGATACTATGTAGAAGCGAGATAGAGTTCACTGTATCGTTATGCAAGCACTTTACTCTAACATTTCAATAATATAATGAAGTATTTCATAACAGATATGTCTTCTTTGTAAATCTACTTAACCTATTATCTATCTACTGTTAACCTACCCTGATAAAAGGGATTTAAGTTTACTAAATAAAGGCTAAATAAAGTGTTTGTGTTTTTTTTTCTACGTTGTCTTCATCTAAATGCCCTCGCGAGTTGCTACTACTAGATTGAGATAATTGGTTTACACTTGAGTTATTTAATTGTTATATTCATAATCAGCTTCACACTGTGTCCCACATACAGCAAGGAAAGCAGAGGGAACCTAGTCTTAAGATTTTTGTATCGCTATTTTAATTTATAATTAATTGGTTTACACTTGAGGTATTTAATTACTATATTATTATTATTTGTAATAATAAGTATGTTCAGTGATCGATACTTTAATTTATAAATGATTTAATTTAAGTTACAAATACATTAAAATCTTTTAATTTGCCCAAATTTCTATTATGTCGTATGGGTCTCGAATGTTCGGGGTGTTGCATGTCATACAGTGTTGAAGTCTTCAGGGGGTTAATTTAGGACTTTATTAAGGTGATTCACCCTCTAGGAAACGCCATCGTATTAACACTTGTCTGTGGTTTTAATTTTAAAACGATACAGATATTATAAGTGATATCCACGCCCCGTGAGTATCTGGGTCATTGCGAACGAATATGGTTAGTGTGTGTTAGCCAACTAATATCTATTTTGCCTTTTCTGACGATCGTATTTATAATCATACCCTATTACATTTTTTGTGATGTTCATTAGATTTGTTTTTATACATAACTTTTTAATAATTTATGTAAACAAAGTTACATATTTATGTCTTTGGACCTTCTAAAAACTACTTACTCATTTACACTGAAGATATTTCAAAATAATCAAATCTACACTTTATTTCTATTTTCACATATGAGGAGCAGATTTTTCGTTAAACCAAATTATTGGGGGAACTTAGTAAAGTTTCCATTAATTTTATATTTTTTTTTTAAAATCACTAAAACACTCATTTGAGAAAATAATATGTATCGATGTGTGATATTCTAAAGATAAAGAAATTGTTTGGCTGAACGCGCTAACCTCAGGAACCACGGGATCAAGGGACTTTGAATTATAAAATCTTTTATGGATAAACAGTCCGTTTATCGAGATAAGGCTATTATAGTAGGCTAGTAAATATATTATAATATAACCAAACTACATCATACACAATTCTTAGTTAATTATATATATATATATATATATATATATATATATATATATNTATATATAATACAAAAATTAAAATATTTTGTCTGTACATTTAGAAATGGATAGAGGGACACTTAAAAAGAATAATAGAAAGCAAAAACATTTTTTTTGAATTTTTTGTGTCTGTCTGTCTGTCTGTCGATATGTATGGTCATATTTTTCTCTGAAAGTACTGAACAAATTTACTTAATACTTACACCAATAGCTTTGTTTTAACTCAACTTAACAATTAAAGTTGTTTCATCAAAATGGGTTGATTAAAAAAAAGTTATCGTCATTTGAATGAACTCAAGGCATTAGTTTGCCTGCGAATGTTATATAGCAATCGCGCTGGTAAGATTCCTGGCTAAAGAATGACATTCGAAACGTCTTGGTTATATGACTGTTGATAAAAATATATATTTTTGAAGCACTATTATACAATATTTTATACAATAAAGTAAACAAAATTGAATTGTTAGTGGAGATTACCTTCATAAATCATAACAGTTAAGTTTAAGTCGTAATTAATTCAACACAGAGATAAAGAACGATTTGATCTTCAAAGAAATATCAAGTAAATACATCGATGTTTTGGTTTGTTCATTTGTTTAAAATAAATCTATACAAAAATGCTTAAACATCCGTTCAACGTGTAGACTGTAATAACTACATATTTATCAATTATACATTTATCTAATCATATAAGTAACTAATTTAAAAACTCTACAGGAGTTAATATGCAATCATTACAGTTATTATTATTACAAAGAATATTATGAATCCTTATCAAAATCAATAATTTAACATTTAAGGCTGTTTCTGAAGCAGTACAATAAGTTATTAACTGTCATCAGCACATTTAACAGAGTTTTAAAAAACATAACATAGGCAAAAAGAACGTAATGTTACATGTGTATGTATAATGTGTTAGTATGTGTAAAATCTTGCAAGCCCAATTTGACCCACTTCCCAGTGTCAGATTAAGCTGAAATTTGAATTACGACTTCATTTCTGATGGCAATAAAATTACTTATAATAATATAATCAATATTGATGTTAATCCAAAATGGCCGCCGTAACAAAATGGCGGATTACAAATTTTTGCACAACCCCTGTGTGTAATGAAATGTTAATATATTTCTGGTTAAAAACTTTTACATTCACTGTAAATTTATGATATAATAGGGTAGTAATTACTCGAATGGCCAACACAAAAGGACTTAATCAATCTGTGAACGTACACAATTATAATGAATTTATTGGCATTCCTTGCCGTGTACCCGTGTGTTATTAAATATTTTATTATAAAAAAATTAAGGAATATTTGAAACATATTTTCAGCTTCATTCTTTTCTTTATGTAATAAATAATTTCAGACAGTGCCTTTAAAATAAGTTGTTCTTTAGTACTCTATTCAATAACTTAGTTTAGTTTCAGTCAGTACTGAATTTGGTGTAGGTCAACTGGGAAAAGAAAGTACTACTTACTTAATTTGATAAACTCAAGTTAGCGGGCTTATGCACTCATTTTGTGTAACTATAAATAATAATTTTTTTATGAAATAACTATAAGCTGTTACATTTTGCAATTTTTCATTAGTCTGTGCTATATGACGTTGCTTCTTACCAAATTTCAATATTCTGAGTTCACGAAAGTACCCTTAGTTTGACGTCCTTGCAAGAATAGAAAATTTGCGAAAATTTCTGGTATAAACAGCTGTATTTTTATATTGCGTTGACTTAGAAGTTTGATTTTTTCATAGTTCTAAGAGACAGTAGATCTAAGTATTTGATATAAATTCCAGCTTGATACCTCTCCGCATTCCTGAGAAAAAGAGTCTTGACAGATAAGGGTTCCGTTCTTAGAAGTACGGAATCTTAATAAAATCATAAATATTAGTTATATATAGTAAAAGCTATTTTATTATTGATAGAAACGCAGTAGGATAGCATGTGACCGTAAACGCGAAGGTAGTGGATTTATTCCCCACTCGTGGAAATTATTATTTTCTTTTTTCCCGGTTCTGGGCCTGTGTCTCAATGTAAGCTTTCATTAAGGATCGAGTTCTTTTGAACACAAAAAAAATATAAGGAGAAACATGGAAATAATATAAATAAATATATACCTTATCATTAAAGCAAAAAAACATATAAAGACAAAAACTAATATCAAAAACAAAGATAGAGCAGAAAGTTCCGACCGACCGGCCACCCTTCGGGCAAGTCATCCGGTAAATAACAATGCAAATTGAAGGTTTCTAAATATACGATGGAGAAATAGATACGTAAATAATATTTTATAGATACTTGTTGTTGCCCGCAACTTTGTTTGTGTGGACTTTAACAAGTAAAATTGAAAATCCTGCTTTCCCTTCCCGTAGAAATATAGAGAAATCCATTCTGTTGTTTGTCAGTCACGTTGTAACCCTTGAGTTTTATGTAAGTATATTTAAATAGATGTTGGATCTAAATAAGAGTTTTAACTAAAAATAAAAATACGTTTTTATGGCCATCGTGACAATCATCATCAGTCTGATTGCACTGCTGATTGTTTTCACTGACTTATTTTTGGTAAAAAAATGTTCGGAGTTGAGTTTTGTCAGAACACAACACGCAATGTCTTGAATTCAAACAATGTCTCTCTCCCACAACCTATAACTACCTACCGTTTCAATAACTGAAAAATGAATACATGAGCCGGATCTTGTCTTTAATTTATTTTATAATTTAACATTATCATATCCCATCATTATTTGGATTTTTTTTAATAACTAATGAATATGCCAAATGGATTTTATATTTTTTTATAGTCTGTTATACATACTACTTAGAAGAAATATTTTACGCATAAAAAATATAGTAAGATTAATTACTAGCCTCTAGCGAGGGAACTTTTCGTTTATCTTTATGCAAAGTGAAATAGTGGAACTGTTCAAATTCTATTGAAACAATCATGAAATTGAATTCAATGGAACATTTGAAAAGTAATCTTAATTAAATTTTTAATGAAACTCCGCGATTTCTGTCACTGTTCTGGAGAGATATTGTGCTCTGTAGTATAAAGTATTTGATTAGGAAATATATTTATAATCATATATAGCATATATGAGGCCGGTCGTGGCGCAGCGGCACGAGGTGTGACTGTAAAACCGACTGGTTGTGGGTTCGATCCCCACTCGAGGAGATGAAATATTTACTTAAATTTATATTTCCATTTCTTCGCTCTGGTGTCGAGGTTAAGCGCGGCGTTGAGTTCTGCCACTCAACACGCAATGCCTCCAGAATTCGGCAGAAAGTGGGGAACGGAGTGTCTTAACACTAGGTTCCCTCTGCCTACCCTGCTGTGTGCGGGATACAGCGTGAAGCTAATTTAATTTTTTTTTTATATATAGCATACTATATAGTGAATCGTCTTCTTGTCATGGACTTTAATGTCACTCGGAAGAAGAAAGTAGCTGAGAAACGTAGGCTTTGGATCAAATGGTGGTTGCTGTATGGACCAATGTAGAACAACTTCCTGACAGAGGTGAAAAGTCAAAATCTCGATGATTGGGATTAACCACAATCGGCAATCATTACGGCGTTCTTGGCATTACTAAAGGAGGACGTGTCGTCGACAGAAAGACGTGGTGGTGGAATGACAAGGTGCAGGAGATCGCTCGTGAAAAGAAGGATGCCTTTAAGAAGTGGCAGCAATCCAACTCTCCTGAAGACAAACTGAAGTACTTAGTAGCGAAGAGTACCAGGACAAGACCTGTACCCAGAGCCCGCAATGAGAGTTTATCACCTCTATATGATAAACTTGAAACTGTGGAGGAGCAGAAGCTTATATACAAACTGGCACTTGCCCAGGATAAAGTGACGCAAGATATCCCAAAATTTCTTCGCGTCAAAGATTCCCAGGGCACGCTGCTCTGTAGTCATGCCTCTGTGAAAGAGAGGTGGAGAAGCTACTTTTGAGGAGTTGCTGAACCTCAAACTTATTGTCCCAATAACCTTTGTCGAAACTCGTAATTGGCTTAGACTCTCTTGGTGTGCGCATGCATACTGACCTTTTTAACCATATCTTGGACACTGGTTAAGTTTCATTACCCCTATTTACAAGAAAGCTCAGGAGATTCACGTCACGGAAATGAAGACGCTGAGATGGATAAGCGGAGTAACGACTCTGACCGCATACGTAACACACTCATTCGAAGAAGTCTTGGGGTCCGTGATTGATAAGCGGCAAGAGCGTCGCCTGAGATGGTTTGGTCACGTTGCGTGCCAGCCTAGGAAGTATGTCGGATGGAAGTGCCTTGCTATGTCTGTCTCTGAAGTTTGACCTCCCGGACGCCCAAGGAAGCGCTGATTGGATGTTATGATGCAGGACATGAGAGCCAATGGTCTAACCACCAAGGACGTTACAGAATATGCAAATTGGAATAGGTTAAGCATAGGAAGGCAGACCCAGGCAACATACGCCGGGATTAATGACATGAGAAAGAAGATACTATATGGTGCATATGAGACTCAAATAGGAACTTAAAGGATATTTGTTTATATAATATAATTTTCATATCTTTTAGCTTCATGCTATATCCCGTACATAGCAAGGTAGGCAGAGAGAACCTGGAAACTGAGTATTCCCATTTACTACCACCACACTTTTGTTTCATACTTTCCGCCGAATTCTGGAAACGCAATCTTTGCCTCATTACCAGAGAGAAAAATGAAAATTTATCTTTGATTCCACTTCGATTTGCCACTGTGTGGATCGACAAGATCCGAGATGAGCAAACCGGTTGATGTGGGCGTGGAGACCGGTAGTGTGTTCTACCTCCGCCTCTTTTGATCCGACATGCTAAATAATAAATTTATGATATGTTAAATGAAAATTGAGAAATTAAACTATTGTTATAAGACTCGATTTTAAGTTTAAAAATTACAGCTTAAACTAATTACAATCAACAATTTAAAAATGTAACGCAAGCATAACAGCAAATACTATAGAATAGACAATAAACATAATTTTATCTATAGCTTCAGCTAGCTCCATGGTTTCGTTGTGTTCAGTGTTGTCACTTTGCATTTCTTCGATGTTACCGCTTCGCGGTGGCACAACCGTATCGTCCTCACGACATTCGTCTATGGTTTCATAAATCTGACATACCTGAGAAATAATTGAAAGTATGTAGCTTGTTATATATTTTATTTTCATATATTTTATTTATTTACTTTGTACTAGACTGTCTATGATTGTTTCGAAATATACATTGACCTAGGGGCCAGCTCGTAGCTCCGCTACTTTGAACTACAGAATTATTTATTTACTAACCTGAAGTACTTTAATGCTTTAATAAGTACCTTCAAGGGTGGTAAGCAAAATAAAGCTCGGAACCACTGTGCAGTTAATATGTTCTGAATAGCGATTGTCTTGCACAGTCCCTTGGCTAATGATGTCATTAGCACCACGTGGACAATGAGAGCCAGAAGCACTCCTCCCAGCACAACCACGTATAAAACCACTAAAAAGAAAATTATTTAAAGGTTAATCCTTTATATTCTCCACTTTCCGCCGAATTCTGGAGGTATTGCGTGTTGAATGGCAGTTGCCTGATTAACATAGTGAGGAAAATGTAAATATTAGGTATATAAATATAAATTTCTCGAGCGGAAATCGAACCCACTACTTTTCGCGTTTACAGTCATTAGGGTAACTGACTGGCCTAAGTAGTATAATATATCTTTCGTCTTTTCTACATTAAAGTACACCATCATCATGTAACAATTGACATGAGTAGGACTTCATATGCAATTTGCTCAGATTTCTTTTAATACTACGCATTTCGCTACAGCATTCAGAAAAGGCAAGGCAGAGACAATAACCTCCAAATATCTTTATCACTTTTTAATAAGAAAGCTAGTTATACTTTATTTCTTTTAGCTTTACGCTGTAACGCGCACATAAATAATACTTACGTATAGTAGGCACGGTATGACAAGGTATCAAGTAGTCAATAAAACACATTCCTATACAAATAACGACAGTGCAATACGCGTAAAACCAAACTCTCTTCATATTAAGGGGTTCACTCCAAAAGGAAAGTAAAACAAATGTTACAAGAGCTGAAACAGAAATAACGTTTATACTTTAGGCACTTTAGTTCAGAAACTAGCAACTACTACTAATTATGTCCAATTATACATTCAATATCTAAAACTATTTTAAAATTTCGATTTTTTGGCCTATGCCAAATCTCCTTTACTAAATGTAAATCATTTCTTATTATACTATACTTCGATTACACTACATTACAACGATAACTTAGTCAGATGAATTTAGTAATCCGATGGCATTATACCCTTATAATTATTATGACTAATTGGTAAGAGTTATAAGTTACATTTTGTACATAATTCTTTAATAGAGATTAAAAGTTGTTGTTAAGAATATGGTAATATTACGCTGTGATTTACTTAGAAATATGTTTGTTTTTATGTAAAATTAAAACAAAGTACTTTTGTCATTATATTATGATAGGAGACGGAAAATTGTGGGTCCAAATGTAAAGAATTGAAATATGGTCTAAAAAATCGTTTTTTTTCTTTTTAATTTAAGAATATCAAATATTTGCTGAATTGGCAATCTGGAAGTTTAAGATCCTTAATCGTTTTAAATAATCCATTACATTAATACGAAAATAAGATTTTAAATCTGAGTATTTTAACGCATATATCTGTGTATATAATTACAGTAGAAATAAAGAAAATATTTATTAATTACTGAAAAAACAAAAAGCAATTCATTGTGAATCGATTAAAATCATTCATATTTTAAATGATGACACATGTGATAGCTGATTGACATTGATATCTTGTCTAATTATGTTTGCATTTTTTGCTTTACTCCTTGCGTTTGGTTTTGATGAGTTTTTAGTGTTTTCCATTTAGGAAACAAAATTTGTACGACCCTTGCTTCGTCAGTGGAAACAGATATTTTTTGGATTCTATAGACATACACGCTACTGATATGGATCGCTTTGTGAATTGTGCGATAACCTCACTTTTACCAAATCTCTAATAAGTCAGCTCTCCAATTACCAAAACTGAGAAAATTTTCATATAAGGAATGATGTATTTGAATTTATTAAATCGTACTATTTTCATCTCTTTACATTCTGGGCCCAACAATAAATGCAATCGTTTCAGTCTCTTTTGGAGTTGATTTAATTTAACATAATTGAAATATTTGTAGTGCTTTGACCGAAAGGAAGGAATGTTAATAATTAAAAAAAATTATGAACTTGACGATTTAAAACATATTTTTATTAAAAATAGAGAATACTACGGATAATAATAGATTTATTCTGCTTACCTCACCGCAATGGCATAAAATTGTGCAAAAATAAAACGTTAAATACATTTTACCTAATAATGGAGTATAAAAAACAATATTATAAGCGGTGGCACCACGTTTCAATTTTACATCAATAACGAATCTGTCACTTTGTCTAGTGCTGTTGTCGACAGCGCTATAGACACTGTTCCAAGTTGTGGCGTTTAACACGTACTGTTCCGATACAAGTTCCCATTCGTTCTGTACCACCTCATCTATATCTGCAAACTGAAATATTTGAAATATATATATGATAATGTTTGAAATAAATAATTATGTTCAAGTTTAACGGAATGTGGACAAAAAAAAATTATCATTATGTGGAATTAAAAACTAACTTAGCTATAGTTAAGAAAGTAAAATTTGAGGCCAGTCGTGGCGCAGGGCCACAAACTGTGACTGTAACAGCGACTGGTTAGGTTCAATCCCGACTCGAGGAAATGAAATATATATTTGCATTTATATTTCTATTTCTTCGCTCTGGTGTCGAAGCAAGCGCGGCGAAGAGTTCCGCCACTCAACACGCAAATGCGTCCATAATTCGGCGGTAAGTTTAGAACGGAGTGTCTTAACGCTAGGTTGCCTCTGCCTACCTGGCTGTTTGCGGGATACAGCGTGAAGCTGATAAAAAAAGCGAAATTTACAATAATATATTAATATATTTTTTTAGCGTCACGCGGTATCTTCACATATAGCAAGATAGAAAGAACTTAGTGTCAAGACACTTCGTTTTGGATTCAAGACAATTAAATGATATTTCGTGGCGCAGGGCCACAGGCGTGCGACTGTAAACGCGACGGTTGCGGGTTCGAATCTCACTCGGGGAAAGGAAATATTTTATACTTTCATTTCCTCACTCTGGCAACGTGGCAAGGCGGAGCTCAGTTCAAGGTGTTCAGTTCCACCACTCAGCATTCAATGCCTCCAGAATATGATAAGTGGGGAACAGAGTGTCTTAACACTAGGTTTTCCTGTTCCCTCTGCCTATCCTGCTGTGTGCGGGATAGAAAGCGTGAAGCTACAAAAAATATAATGATTCCTTCCGACGAGTGGGGGTCAAACCGACAACCATACAGCTGAGCTTAAAGCATTTTTAGTGCTCAAATACATTAAAATAGGTCGCTATTTTAGAATCAAATTACACATAATATATTGAAGTTAATAATAAAAATCAAAAGCTTACTATTCTCATTATATTACTTTTAGGATCGATCTTTTTCAACAGTATATGTTCGTGAAACTGCCAGGGCTCTATGATTATTGCACACTCGTATTCGTCGCGAGGCCACCTGTTTTAATAAAGCAGAATAAATTAATTTAATAGCAAATATGAGTACGTTTTTGTAGGTGATTAAATATTTCATTTGTTTTGGATTAATTTAAATTTTTATGAATATTATATTGCTTTTAAAAAGCTTTATGGACACCTTTCTCCCACCTATAGCAGGTGGTCAGAGAAAAACTATTGTTAAGACACTCCGTTCTTTACTGTAAAATAACGTGTCGTACGTACGTGTAGCGGTCAAATTCCATATCATGGCTCTTACCTACCAGATCAGGAAAATACAAATAGCAACCTTATTCAACATTCAACTGCAAGACAATTCAGAAGCGCAACATTTTAAATATTGTATGCATTTTAAGTATTGTATAATAATGAAATGAAAAGGAATGAAGGGAGGTAATGTGTTTTTGAAAATAATCATTATTTATTATACCGACAACCAGATTTTTTTTTTCAGAAATTATATTGTCAAAATGAAAAAAATAAAAATCGACAAAGTATTAGCTAGTTATATAATATTAAAAAATAACTATTCGCTTAAAATTACGTTTTGTTTATATTTCTTATAATTAAATAAACATAATAAACTTACTTTGTCATAGTATTGACAACGTCGTAACACCATGTGTTGACTGTAGTCTGCATGTGCAGGGTGGCTTCACCACTATTGACCATCGTGATAAGCTCGGGGTTCTTGGAATTTAATAAAGATATACTATCCGAGCTGCAACATAAAGTAGTATTATATATAGTGCAAAACAAAATCAACAAAAAAAATATTCCAAATTATAATCCTTTGCGGGTTGGAATCAAATACAGCAGTGTGGGCAAAAGGAACCTAGAGACAAGAAACTCCGTTCTCCATGCACCGCCCAATTTCCGTGACATTGCGTCTTTAGTAGCTGAAATCAACTCCGTATTATGTATTTTTAGCAGAGCGAGGGAACTAAAATATCTTAGGCTTTTGAGAAGTAATCGAGCCTACAATCGTCACATTCAAAGTGAGTCATGGATTCATGGTGAATTAACAGAATAAAAAGATAATATGAATGTTTCTATTGAGACAGAGGCAAATACATAGTTTAAATTAAACCTCTGAAGTCACAGTTTCAATTTGACAATACAAATCTGTATGTAGATTACTATCATTATACAATTCCTTTGTGACAAAAGTAGCACAGCGCTGAAATACTAAACACTTACTTGAAAACAGACAACGCTGGACTCCATATTTGGCCTTGTCGAAATGTGATATACGTAGTGCCGTTGAATTTACTAGGATTCCACGCCATACTGTCGTCAGTCCATCTCTAATAATAACATTTCAAATAAATACTATGGTGAATAAATGTCTAGAAACTAAAAAAGCAGATTTCATAATATAATATAAACACAAAAAGTAGTAGTTATTTATATTTTTAAATTAAATCTGCTCTTTAAGTTAGACAAGAGAGAGAGATTGTATAAAATATCATATCTAATATATATTAGTGAATGAATATAAAGTAAATTAACTAATCAAGCATTCATCGCAATTCGATTTATTCATTCTCGATTCGAGTGGGAATCGAACCTATGACCATCTTCATAGTCTGTCGTTAACGATTGCCTTCTATATACTTACTCTGACTAAAGATATTCCTGTAGTAAGCTTAGCATTAAACGCATTATAAGAAACGCTTGTAATTTTGATTCCTACATCAACAGGTAATTTTGGTCTGGGCGGAACGTAAGGATTTTTGTTGTATAACAAACTTCTTCTTAATTTGTCCGAATTGGAGAGCTGTGGTTCAACTGCGTTGGAACTTGGAGTTGCTGGAATTTTGATAAAGGCTTAGAACGAAGTTAAAGTAAATATTTTATGACACGACCTTTTTCAAATTTATATTACTGTAATTTCAATAAATATTCTTTTATTGTATTTAATATAAATAAGAAAACAACATTAAAAATTAGCAATTTAACATTTAGCTCACAAAGGTGGACTTATCTCCTACAGCCAACCAGTTAAAATGGATGAGTGACAAGCAGTGGGCAAGAGCATAGTATTATTAATACAATATTTTTTTTTTAAATAAAACAGTTAGTTCAAACATTAATTATAAATAGAAAAAGTTTATATTACTATAATTATAACCTGAATTAAAATTATACTCACCATAGGAACCATTGCTTGATGGTATCGGACAATCGTATAGGAATTTAGCCTCTACACCGTTCCATGCGGCAAAACTGAAATAATTTACCTCGATCGGGAACATATCTTGATACGTCAATATTGGCATGACTTCACCTTCACGTCCAAATTCAATAAGTCCATCTAAATGCAAATATGCGATATATTACACCTAATTCAAATGAATGAACTAGAGACCAGTCGTGGTGACGACTGGTCTCTAGTGACGAAGTATCGTAGTGACGTAGTGCGAGTGACTGTAGGCACGACAGGTTGCGCGTTCGATTTCCTTTCAAGGATATTAAATATATAATATTCTCATTTCTTATCTCTGGTATCGAGGGAAAGCGTTGAGTTCCTCCACACAATACGCAATGTTACCAGAATTCGACAGAATGTGAGGAGCGGAGTGTCTTTTAACACTAGGCTGCTTACTAACTTGCATGCGGGTTTTAGCGTGAAGCTGAAAAAAAATAGATCTTGTATTCAAATATATGTTTATATTTTAGACTAAAGACTTGCTTAACTATAACACTAAAATATTTTGTTTTTTTTTACTCTTGCATAGATCTCTAATTAATTACTTAGAAAACTCTCTGATGACTATCAGATGATTATACAATTGTTTCAATTACCTTCAGTAATTTTGATGTAAAATGCTCTAAACTCGATAGGAGATAGTATGCCAACAGTTTTTGCAGAAGCTCTCGCGTTTCTCTTTAAGTTACCTCTTAGTTCAGTAAACTTGTTGCCTCCTCCACCTACAACTGAAGGTGTACAAAATATATCATATATTATATAATGTCACATTTGGAAGCCTGATTTTGGTTAATTTCTATGAACATCATAATTTTCTTTTATAACATTATTTGTGTTTACACTGAATTTATAAAGAAGAAGTAGGCCCTTAGGCCTACTGATTTTGACAAACTACAAAAAACTGCAAAAGCGTGCTATAGTAAGCGTGACGGCTGTAGGTTTGATTCCCACTCGGAGGAATTTAATATTTCGTATTTTCATTTCATCGCTTTGGTAATGAGGCAAAGAGTAAATTCTGGGAAAAATAAAGTATCTTGATAGTAGGTTCCCAGGTTTCCTCTGCTTACCCTACTGTATATGGCTTGCAGCATTAAGCTGATAAGCGTACTACCAAGATCGTTCTTAAATTATACCAAACAATATCTCTATAGCAGGTGTGAACTAACGCTAAGTTATCTATTATATTTCCTTCCACAATGGTTATAGTCAATTCGGGTCCTCAATCATACTCGACTCCTCAATAGTTTATATTGACGTAAAAATAGCTTTTCTATATTCTATATTTAGGTTATATATTTTCAATAACCTTACCAAATTCGTAAACAGAGACGGTAGAATCCGGTTTTGCGACAGGAGACAGTAAAATATGTCCATTACTGGCTGCTAATGTCGCAATATGCATTTCAAATACGATACTGGGATCAGATTTCATCATTTTTCTCTCTTCATTATTCACCGTGTAAAAGGTTTCGTAGAAATAGCCGTGTTGGCAGAGATGCTCCTTACACTGCATTGCCACTGTTGATATATTAATATGGATATGTAACAAATACTGATAATATATAGATATTTTTTATGGCCACATCCCTTTTTGCCTTGATAATGACTATTTTTTCAAGACCAAGAAAAGATTCTTAGAATGGACAAATTATGTAAAATTAAAAATGTAAGCCTTATTTTTAGTTTAAATTCAATAAATTCTATTCATTTCATTCTGTCTCTTGTAATTATTTCAATTAGATTATAAAGTGAATAAATTAGTCTTTAAAAACATCCTTTATAGGTCGAGATCCGAGTGCAAAAATCTGCACGTATCTGTTTTTTAATGAAACTTATTTTTAAGAATCACACATGATATTATAGTAGAATAGATTACACCAGGGTTGCCTAGAAAAATCACACCGCAATCACCTTTAATTATGCGTTTTTGTTGAATTGTGATAGTGTTGTGAAAGGTATAAGATTTAATTGTATATCAAATTAAATCTTATACCTTTCACAACACTATAATATATGGTTGCCTGTAAATTATTTATTTATTTTATAATTAAAAATGAGGTATCCGTATCAAAAAGATAGTTACCTTAGTTTTTTCNATTACTGGCTGCTAATGTCGCAATATGCATTTCAAATACGATACTGGGATCAGATTTCATCATTTTTCTCTCTTCATTATTCACCGTGTAAAAGGTTTCGTAGAAATAGCCGTGTTGGCAGAGATGCTCCTTACACTGCATTGCCACTGTTGATATATTAATATGGATATGTAACAAATACTGATAATATATAGATATTTTTTATGGCCACATCCCTTTTTGCCTTGATAATGACTATTTTTTCAAGACCAAGAAAAGATTCTTAGAATGGACAAATTATGTAAAATTAAAAATGTAAGCCTTATTTTTAGTTTAAATTCAATAAATTCTATTTATTTTTAAACATTTTTTTAAACATTTTTAAAGTGTTATTCCACACTTAGGAAAGAAAAATACTTATTTAGAAAACGTATAAAAATTTGAACGTAGCGGGCGGGTATTTATTTAATTCTGTCTCTTGTAATTATTTTAATTAAATTATAAAGTGAATAAATTAGTCTTTAAAACATCCTTTATATGTCGAGATACGAGTGCAAAAATCTGCACGTATCTGTTTTTTAATGAAAAGTTTCATTTTTAAGAATCACACATGATAGTAGAATAGATTACACCAGGGTTGCCTAGAAAAATCACACCGCAATCACCTTTAATTATGGGTTTTTGTTGAATATTGCACTCATATATTTTTGATGTGAATCCAACATTATTTGAAAGAAAGTCACACTAGGAATTAAAATAACAATGGTTGCCATTTCTTAGTCTGCCGCAACTTCAGGGTTACCAAGCTTGAAAAGGTCACTTAATGTTGATAACTTATGTATATGTGAATTGTATATCAAATTAAATCTTATACTATAATATTTTTCTGTGGATAGTCGCCCCAGGGGCCACTATCCACTAATTATAATTTATTCCATAAGTAAAGGTAGTTGTTTTTCTTTTATGTTTTTCTACTTCATTTTTTATTTATTTGTTTTATGAAGTAAGTGGTGCTTTATTTAATTCTTTGGCGTTCATTATATACAAATTTAATTATTTATTTATTTATATATTTATATTTTATTTACTAAGCTTCAACGTAGCTTGATGAGAACGTATAGCTTAGTGGTCAGAGCGCCTGGTCGGTTTCCTGGAGGCGCGGGTTCGAGTCCCGCTTCGTTAAGTTAAGAGCTTCGTTCAAATTTTTATAGGTTTTCTAAGATAAGTATTTTTCTTTCCCAAGTGTGGATTAACACTTTAAAAATGTTTAATACATTTTCACAACTCAAAAAAAATACGCCAAGATACGCGGTGCGGTATACGGTAGATACATTTTCTTAACTTGTCGTACAAAAGGCTAGTAATATAATTATTAATAGAAATAAAATACTATTTTAGGAGAACAAGAATAAGTTATAAAAATTCTTGTCCAATTTTTCAACTAAATTAAACTTAAATAAATTAAAACTTTCAAAAATTACGTTGGCTAACCCACTGAAACTGAATAAGACGTTTTGAATAATTAAAACGAAACGAACGTTCAAGAAAATTTAAATGGTACCTCCACGATCCAAGATTTGGAAATTATAGAAAACTTCTAGTTAGTTGGAAATCTCAGCTTGAAATAGTTAATCAATTTCAAGTTTTTTTGTTAAATTAGTTAATAAAATTTATTATACAATTTTATATAAAGAAAATAATCTTAATTTAAAATATGTTAGTATTTATATCTATACTACTTTCGGCGCAATTTTGCTTGCGTGGAATTTATGAAGATAATGGAAAAGCTGTCCTTTTTCTGCTCTCGTAGAAATTTCGAGAAGTCCTCTTAGTACTTTTCTTTTTAACATTACATCTAAAATTTAAACTTTCTAAGCCGAGTAGTTTTGTCTGTATGTTGTCTAATCAGTCACTAGGCAACGGTAGTTTTATGTATATATATACATATTATGCTATCTCCTCGAATTTTAAGAAGTTTTCTACTGCACTCATCAAAATTTATCCTACCACGTAGCAATTGATATTACTACACGCTGAGCCCAAAAGCGCGGCATTCAGTTTCGCCACTAAGCACGCAATTCCACGAAAATTTGGCTGAAAGTGGAGAACGAAGTGTCTTAACACTAAGTTCTCTGTAGTTACCCAACTATATGCGGGATACAGCGTGAAGATGAAGCAAAAAAAGTTTAATATGCTTGCAAAAACAAAAATCTTGCTGCATAAAAAATGCTTCAATATACCCAATTTACAAACAAATATATTTTATTATACTGTAAAAAAAATACATACTATCATAAGTAAAAGTAAAGTTGCCACACACTAATGTCACCATCCACATATTTATGCACAATACCGACTCCCACATCATTTTGAATAATTAACAGAGAAGCACTAGGCACACTAGGCACTTTTTAATTGAAAATATTTCTCTTTTTAAACGCTACAGCTGTAATTAAAGCCACTAGCCAGTAGAATTATTAGTTCAGAAATATACGACACACATGAATGCAGTGTGTGCGTTTCGATGGACGGGCGTCCACTGTTTTTATTTTTATCTATCTATACTAATATAATAAAGCGGAAGAGTTTGTTTATTTGTTTAAGTACTAAAATCTCTGGATCTACTGGTCCAGTTTCCTTTTTTTTTGTCTGAAAGCTACTTTCCTCAGGAGTGCTACAGGCTTTATAACATTACGGTGTAAGTCTTAGTCAGCCTTAAATGATAGAATAACAATAATAAAAAACGCCATCGAAATGCTTTAAGCGCGTGCGCTGCAAAAATATATGTCAGTACATTGTATGACAAAAATATTCTATTTTATTAGTTCTAAAAAAATACGCGTATGTCTTTCTTTTATAAATAAGTCACAAGGCATTTTTTGACAATAAATAATTGAAAATTGCAAGGTGTTATTTCACCTTTTATTGAATCTTATGAGCGAAAGATATTTCATTAATGAAAATTTATGAAGATAAACTTCATCTTTCATAGTATGTTATTTGGACGTATACTTTACGAGAAATGTTAATTAAAAGTAATTCAACGCTCTGTTTACGGCCCCAAGCCTACGTTTGACTCGCACAGGAGCCGCCCTTGCCGCCGATGACATCCTCTCAAGTGGCCCCGTGTACTTTCTCAGAATTATAAAAACAAGTTGTTTATGATTGAATGTATCAATCCGTTGGCAAATGCAGCATGCCGGCGAAGTTTCAAATAGGCCTCTAGTCATTGAATAAAATAAAATAAATCAGCTTCACGCTGTAAGACACTCCGCTCCCCACTTTCTGCCGAATTCTGGAGGCATTGCGTGTTGAGTGGNACAACTGGCCTCTAGTCAATAATATAATAATAATACTACTAATATAATTATATTTCTTCTTGGCTTAAATATTGTTAACAACTAGCGGCCCACTCGCGGCTTCGCCCGCATCCCATCTATAATACTTTTATTATGTGTTTTAAAAGTGGGTTCCCAGGTTCCCTCTGCCTACCCTGCTATATGTGGGATACAGCGTGAAACTTAAAAAAAAGAAAAAAATATTGTGGTGATAGTGCCGTTGAAAAGGAAATCCCAGAGGAAGTGTAGCCGTGGTTATCGGGGCGGACGCGTGATAAATAATAGCGATGTCATATTGTAGCAAAAATATTTAATTTATTGTACGTATCTTATCCTCAGATAGCGATTTATTTAAAAATTGTGTATTCATTGTTTCGTCTACAATTTATGTAATGCAATATATTTGTTTGGAGTTCAACGAAAATTTGAATGTATAGGAAGTTTTTGTATTGAATTTGAATATATTTTGTACTATATACGTTGTTGTTTTAAATAAAATAAACTAGCTTCACGCTATATCCAGGCTCCGCTACTCATTTTCCGCCCAATTTTGGAGGCATTGCGTGTTAAGTGCTGGAACTCAACGCCGCACTTTGCCTCAACATATTCGCTCTGAATATGAAAATATTAAATATTCCATTTCCTCAAGTGGGAATCGAACCCACAACCAGTCGCGCTTACAGTCATACATTTGTATCCCTGTTGTTTTAGCCTCAAAATATATTGTAACAGCGAATGGTCGTAACCAATCGTTACCAATGTTCATGTGGTTGACACCACATGAACATTGGTAACCGCTGCTCAACCGCGTATGGCCTGTTATAATATACTATTATAGTTGTCGCCTGCAAAGTTGTCCGCGTGTTCTTTATGGAGCATCTCTTTTTTCCCCGTAGAGGGAAATTTTAGTTTTTTAGTTTACAAAATCTGCCAAAGTTTTTAAGCCCAGTAGTGTCTGTCAGTCACATTTTTAATTCAATCTATTGCATCAATAAATTTTTTATTTTCTATTTTATTAAATTTATTCTTTAAAAAAATATTTTTATAAAGAATAAATTTAATAAAATAGAAAATAAAAAATTAATTGATGCAATAGATTGAATTAAAAAGTATTTTAATGAGGCTTCTGAGTTTAATAAATTATTGGGGGATGAGATTAAGGGGATAAATCTTAGTAAGTTAATTTCTAAACCAATTCAGCATCCTAAGGCCCGTCTTTATAATGCTTAGCCTCTCAAGTCTGAGATTGATCTTGAGATGCCGTTTCTTTTGAATGAATAATAGACGTGTGATCTCAGACTTGAGAGCGATCTTTAAATACAAATCTAAGGTAACGGAAGTTTTGTATACATAGACTAGCGGCACCGAGCGGCTTGGTCCGCTTACGATATATGAATGTTTATTTAATATTATTTATGTGTATTAAGAGATTTTTTATTATTATTTTGGTACAGTTATCTATATTGCTATAAACTTATTAAATCTCTTGGCGGAACTTTTTTTGGCGGGTTCGATTCCCACTCATAGGCACCAATTATTATAATTTCTTCACTGTGATAGCAATACAAGCTTGGCATTGAGTTCCGCTATTCAAAACGTCTCGAAAATTTGACAGTACGTAGCGAACCGAGTGTGTTAACTGTAGGTTCCCTCTGCCCACAGTGCTATATGCGGGATATAGCGTGAAACAAAAATATAAACTTAACAAATGAAAAATAGAAAAATATGATGAGTAAATTCAGTTAGCTATAGCAATATACTTACTTATAGTGTAGTTTGTTCGTAGTGTAGTTAGCACTAGGTGATGAAAGTTAGAATTCTAAGTATTTCGAATGCAAACGGTAGAACTAAGCTGATCGGCGTTCGGTAAAGCGTTACAGTCGAACTGTTGATACTCTTGACTGAACGCTTAAAATTTCATCGTCTCTTTGAATAGCTAGGAGCTTTGCGCTTTGGCTAGTGTTAAAGCTCGTGTTTATTAGTATTTAGTATGTCATAGAGAGGACCAACCGATTGGGAGGTTGAATCGTCGTAGGGGAGGAGGAGGGGGGAGGGTAGAGTGGATTATCTAGTCATGTCATCCAGTAATCTAATTTAAAATCCATTAGTCAAGTGTCTAGTGTCAAGATACTCCGTTCTCCATTTTCCGCCAAATTTCTTGAGGCATAGAGTTATGAGTGGCGGAACTAAATGGTGGGCTGTTTGCTTTGGTACCCGAGCTAATAAACGAAAATATTAAGAAATAATAATTAATTTCCTCGAGTGAGAGCCGAACCCACAAACGTCGCGTTACAATCAAACCCTTGTGCCCTTGCGTCATAACGGTCTAAAAAAGTTTTTTTATGGTAATTATTCAAGTTTAACATATGAGTCAAACTGAAGACCAAAACATTATGTGACAAATTCAATGCTACTCTTTGTCTTACCAGAGGAACAAAAAATATTCAATCTTTTGAATGAGGATTGTCCACAAACTTAACATTAACTTAACTTAACTTAACTTAGCTTCACGCTGTATCCCTTGCGGGGTATTCAGAGAGAACGGAGCGCCAAACGCTACGGAAAACTTAACATTGATGTCCCAATTTCCTATGATATCAAAAAAAAATAGCTTCACCCTGTATCCTGAATGTAGCAGGGTAGGCACGGGAAGCGTAGTGTTAAAACACTCCGCTCCTCACTTTCCGCCGAATTCTATAGGAAATTGCGTGTTGAGTGGTGGAACTCAATGGCGCGCTTTGCTTCCACACTAGACCGAAGAAATTAAATTATTAAATATTTTATTTCTTCGACTGGAGATTGAACCCACAACCTGTTGCATTGCCACAACTGGCTGTGATAAGTGAAATAATATCTCGAAGCGACTTGCAGAAGCAAAAATAATATATTATAGAATATGTAATTTTTTCTCTGCTATTCTTTATTACAAGTGTTATTTCGTCTTCTAAAAGAAATTATATTATTTCTGAAACAAAAGAAAATAAAGATTGATTTATTTGATCCCTTACACATAAAGCAAATTGGGAAAAATTATTAAACAAAGTATTACAAAATGAATGGATTTTACGTGGAAATTCGTAAAGCCTTTGAACGTCGAGTCATATCGTATATTATTATTGTAACTTTGAATAAAGTTTTATGTTTAACTTGTGGATATTGTGATTTTCATTTTGAAATGTATAAGTATGTATGTTAATTACCATTTATTTATTTCATATCTAGCAGGATAGACAGAAGAAGCCTAGTGTTAAAGTATTGCGTGGCGGTCCTTAACGCCACGCTTTGCCTCGACACCAGAGCGAAGTAATGAAAATATTAAATATTTATTTTTTTTAGAGTGAGAATCGAACCTACAGCCTGTCGCGTCAGTCACACGCTTAAGTCCCTGCGCCCTGACTGGCCTCGCCATAATTACGATTACCATTGATATTATAATACATAAAGATGTATAATATATCGCCAATTCTTCTAAGCAAAAATATTGACACTTATGTAAATTATGGTTTAAAATCGTTTGTATTTAAATAAAGAATAATTCAATTTCGATTTTTTTCGCTTACAGTATCAAGCCTTAAACTTCAATACAAGAGAGACTCAGTGCTTTTCAGTTAAATTTGATTTCGTTTTGTAGATTCAAATCCATGACAATGACGATTTTTTAAATTATATAAATTAAAACAAACATTAATTAGTTATGCATGTATATTATTAGGCTTAGTCAAAAACATTTCGAGCTATTTAATAAAATTGTAATAATAATGTACTACTAGATCGAAATGCCTACGTGAGATGATTTAAGAATAAAAAAAAAAACAAAATATTAAAAGTAAAGGTCGGTCAAGAAAAGGCAATCATGTAAATCCTGGGGTAAAATGTGAGAGGACGTTAAATTGAATTCAGTTGGGTGAAGTCCGGTAAAATATATAAGTACGAATACATTCATATAAACAATGTTTTGATATTATATTAATAAATTTTGGATATGAAACTCGAATTTATTTGTTTAAACGTTTTTAATAAGATGTGATGATTTTTACCCTGTATTCCGCATTTAGTAGGGAAGGCCATATGGAGTAGAATCAAGTGTCAAGGCACTCCGTTCCCAACTTTTTCTCCAGTTTTCGAAACAAAGGACAATCAAAGAACTTATTACTACTTGTAGTGTTTATGTCAAAATTGGCAATGGAATTGGCAAGAATAGAAAAGAAAGGGGTATTTGTACCAACAAACTCAATTATAGCTTATAACAAGAACAAAAATACTGTAATAATTTATATGAAGGTCTTAGAAAATACAATTAGGCCGTCAACAAATTGAGTTATCGTCGAAACAATTTGATTTCTAAAATATATTTTAACCAAACGTAAACTTTGTTACTCAATTTATCATTGTTAAGAGTTTGAATGTTTGTTTTGAAATATATAATTTCAATCTTTTTATATAATTTTCAAAGCAAGAAGAGTGCCCCACATTCGACCTTTGAAGGCAGTGTCTCTGATATTAAAGGAAGCTCACGTAACATGAAACATGAGAACCCTCCAGGGTATATATTATTAAATACTTATACTTTTTTTAAGAATAATAGTGGACTCGGACGTGGTTACTCCTTCTTCCTTATCTTGGTTATAGTTCTTGGATCTTTTTGGGGAAACTGAAGGTTTTGTCTGTACAAATATGGACGAAGTTATCAAGACCAGGAACTACCAGAGACATATTATGAAATATGGCACCATCGACATCTGTCGGGCGAGTCATCGACCTGGAAAGTCTCTCAGACATATTTCTTTAGTTGTTCTCTTCTTTTGAGTCTTGCATGGACACAATCAAGTAGCCAAGATATTACACCAACAACTTGCTCTTCAATATGGCCTTGTGGAATTTGAGGTACCTTACTATAGGTACAATTGCACATCTGTTCTTGAAAATAACTGTGCTTTGCTCTACTGGGATCGTTCTATTATTACTGACAGGTATCTTGTTGCCAATAGACCTGATACAGTATTAGTAGACTGAGTGGCACGCCGCGCAGCGATTGTTGATATTACTATCCCACATGATGACAATCTCGTGAAGGCCGAAAAAGAAAAAAATATCTAAATATTTGGTCCTAGCCCATGAGATTACCGCCATGTGGGATGTCAATGTGACTGTCATTGTGCCGATATTGGTTTCAGTTAACGGTTCATAGCGAAAACCTTCGACCAACATCTTAAGACGTTATAGTTTAGTTGCTAGATCAAGAACCGGATAGCCAGAAGACAGTTTTACTTGAGGCGGCACGTATTGTGAGGAGATTCCTCTCTCTGGAGCCCTAGCCACCTATGCCTTGAACCCTTGTCCCACCGTTGGAAGAATGTTTTTTAATATTTTTAAATGTATATTTTATAACAATGTATATTTAAAAATGTAAAATTTATTATCTTCTGTTCAAAGATCTTTATTATCATTTCGACAATATCATTTACACTTAAATATATTAGTGAAAAAAGAGTTAACAGAAAGTAAACATAAAATGTAAATATGCAGTAAAAATAAAATGAGGAATAAAAACATGCAAAATTCATGTCCATTGCCTAGTATAATGCACCTCTTAAGAAGAGAATGATCGCTAAGCACGAACGTGCGAAGCCTGGACTTAAATTCATTAACGCCCAGTATTAATAACCTATCTCCAACGTCAATCTTAGATTGTTTCATACATCTATCCAATCTCTAGATTGATTGGGCGTAAATGACTTACTGTTCCTAATCGATTGCGGTAAATCCTTGTATATCACTACTCCCTGAAAAGTTATTAGTTTGTTTCCATATTTTGTTCATGTCTTCTGTAATATCAAATTGTGCGCTCGTCTGTGATATTGGTGCTGCTTGCTTGCCTTTGATCTCCAACGAAATCTCCGTGTGAACACTTCTTGATCTTTCAAATTAGTATACATGTAGTGTAGTTGTATAACTGTCTAATATTCAATAATTTAGTGTTTTGGTATATTTTTTTTCTGTAGGTGTTAGATGTGGATAGTTTAAAAGAGATTTAATAATTTTATCTTATGAAGTTTGTATACGTTGTATATGACATTTAGAAGCTGTTCCCCATATTTCCATAAGATATAAAAGACGAGATTTTACTAGTGAGTTATATATCATTACCCGGACTCGATGTGGAAGCTATAGATATAAGCATATACACAAAGCTAGAAAGTTTATTACATACGAGTACACAATCAATTTATGCATTCCAACTAAGATGAGAGTCAAGGCATATCCCAAGATATTTTTCATTATTTTTTTTAGCAATGGAATGTTATTGATAGTATTTTTGTTTTAATCTTTATTTAAAGGACTTGTCACACAAGAAGTAACATGTCGTCCTCCAATAACCACTGTACATTCACCTTATGTATATTAAAAATTAAACTCTGACATTGAATCTTCAACTCTGATTGAATGAATTCTTCAATTCTCTTGTCTAAGCCTAAATTTACTAATTTATACAAGCTAAAAGCAGAATTAGAACAAGGGTAAACTAATATGCTATTACAAATACCAACATTCATAGAATTATTATTATTATTTTTGATTTAAAAAACAGGTCAAACAAAATATAACAGGTCTTTTCAGGGATGGTTAGTAGGTTGCTTTGAAACCATTTATGTAAAATGTCTAGATTTTGTTGTGCCCGAGATAAGATATCGTGTGCTCAATGTCCGTGACAAATTAAACAAGTGTCATCGGCAAAAAGGGTAAGTTCACCGTGTAGGTTTAATTCTCATATATTATTAATATAAATCTTGTATAATAAAAGTATATTAAATATAGTTATTATATTTATAATTGCTATCAAATGCGTGACAAGTCTATGCATATAAAAAAAAAATGAAGTATCTGTCTGTGATTTAAAAATTTTCAAAATAATCGTTTTTTTCAAGTGCATATAGTTATTTACATGGTACCAAAATACAAACAATTTAATTTTTTTTCATCTATCTGCTTAGCTGGGCTGATCCCCGGAACATCTGATTCAATTTTTATAGGACTAATGATAGAAGGAGCTGTGGAGCAACAGATTAGCTACTTTTTGTCCCAAAATACTCACAAAATCTGAATTTAAATGGGAAAATTCGAGTACCTAGTTTAAATGTTCATAGATATATAAATTTGACTAAATATATTTTTTAAATACGACAATTTTTGTGAGTAAAATCAAATAAATTTCCAAAAGATTTAAATTACGATTTATTAACTGTATAGCGATAAAGATAACCATTTTAAAATAGTTAAACAACTTTCCCTAAAGACACAAATTATACAATAATATTGGATAAGGCGAAAGAGGTATAGTGCGCTGTCGAGTCTGGCGTTCGGTTCTGGCCGACTATAAAACATTATTCTGACCTCAAATATATTATTTTGCCTTAATCATATTTTTGAAGAGAATCCAAATTGTAGGATCACAATATTATAAACATTAAAAAGATCTATATATTTCAAGGGTAGAACTGCGTCGATAGTAAAAAATCCACAGGCTGTCATCTTGTTGAACCTCGCTCTGTTAACCCTCCTTACGTTTTTAAAAAGCTTTTTGAGCTCTGAAAAACAAATAAATATTATCTAATATTACAAAAATTAAGAAAAAATAACATTGAACCTTAACATATGTATTGAAAAGTAATAAAATTACTTTACAAGGCATATAAGGACACTACACAAAAAAACGCCCACCGAAACTTCAGTACAAATTTCAGGTCACTATTACTTATTAAAGCTTACAAACTTAAGTTGACATTTTGTATAAAATGAACTAACTACAAATGAGTTTGAAATAATTTTTTTCTATGAAATATCTATAAATTTTCACTTTTCGGACTTTTCCTTTATCTGTGCTATAAGATATAGTTTCGTATTAAATTTCAAGATTCTGAGTTTACGAGTATTACCCTGTAGGTCTTGATTCCCTTATGAATTTCGAAAATTTGCGGCATTAGTGGCTGTATCTTTTTTTTTTAATTTTTTCATAGCTCCAAGGGACAGTAAGAGACAGTGAGTACCTCAGTTTGATACCTCCACGCGTTCATGAAAAGGGCCTTGACAGACGGACGGTACGGTACCCTAACATACATTTGTATCAGTTGAGATCGTACTCGGAATCGTGTGAACAGAGAGATATTCCAGATCAACATGTCTATACTTCAAATTCTAATACAAACTTTTTCTTCACACACAATATTCTTCATTCCACTATTTTATACTTTTTCACATTAATTTGTAATTTTTGAGGCCAATCGTGGCCCAGGGGAACAAGCGTGCGACACGATATGCTGTGAATTCGATTCCCATTCGAGGATATGAAATATTTAATATTTTCATTTATTCTTCGATTTCTTCGCTCTAATAACGAGGCAAAGCGCGGCGTTGAGTTCCGCCCCTCAACACGCAAAACACTTGGTTCCCGGGTTCCCTCTGGCTTCCATGCTACGCGCGGTAGCATGAAGCTAAAAAAATATTGTTCTACTTACCTGTATGATTATAGCGATTTAATTGTAATAAACATTTTCTTTCAGCTTCAACAATATTTATGTAAAATATTTCACATTCTTTGATGCAAAGAATAATTAGTAGAATATTTTTAAAAATCCAAAGTACTATATAGAATTCTGTGAGTGTACCTATAGTCTGAAAAAAAAGGTAAACAATAAATATGAATATGGAATATGAAACTTTGAGGCCAGTCATGGCGCAGTGGCACAAAGTGTGGTTGTAAAACCGACTGGTTGTGGATTCGATCCCCACTCGAGGAGATGAAATATTTATTTAAATTTATATTTCCATTTCTTCGCTCTGGTGTCGAGGCAAAGCGCGGCGTTGAGTTCTGCCACTCAACACGCAATGCCTCCAGAATTCAGCAGAAAGTGGGGAACAGTCTCTTAACATTAGGTTCCCTCTGCCTGTCCTGCTGTGTGCGAGATATAACGTGAAGCTGATTTTTTTTATTTATTTTAAAAAGATGGCCTTGGACTTGCAGCCTATAAGAGACGCACCGATATTTAACTGATACTTAAAAAATAATATGATGGTAAAATCAAAACAACTAGGTACTTAAGCGGTACGCAAGGGGACATACAAAAAAATTGTTTAAAGATGACAAAATTTTATAGTTGAGCAGTATTTTAACAAACAAAATGACCGTATTTATGCTAAAAGCTCTAAAGAAGCATCCTAATTCAGTTTTCCGACTTCATTGTCGATTTCTTGGAGTGTTAGCTATGAAGGAGTGAATGATCCATATTTTAATGAAACGTGTCCTGATCTTAATACACTAAATTATGATTTAGGTTTGTTCTAAACGTCATAATATTTTGGAGTTCCTAAAATAATCCATACGTTTAGATGTAAAGAATGGGAAATATATGGGAAAACCATAGAAAGAATGCGTGCCTGGAAACCAATTTGAATAAGCTTTATATATTTTTCATGGTTGTATATTAATGTGTTAAGCTAACACATCTGTAATGTGTATATTGAAAGAGAAACGAAACAATATATTATCTCTGCCTAGTTTCTTAATTATTCTAGTGTTTACTTACCGACTTGGATAAGAATAAGTTAAGTTTTGCTAAATCTATACAAATTTGAGTGTAAATCAATGTATGGAAAAATGTATCTGCTACTTGCAGGAGCAACTGTAATAGATATAATTATAATTACTTAAATTCGTAACTAAATTGTTTAATACTAATTAACGACTTACGAACAAAATTTTTATACTCACAGACAATTGAAACATATTCTTAAATTTATCGAAACTATCAATTATATCTATATAAATACTAAAGTATCCTTTGTGATCAATTCCAAAGTATTTTGTAGGGTTGCTATTTTCGATATATCGTTTAGAAAAACGTTGTATGTTACAAATCCATAGTTTAATACACTTATTTATAATATTCATGTAGCGATAGGCACAAATAATGTTAACATCGTAATATAATAAAGCAAACATGTAAAACACGTGGCGTAATGTATGATTAGACCAAATATTATCAATAGGCGATGCAAACGACACACTTATTACAATATATGAAACGAAAATAGTAAAGAAAAAGATCCAATTAACAATATGCCATCTTTTAAAGTCATTATCTGACTTTTTGAATATTTTCATAATTTTTTGGACATTAAGAATGAGTTCAATATGAAGCTTGCTATTTTTCATACTATCCAGAAACAGAATAAGACATTCAAAAATATAAATAATATGATCGACAATTAACGAATAATAGATCGAAATACTCAAAACTTTAAAGAAATCACGTTCCAATTCCAAATGTGAAAGGAACGCGAAAATGATAAGACATGCGGATAGTATAGAAAAAAATATAAAAATATAGCTTTTTGTATGTATGAAGTTATTACGAATAGTATATTTGGATACGAAATAAATATTTTGGAGTAAATTTAAAGGCAATAGAGCCTTCTTGAAATTATCATCTATATAATTGTTTTGATGATATTTAATATGAGTTAGAGCCATTTTTACGTACAAGTTGTTTCAAACAAAATATTGGAATGTGAAGTAATATACATTAAAAGAGTTTTAATTATAAGTGCTTATGTAGAAAGTAATTTGTTAGAAATATTATTGTTTTGAAGGTAAACAATAGTATGAATGTATGTTTAATATTAAATAGTGTTTACAATGTTGTCTAAGTCCATGTCTATACTCATAATCAAATGATATTTTTCTAAGGAAAAGACTAGGCTAAGGAGCGTACAGGTCACCTGATGGTAATTGATCATCGCCGCCCATGACCCCGTGCAACACCCGAGGAGTTGCCAGCCTTTAAGGTGGCGATAGACGATCATTTAGAAGGTATCCATGTAGTATCGACCTGGAAGCACTGCCGCAGATAGACTATTCCACAATTGCGTGGCGCGTGGAAGGAAGTTAATACGGAGCCCCCGGAATGCCCCGTATCTAGACGGTATAGATGATATTTGATATTCGGCGGCAGGTAACAGGTCAAAGAGTCCGTGTCTTCTAGGGGTTGAATTGAACCAAATTTCTTTCACCCTAAGAAGAAACATTCTCGCAGACTGCTTCAAGAAAAGAAACAATTTTAGTTCAGCACTGTGTAACTGATATCCCAAACACCTTTAAAAATATTATTTAATAAATAATGCCTTGGCTCGTGATATGTCTAGTGGTAAGAATCGTTTATAGTTGTGATCGTGAAGAACCCAAAATCTTTTAGAGATTCAGAGGTAACAGTATTAAGAATTTTATATTAAGCCATTAGAAGGTATCGCTTTAATAAAATATTTGCCATCAGAAGTTAATTCAAATAACTGAAACTCGACAATATAACATTGTCATAACTCGAAGCTCGTCCGAAGAAAAGCCAAGAGCGCGTCTTATCTTTCTCTTCACTATAACTGCGAACTAGTTATAATAAAAGGAAGAAAGAGTACGGGCACCGCCCCGCCCCACTATGGATAATGGTAGAACAACGGCAGATCAAAATTCATTTTTACTAAAGTCGTCCCTGACGCACATTTTATTTTTTTTTTAATAGTATAATAGTGGACCTTTAATATAATGAATTATCACCCGTATGAGACGGGCGGACACTACTACATACACCGGCGCTGGGACATGAAATAGCACCACACACCTACTAATCGTATACCAAGTCGTAAAAGTGGTATAAAATATGTCAATGACCAACGCCATACAAGTAGAGCTTACGTACCGCGAGCGTACTGCGAGACGGCGTCAGCCACGACATAATTAATGTCGCTATAACAGTTCGCATAAGCCCATCACGTCAACCTTCGCGACGTCAAGCAACATTTAATATTATAATAATGGTCAAAGATCACTTTGAACCACAATATGTGTCGCGCCTACACATATATTGCCTTTATAAGAAATTCGATCCTAAAAGATCGTGCCATCATAGGATTCGAATTATTATATTATATTTATTATACATTTGGTACGAGTCTTTATGTGCATCATATTTATTAGTACCGTAGTACTTAAGTCTGACTCGACCGCTGCCTTCCAAGCATCACCACGACACTACACGAACTCGTCTCGATTAATATGGTATTAAAAATATATAGTTTGTTTTATTCACAATTAACTATGTTATTTATGTGTATTCCTATGCATATTTTATTTTATTTATTTATTTATTTTTAACTTATACCGAAGGTACATACTGTTGCAACTGGTGAACTAAAATTGTTTCTTTTGGGACATGTTCCCGAGAAAGACTTGCATGGACAGAGTACAGCGTTGAAATAAGCATAAATAGAGATAAATATAAAATTAAAAAAGGAAACCGAACATTTAAATGAAACTATTATTCAAGATTCAGACATCTCTAGCGTTAAAAAGACTTAACTTATCCGATTTTAATAATAAGGCGGTCGGAGCACACCTCCAAAGTTTTAAAGTTAAAAAATCGCATCGCAACTCTACCGCCGTTAAACTATTCATTTACATAAAATCCAACGGGAAAATAGTAAATAACTGTTTAAAATTTAAAATTTGAACAAATCTCCATTTTTAAAACGTGAATCCCACCAAACTCTTTTGTTCGCCGCTCAAATGACTGCGTCTGCCATCTTGTGATTATTTACCAAGCAAACATTATGCAAATAGTTGACAACCGTCACCGTTTCTTTATAGTCTACGGGCGGACTGTTTAAATAAAAGTTTTAATTAAAAATAAGGAAGGAATACTGTAACTAATTTCGAGAAGCGAAACGCTTATCTCGAATGAAAGGCTGTGCGGGAGTCAATGAATCGAATGAAACTTGCGCGTTCACGTCACAATGGTCGATATTTTTATAGAGAATATAATCTAGACGCCGTTGTTTCACAATAAAATAATGTACAATAATTTCATATGAACATGTTTATACGTATAACTATGACCTGATAAATTAAAGATAAACCATAGCGCTTTTTACCTCGAATAGTAGGATAGGTAGAGGGAACCTAGTGTAAGGACACTCCGATCCCTATTTTTCGGCTAACTTCCAAAACATTGCGTACTGAGTGATTCTATTTAACGCCGCACTTTGTCTATTAAAGCAGAGAGATAATAGAAGAAATATTTTCTTCTAGGATCGAATCCACAACTACAATTGTACAGACAATTCCCGCAATCTTACTATAAAAGTATTGTTAAGACATTTTTTATAATGTTACTAATTAAATGTCTTAAAAATACAATTTCAATACTAAACAGTATATAAAACTATGCTCACCTAAAGTGAACTTAAGCAGTCAACGACTTCACTTGTGATGAAATGTAAGCTGTTTGAAAGGTTCCCGACACAACCCGCAGAGGCATTTAGCAACAATAAACTTGCCGCTAGTCGGCGTAACTAACTCCATCGCTCCCAACTTTGTTGAAATGCATGTTATTTTACCTATCTTGATTATTAAATTACTTTGAAAATAGGTGCTGTAGTATTCTGTTTCTAAATTATTAAAAATTTTATTAGCTCCTAAGTCCTGGCCATAGTAGAGAAGGCAGAGGGAAATTAGGAATCTACAAACACGGAGTGTTAAGACACTCTGTGTCCATTAAGATATATCCGTTTCCCACTTTCCGCCAAATTCTCAAACTCAACAACTTATATTCAAATTATTGTTATTTACCGTCTCGGCTGGTTAAACACAATACAGCATTTGATTTCATTATTTAAAAACGAAATATAGTAAGATAAATGGATCTCACAGCACTGGACACAATATTTTTCATCTGATATGACGATTTTTTTAACATACGACTAAATGACTATAAAAAAATACCAAATGAAAAAAAAATATCATCTCTCTATTTTAATTATATAACTTAATGAAGTATATAACTAAAGAGACATTTTAAGTAAAACTAGAGGAAGATAAAGTCAGAATAAGCGGAAGCTTTAATTGCAAAGTGCAAAAATACCAAATAAATAGTCGGATGAAACGCAGACGTAGCGCTAGCAAACACCAATTTAATTACGTTCCTTATAGTTGCTTATAGTTGATTTCTTTTACTGTGCAGCTCACCGAGGATTAATATTTTATATCAATAGAAGGCACAACCAATACAGATTTTTTTTTCAGCTTCACACTGTAACCCGCACACAGCAGGGTAGGTAGAGGGAACCTAGTATAAGACACTCCGTTCCCCACTTTTTACCGAATTCTGGAGGCATTGCATGTTAAGTAGCAGCTTTTGAATACAGCGAATTTAATACATTAAATACAGATTATAATTTGGATATTTTATACAATTCGTTCAATAAGGTAGAAAGGAGAGGTAGAGATATATAAGGTAATAAAGTATAGTATCTAAAATATTTTTAACATTTTTTAAAGTGTTATTCCACACTTAGGAAAGAAAAATACTTATTTAGAAAACATATAAAAATTTGAACGTCGCGGGATTCGAACCCGACCAGGCGCTTTGACCACTAAGCCATATGTTTCGTCGGTTCGGTTCGGTTCCTGGTCGATTTCCAGGAGGCGTGGGTTCAAATCCCGCTACGTTCAAATTTTTATACATTTTCTTCATAAGTATCTAAAATATGTTTAATTTTAGGCTGTATCTCATTTATAGCAAGATAAGGAACCTAGTGTTAAATGACTAACTTAAGAAATATTTTATGTTGAGTGTGCTTTGTCTTGTCACTATAGAGATAAAATATAAATAATTAACACTGAGTGAAAATTAAACCCAGTACCCTCGTATTTACAGTTAGAGACTGTACAGCTGCCCCAGGACTGTCTCAAAAATATTTAGTTATATTAAATGTTCTACGTTAAAGTATCTCCTGCTTTAGCGGTGCAGGTAGCTGCCACTTCAGCCACTTTCCTTCTATTTAAGAAATATCGTCTTTCGTTTTTGAGTAACGAAATCAAACAGCGTGCTTAACCAGATGAGATAGTGAATGAAAACAATTTGAATATAAGTTGTTGAGTTTCGCCACTCAACACACAATCCCTCGAGAATTCGACGGAAAGTGGAAAAGGATATATCTTTATGGATACAGAGTGTCTAAACACTCCGTGTTTGTAGATTCCTATAATAATTTAGAAACAGAATACTGCAGCACCTATTTTCAAAGTAATTTAATAATCAAAATAGGTAAAATAACATGCATTTCAACAAAGTTGGGAGCGATGGAGTTAGTTACGCCGACTAGCGGCAAGTTTATTGTTGCTAAATGCCTCTGCGGGTTGTGTCGGGAACCTTTCAAACAGCTTACATTTCATCACAAGTGAAGTCGTTGACTGCTTAAGTTCACTTTAGGTGAGCATAGTTTTATATACTGTTTAGTATTGAAATTGTATTTTTAAGACATTTAATTAGTAACATTATAAAAAATGTCTTAACAATACTTTATAAAAGTATTGTTAAGACATTTTTTATAATGTTACTAATTAAATGTCGTTGTAAGATTGCGGGAATTGTCTGTACAATTGTAGTTGTGGATTCGATCCTAGAAGAAAATATTTCTTCTATTATCTCTCTGCTTTAATAGACAAAGTGCGGCGTTAAATAGAATCACTCAGTACGCAATGTTTTGGAAGTTAGCCGAAAAATAGGGATCGGAGTGTCCTTACACTAGGTTCCCTCTACCTATCCTACTATTCGAGGTAAAAAGCGCTATGGTTTATCTTTAATTTATCAGGTCATAGTTATACGTATAAACATGTTCATATGAAATTATTGTACATTATTTTATTGTGAAACAACGGCGTCTAGATTATATTCTCTATAAAAATATCGACCATTGTGACGTGAACGCGCAAGTTTCATTCGATTCATTGACTCCCGCACAGCCTTTCATTCGAGATAAGCGTTTCGCTTCTCGAAATTAGTTACAGTATTCCTTCCTTATTTTTAATTAAAACTTTTATTTAAACATTTAACGCTAGAGATGTCTGAATGTTAAATAATAGCTCCATTTAAATGTTCGGTTTCTTTTCAAATTTTATATTTAGCTTTATTCATGGTAATTTTTAATTTGATTCTGATATAAAACTCAACTGGAGTGAATACTTAATGAAATATAGGAGAAATCTCGAGAATGTATTTTTTACCAGTTACTAACCTAGTGTATGAAATTAATATATCTTCTAATTTGGTTCTATAATATATAAAATAAAGAAGACTTATTGGTATATCATTCTTTGTTTTTCAGGAATTTTAACATATTATGATTTTTAAAGTATTTTTCCACACTGAAGAAAGATTATTTCATCACTCATCATTCCACACTGAAGGAAGATATTTGGAAGGAAGAAAGACACAAATCTCGCTTCGTTAAATTTTCATACGTTTTGTGAAATACTTATATGTATTGAATACTTTTTTCCCTCTGTTTATCATATTATGCGGTGAAAAGCGTTCTGTCTTTTTGCTTGTTTAATATTACTTCCAAAAAGCTATTACAGGAGTACGGGCAAGAGGCCTAAAATGTAAATATGAAGTAAATTTTTTTACATACAAAATTCATGTCCATTGCCTAGCCATAATTCACCTCTTAAGAAGAGAATGATCGCTAAGCACGAACGTGCGAAGCCTGGACTTAAATTCATAAAATGACTTACTGTTCCTAATCGATTGCGGTAGATCCTTGTATATCACTACTCCCTGAAAGGTTATTAGTTTGTTTCCATATTTTGTTCGTGTCTTCGGTAATATCAAATTGTGCGCTCGTCTGTGATATTGGTGCTGCTTGCTTGCCTTTGATCTCCAACGAAATCTCTGTGTGAACACTTCCATCTAGGATCTTTCAAATTAGTATGCATGTAGTGTAGTTGTATAACTGTCTAATATTCCTTAATTTAGTGTTTTTGTAGGTATTAGATGTGGATAGTTAAAAAGTGATTTAATAATTTTATTTTGTGATGTTTGTGTACGTTGTATATGACATTTAGGAGATGTCCCCCATACTTCGATTAGATATAAAAGATGAGATTTTTCTAGTGACTTATATATCATTACTTGGACTCGATGTGGAAGACATCGAGCTATAGATTTAAGCATACTTGTATACATAAGACTAGAAAGTTTATTATATACATAATCAATTTATGCATTCCAATTGAGGTGAGAGTCAAGCCATATCCCAAAATATTATTTTTTTCTAGCAATGGAATGTTATTGATAGTTAGGGGCGTATGATTTGGTTTTTTTTTATTTTTTGATTTAAAAAATATATACCAGGTATTTTCAGTGTTGATGGTTAGTAGGTTGCTTTGAAACCATTTATGCAAAATGTCTAGATTTTGTTGTACCTGAGATAAGATGTCGTGTACTGAATGTCCGTGATAAATTAAGCAAGTGTCGTCGGCGTAAAGGAGTATAATAAAACAATAAAACTCACTTTATCTTATGAACTCC
>JAAIXJ010000669.1:0-87588 GCA_013403705.1 Heliconius hermathena | reverse complement strand
CAATTTAATGAGCCAGAACGCACCAATCCCTACTACTCTTGTGAAGGCTTGTGAATGAAGCGGTGGAAAGTGGACGAGGCGAAAGAGGAATTCAATAGCGTTTCGTGCTCTGTTCTATCTGGCTACTCCGCTAATAAAAAAACGTAAAGCTAAAAAAATGTAATTAAATAAGTTAAAAGAAGTCTCTCTCTACACAATTTTAAGATAAATGGACTTGACAGAGGTACAGATAGACGAATAATAATGGGATCCTATAGGGGTCCAATTTTTCTTTTGTGGCAAAAAAAAATAATAAATATCTCTAGTTCTCTAGCAAATAAAACAATATCATTGATGTTTTCTTTTAGGCCATTTTGGAAATTTTATTATCTACCCTATACATAATATTCATGCTTTTCCCCTTATAGCAGAGTAGGATCTTTTGCCTAACCTGAATCTATTTTTGAATTTTTGAGTGTTGAGTGGCGGAACTCAACGATATGCTTGGCCTCGTTAATAGAGCGGAGAATATAAACATTAAATATTTAATTCCCCAAGAGGGAATCGAACCCAAATTGAAGGGAATCAAACGTCATTTTTACAGTCGCTCGCTTTTGCCTTTGCACTTCAAATTTAATATGTAGACATAATAAATGAATTAAACATGAGAACATTATTTGTACGTACTATAATAGTTACGGAATTACAAAATTTACCTATTTATAAATGAAGTCTTTAACAAAGAGGTAATTAAAAATTAAACGAATCCTGTTTTATTAATTTTCCTTTTCTGACGGCCTAGTTATGACCATATTGACCGACAGAGCTCCATATACTGTGTTGCAATTAGTCGGACGTATAAAATATAGTATACATTTATATAAATAAATAATCAGCTTCACGTTGTATCCCGCACACTGCAGGGTAGGCAGAGGGAACCTTTTTTCAAAGCAAAACCGTTTGATTGTAAAGCTATGGTTGTGGATTTTCTTTAAGGAGTATTATTTTCATTTCAACGCGCAATGACTTGAAGTCTGGGCAGCAAATGGAGAATGGAGAATTTACTTAAATTTATATTTCCATTTCGTCGCTCTGGTGTCGAGGTTAAGCGCGGCGTTGAGTTCTGCCACTCAACAGGCAATGCCTCCAGAATTCGGCAGAAAGTGGGGAACGGAGTGTCTTAACACTAGGTTCCCTCTGCCTACCCTGTTGTGTGCGGGATACAGCGTGAAGCTGATTATATGATTTTATGGAACAAAACATAACACCGTAAATATAATAAATTAATTTAGCGGAAAATGGGGAACGGAAGTCTTAATAGGAAACAGAGTGTGCTAACATTAGGCCCCCAGGATCCCTCTGCCTACCCTTGCTATCTGCAGGATACAGCGTGAAGCAAAAAATAAAATATATAGCTGTTAATAAAAAGTCTACCGCAGCGGACAAAGAAGTGAAGGGAAAAAGGCTCCCCTATTAAGAGACTGAGTGATGTGTGAAAATAAAATGAAAATAATCAGTAAACAAAGTATGTTAAAAATATCTTTTTACAAATTGTATATTACTTTTGGAAATAAATAAAAATGTACATATTCCATGTTTTAAGAAAGATAAAAGTTAATATAATATCTATTAAATTTTTATATAATTGAATGACCTTAGCTTTTATAATATAATTTGTAAGACAAGACAAGCTGCCACCTGCTCAGAACGCTCACACCTCAGTCGGTGCGTGGTCCGTGCTTTAACCGTTAACTTTAATCTTATTGCGAAAATATTATTTTTAAATAATAGATAACATAACTATGAAACAATATAGTGAATCTTAATATATTTTAACAATATTTTTCTTTGCAAAGTTTAATTACCTGAAAATAAAAATGGCAATTTTGTCCCTAAAAATTTTTTCGAGTGAGACCCTTGTTTTGGCAGTCGTCTGTCTTATTTCAGTTTATATTTGGTTTAAGTACAAGTTTACTTATTGGGCGAAAAAAGGAGTGTTCGGTCCCACTCCTGTTTTCCCATATGGGAACATACAAAACGTTATCAAGCGTAAGGTCCAATTTTTCGAGCCTTACTGTGAAAATTATTTCAAATACAAACACTTGCCGTACATTGGGATGTACACTTTCAATCAACCAGTGCTGTGCATAAACGATCCAGATTTGGCTAAGCTAGTTTTAATTAAAGATTATGAGCATTTCCAATCTCATGGAATATTCTCTGGAGGATATGGTGATCCACTGGCTGGCCATCTTTTTAACATACATGGCAATACCTGGAAGATATTGAGAAATAAAATGTCGCCAACGTTTACAGCGGCCAAGTTAAAGGGTATGTACCCTTTAGTGGAAAAAATAGCTAAGGAATCTTTACTTTATGCCGACAATATCCACTCTACTAGTGAAGTGATAAATATTTCTGAGTTTTATGAGAAATATACTATGGAAATTATAGGCAGTGTTGGCTTCGGTGTTGAATGTAACGGGTTCAAGAACTCTCAATCAGAATTTTATCTTCGTGGACACGAATATTTTGAACCAACATCAATATACTGGTTTGTTTCTTATTATAATTTTTTTTATGAACTGCATTGTGTTTTTTTTAATTTTGAGAATAAGATAGTTTTAAAAAATGTTTTAATATACAAATTTTTTTATAAAATCGAAATGTTTAATATTTTAAAATTTAGATTATTTTTTGATCTGAGATGATATATTATACATGAAAAGATGAGCCAAAAAATACCTACTTATATTTATACTGACAATTTATTTGGGCGATATCGAAATATATTTTAAATATTTGTCTGTTAGCGCTTTTACAAATAACGCTATTAGAAACAAACTCCATCATAAGTTAATAAAAATAAATAAAAATATATATTATAACTGAAAATTTTAATTATTAAGTATCTATATATAAATATTCTTAAACTTACTAAACATATGACATATATAAAATGTTCACACCTTTCCACCATTACAAATGTTACTTTTAAATTTAAATATATTTTTTTGTTAAAATCAGCTTCACGCTGTATCCCGCCCAGATCAGGGAAGGCAGAGGGAACGTCGTGTTAAGACACTACGTTCCCCAAAATTTGTTGTTTAATTATTTACTTATTAGCAATGTCACAATGTACTCGTATATCATGCTCGTATAAAAGTGAATGTTTTATTGCACGTTCACTGATTTTAAAATAAATTAACACCATACATTAGTAAGATAAGATTTATATCTAAAAAATCTTTGATAGAATATATATCGTAACATACCTCAATATGTAAAAATTAATTAATTTTTTAATTTTATTTATTTTTAAATTATATCCTTAAATTGCTGTGCTGGTAGTACCTAAAAATCTGGAAAAAAGATGTTAAATGAGGAATGAGAGCTTTTTGCCAACTATTTTGACTTTTTATATATAAAATGCCATAGGGGTACAGAAAAATTAAGAATGCAGTAATATGGTTTTCTCTGCTCAGGTACTACATCTTATAAATGTTAAAAATGTACATGTGATTATAGCGTTAGGTACTCTTTGGCCAAATTATAGCAAAATTGTAAAATTATTGTGTTCTAATATTTTTAGCATTTTGTCTTAAATTCCTAAAAAAAATGCTTCCTGTTGTGTCCCGTATATAGCAGGATAGGCAGAGGGAACCTAGTGTTAAGACATTCTGTTCCCCACGTTCCGCCGAATTTTTCGAGGCATCGCATGTTGAGTGTCGGAATTCAACGCCGGGCTTTGGACCTGGGCCTTGGTGCTAGAGCGAAGAAATGGAAATATTAATTTCCAATTAATTTCCCCGAGTTGAGATCGAACCTACAACCGTCGCGTTACAGTCACATCCTTATGCCCCTGCGCTACGACGACTTCAAATTCAATTTTGCTTAGTTGTAATTTATTAGTTGTAATTAGCAAATGAATATTATTTTAAAATATATGTTTCACGCTGTATCCCATATGTAGCAGGGTAGCCAGAAGGAACCTAGTGTTAAAAAAAATATTTCCTACTTCCCGTTCAATCATCGAGAAATTGCGTGTTGACTAGCTCAATTTAAAGTCCTGTTACCAGAGACGATTCATTCTTCCGTTCGGGAATCAAACCCACGACCGTCGCACTCGACCATTACACTCACTACTCTCCGGTCTTTTTTGACGTGCATAATTTAAAAAAAAATATATATATTGTTTTTAGGACAATTATACGAGCTTTCGCATTCTTTATGCCCGATGTTTTTAAGAAGCTTAAGATAAAACGCATTAACCCTGATATGGTCAACTTCTTCTATAACTTGGTAAAAGAAACTGTTGAATATAGAAGTAAGCATTGCTATAAGCGTAACGACTTCCTCCAAACCCTTATCGAGTTGAGGGATAGCTTCGCATTAGAGGATAAAGGTGGGTCACTTAAAGTGATATAATCTGAATCTGATATAATCTGAAACCTAAAAATATTTACAATTACAATTTTTTGTCACAATATGTCCTGCACCCAGCAGGGTAGACAGAGGGAACCTAGGAAAGAAATGAAAATATTAAATATTTCATTTCGTCGAACGGGAATCGAACCCACAACCTGTCGCATTTACACCTTTTGCCTCTGCGCCACGACTGGCCTTTTATATATATGTAAATAACTTAAGGTCTTATTCAAATGAATATTCATACGTATAAAGTACAAAAAAATAAAAAAATGCGTAAGTAATGCTTTTAAGAAATATAAAAATAAAATAAATAAATCAGCTTCACGCTGTATCCCGCACACTGCAGGGTAGGCAGAGGGAACCTAATGTTAAGACACTCCGTTCCACACTTTCTGCCGAATTCTGGAGGCATTGCGTGTTGAGTGGCAGAACTCAACGCCGCGCTTGTCCTCGACACCAGAGCGAAGAAATGGAAATATAAATTTAAGTAAACATTTCATCTCCTCGAGTGGGGATCGAACTCACAACCGATCGGTTTTACAGTCACATTTTGTGCCCCTGCGCCACGACTGGCCTCAATATATTGTTTATATAAGAATACATACTTCCAGATACTCAAACAGAGAGCTTCACTTTGACGGATATAGCCTCTAATACGATGCTCTATATGTTTGCGGGGTACGAGACCTCGGCGACCACAGGACAGTTCGCCGCATTTGAACTGGCTCGTCATCCTCACATCCAAGCGAAAGCTAGAGAGGAGATCACCGCTGTACTTGCCAAGTACGGCGGTGATTGCACCTTCGAAGCCCAGAACGAAATGGTATACATTAATATGGTCCTAGATGGTAAGTAATTCGAAGAATATAATTTTTTTCGCTGCAAACATAATAAATATATGAAAATATATCATAATATTTACAGACATTTATTTACAACTATTTTTGTTATTAGCACCTCTTCGTAGCTTTTTACAGAGGTTTGTTAATCAAAAAATGATCGAAAGTCAAAAAAAGATTTTGTTTATTCAATAATTTTAAGAGACTAGTCATGAAAATATATCATAATATTTACAGGCATTTATTTACAACTATTTATTATTGTTATTATCACCTCTTCGTAGCTTTTTACAGAGGTTCGTTAATCAAAAAATGATCTAATGTCAAAAAAAGTTTTGTTTATTCAATAATTTTAAGGGGCCAGTCGTGGCGCAGGGGCACAAAGTGTGACTGTAAACGATACTAGTTGTGGGTTCGATCCCAATTCGAGAAAATGGTTTAAAAAATATTTATTTAAATGTATATTTCCATTTCTTCGCTCTGGTATCGAGGCAAAGTGAGACGTTGAGTTCCGCCACCCAGAATTCGGCGGAATATGGGGGACGGAGTGTCTTAACGCTAGATTCACCGAACCATCCAACTACAGGCCTATTGCTATCACCTCCCTACTCTCAAAAGTAATGGAGCATTAACAATAGCCAGCTCTTGGTTTATCTAGAGGATCACCGATTGATTAATGACGAAGGTCGCTCAACCGGTGATCTTTTGGTTTACCCTTACCCACCGCTGGGCTGCGGCTATTGAAAGCAAGGGAGACGGCCTAGCAGTTAGTTTGGAGATGGCGAAGGCCTTTGATCGAGTGTGGCATGGGGCGCTCCTGGCTAAACTTCCATCCTATGGGATTCCTGAGAATTTATGCAAGTGGATCGTCAGCTTTCTCACTGGGCGCAGCATTAAGGTCGCTGTCGACGGTTTTTGCTCTAAACATATTCCCGTGAACGCTGGCGTTCCACAAGGCTGCGTGCTGTCCCCTATGCTGATTCTTCTGCATATCAATGACATGTTGGAGGATTCTAGCATTCATTGGTATGCAGATGATAGCGCAGTGGACGCTGTTTACTCCGGCCGCGCAAGACTTTCTCGGCAAAACGTGGAACACTTGTGTCTTCTGTTGGGGTCATGGGGTGAAAGGAACTTAGTTCAGTTTAACCCCCTGAAGACACAAGTTTGCGCGTTAACTACTAAAAAAATCCCATTTATCGTATCGCCAGTCTTTCAAAACACTCCCCTTACAGCCGCGCCCAGTATCAGTATATTGGGCCTCAATGTTTCGAGTGACTGCCAGTATCGCGATCATTTGGAAAGCAAGGCCAAGTTGGCCTCGAAGAAACTGGGGGTCATCAACAGAGCGAGACGGTACTTCACGCCAAAATACCGATTGGCCCTATATAGGGCCCAGGTTCGGCCTCATATGGAGTGCTGTTCTTATCTCTGGGCCGGTGCACCCCAGTATCAGCTTGAACCATTTGATCGCACACAACGGAGATCCATTCGAATCATTGGGGACCCAATGATCTGTGAAAGGCTTGACACTTTGGCTTTGCGTAGAGACGTCTCCTCGCTGTGCGTTCTCTATCGCATTTATCATGGGGAGTGTTCTGAAGAACTGTTTGTCCTGTTACCTGCCGCTGAATTTTCTAACCGTACAGTACGTCACAAGTTAAAATATCATCCACACCACCTGGATACGTGGCAATCCACTACTGTGCGGTTTCGTAGGAACTTCCTTCCACGCGTCACGGAACTGTGGAATGGCCTACCCGCGGCAGTGTTTCCAGGTTGATATGACATGGGTACCTTTAAAAAGCGCGTCTATCTCCACCTTGCCGGCCGGCAACGCACCTGTAGCTCCTCTGGTGCTGCACGGGGTCGTGGGCGGCGGTAATCACTTACCATCAGGTGACCCGAACGCTCGTTTGCCTTGTCCTTTTCCATAAAAAAAATTATAAAAAAGATTACCTTTGTCTACCCTACTGTGTGCGGGAGTACAGCGTGAAGCTGGTTTAATTTTAATTTTGATTTAATAATTTGACAATATTTAAAATGGAACTTCACACACTTGCTATTACAAATACTTCAAATATTAAAACTATATGAATATGTATATTTGAACATTTAAATGTATTTAATTTGTTTAGTGTGAATCAAAAATCAGTTTCACGCTGTATCCCGCACACAGCAGGGTAGGCAGAGGGAACCTAGTGAAGGACACTCCGTTACCCACTTTCTGCCGAATTCTGGAGGCATTGCGTGTTAAGTGGCAGAACTCAACGCCGCTGTTTACCTCGACACCAGAGCGAAGAAATGGGAATATAAATTTAAGTAAATGTTTCATCTCCTCGAGTGGGGATCGAACCCACAACCAGTCGGTTTTACAGTCACACTTTGTGCCGCTGCGCCACGACCGGCCTGAATAACATATTATATATAAACATTACATTGTGTTTAATTGAATAACTACTTTACTTTTTTTCTTATGTGGTAATTAAGTTATTTTTAAATGTTGTATTATTAAAAAATTAAATACTGGATGGAGAGATAAAATTATAATACACGTTTCTTATCTGTTCGTTCGTTTTTAATGTGCTATTTTCATATACAGATCTGTATACCTACTGTTTTCATTACTTTACCTTAGTAAGACTATTTGCAATTTCAAATAATATGTGATTAAGATTTTTATCAACTCCACGCTGTATCCCTCACACAACAGGGTAGGCAGAGGGAACCTAGTGTTAACACTCTGTTCCCCACTTTCTGCCGAATTCTGGAGGCATTGCAAGGCTTTGACACTAGAGCGAAGCAATGGAAATATAAATTTAAGTAAATATTTCATCTCCTCGAGTGGGGATCGAATCCACAACCAGTCGGTTTACAGTCACATTTTGTGCCCCTGCGCCACGACTAGTCTCTTTTTTTTATTTTATAATGGTTTTTAATGTGTTGTTTTCATATACAGATCATTATCAGCTTCACGCTGTATCCCGCACACAGCAGAGTAGGCAGAGGGAACCTAGTGTTAAGACACTCCGTTCCCCACGTTAAGATTTTTATTAATACCAAAAAGATTTTTTTAACATTTTACGCTACATTAGAGCTTGTTTTCTTTAGAAACTATGAGAAAATATCCACCGATGCGAGCTTTGTTCCGAAGATGCACAAAGGACTATAAAATTCCGAACAGTGATGTAATTATTGAAGAGGGTACTTTAACGTTTATACCAATACATTCAATACAAATGGACCCAGATATCTTCCCAGACCCAGAAAAATTCGACCCAGATAGATTTACACCGGAGAAGAAGAAGAACATGCACCCATGTCATTGGATGCCATTTGGAGAAGGTCCCAGGAAATGTTTAGGTAATTTCATTTTAATATGATAACAAATAATATATTAAAAATTGTTTTGATCACTTTGTTGATCAATTTAATATAAGAGGTCGTCATGGTGCAGTGGCATAAGCATGTGTAACGCGGCGGTCGTGGGTTCGATTCCCACTCGGGGGATTGAATTATTATCTATTTATTAACATGTTCATTTCTTCGCTCTGGTACCGAGGCAAAAGCGCGGCGTTGAGTTCCACCACTCAACCCGTAATACCTCTATAATTCAGCGGGAAGCAAGAAACAGAGGGTCTCAACATAAAGTTCACTCAACCTATCCTGCTAAATGCGGGATAGAGTACGAAACCGAAAAAAAATGATAACAAGAAAAAACAGAGCGTATCATTTGGCTTGTTTGAATTATCCAAGATATATTAGTTTAAAATCGTTTCCAATGTGAGCTTTCATATTTTATTCAACATTAAGTTAACACAATAACTAAAAAAATTAAATTAAATCAAATCAGTTTCACGCTGTATCCCGCACACAGCAGAGAGGAGTTACACCGAGTTCTGATGGAGGCATTACTTGTTAATTGGCGGAACTCAACGTCGCGCTTTGCCTCGACACCAGAGCGAAGAAATGAAAATATAAACGTAAATAAATATTTCATCTCCTCAACTGGAGATCGAACCCACAGCCAGTCGATTTTACAGTCATACTTTGTGCCCCTACGCTACGACTGGTCTTTATTGTTATTACATTTAAATTATGATTTCAAAATTTAATATTTAACATATGAATAACATAACAAAATATTTTAGGTCTCCGTCAAGGATATATACAATCAAAGATTGCCTTAGTGAAGTTACTTCACAAGTACGAACTGTCAGTGGCTGAGCGCATGGAGGTGCCCGTGAGGATCAAGCCTTCGTCGCTAGCGTGCGCCGCCCAAGGGGATGTCTGGATACGACTAAAAAAATTAAATACTTAGACTTTAAAATATTATATTTTTTTAATATTTTCGCTCAAACGTTTAAGAATATAAAGATATCAATTATATAAAATTGTGCCATTCAAAGCTGATATGATTAAATTACTATCGCGTAAATCGATATGGCACATAAAATTTATTTGTATAAGAATCGTATTTTTTTTTATTTTTAAAATAAAATAAGGAAAATATTGCTTTAAGATAGGATCTGTAATTTGTATATACATACATACTTAACGTGCATTTAACGGTTAAACATCGCTTTAAGCTTGTGACTAGAGTCGTTGAGTAAATTCTTGTTTTCGTTCGCACCTTGTGTACCTACTCAAGTAGTGCTAGATTTTAATTCTTATTTGTGTGAAGGTCGTACAAAAGGCTATATATGTTTTTAGCTTCACGCTGTATCCCGCACATAACAGAGGGAACCTGGGAAGGTGGGAACCTGGTATTAAGACACTCCGTCCCCATAAAAATATCTTCGTTTCTTACTTTCCGCCGCTTTATGGAGGCATTGGATGATGAGTAGCGGATCCTAAAACCGCGCTTTGCCTTATTACCCAGAGCAAGGAACAGAAAATTAATTATTAAATATTTTATTTCCTCGAGTGGAAATTGAATCCATAGCCTGTCGTTTATAGTCACACACTTGTGCCCCTGCGTCACTGGCTTCTTTATATACTTAGTTTTGTATAGTTTCTATGTAAGAATTTAATATATATTTAGTTGTAATAATTAATTTATGATTTGTGTTTAGATTATAGAGTGATTGTAAGAGCGGCTTTTGTTACGAGCTTATATAATTTTAAGACAAATTTCAGTGAAACATTTGTTTGTAATTCCTTTTGAAATGTTGTATGTCATACAATATTTCCTTTCTATTATAAATAAATCTAAACGAACTAAATGTAATAATATGAAGTACTATTGATTACACAAATAATAGTAAATAGAATGGATCGATATTGATTGTTTTATTACTAACACTATATCTTAATAAAGCAATACTATATCTTAATAAAGCAATACAACCTAAAGAAAAAAATACTAAATTATTTAAAAAAAAATCTTAGTTAACGCTTAAATTAATTTGCTTTGCTCTCAAAACTGATGATCACTCAAGTTTACCTAATAAAACACGTTTTGAGTAGAATTATAATAAATTACGAGAGAACGCACGGATCTCCATGAAAGTTCAAGTTCGTGTTGACCAACCAGATATTTGGCAACTCGCGACAACCTGGTCTTGTTGGCCATGGCCGCCGCTTCGACTAGGATATTTGGGTATATAAAATATAATTATTCTGTGTAAAGTTTACGCAATATATTGCCGGGCTACCTTGCATTCACATTTTAAACTTTAAATTCGCATGATTTATATTATAATATATGTTGTATTTATATTACGAAATGAAATATAAAAGGAATTCATTTGATTTTTAATGAAGTGAAAGATGTATTGTAAAATCGTGTAAATCGTGCTTAACGTGTGTACTTAAAAATATGGCGGTTTCCAAGAGGCGCGGGTTCAAAATTATTATATGTTTTCTAATAGGTAATTTTTCATCAGTCGAAATCAACTGTTAGAGACATGGTTCGGAATTGTTACGTTTCAACAAAGAATCTTAAATGGAAACACGTTACATTAGGTTTCTCTCAGTGAGATCGTGTGGTACCCAAATGTCAAGTGTTTCTTGTATCCAGACTTTCGTGTATGACGTAAAACTGTTTTATGAACCACATCCAGTTCTTCAGCAATGTCGTAGCTACTAATATGTCGATATTGCTCCACTTTCTCAAAGATGGCACTGTTTTTATCTGTAACAGGGCGTCCAGAGCGAACTTAATTTTTCACACTAAAATTTCTTGATTTAAAACGCTTGAACCACATTTCTGCTATTCTTATTGATACCGCATTAGGTCCGTAAACCGCACAAATTTTATTCGCGGCGTTCGTCGCATTTTTACCTTTTTTGTAATAAAACTTTAAAATGTACTGAATTTTTTCGTCACATACGTTCATTTTGATTGCTTGAAAAACATTTGAAAAATGTCGAGAACTCGTTTTTTTTTATTTATTCCATCTTCAGAATATTATATTTAATGGTTAAACCCAGCCAGTTACATTCAGTACAGCAAAAGAGTGTTTGATTATTAACAAATACATTCAAAATACGAAAATATTTTTGCCCCGACCTATTAACTTGTAACAAGCATATAATAATTTCTACACAGCTTGATGAGAACGTGTGGCTTAGTGCTCGGAGCGCTACGTTAAATTTTTTTATACGTTTTCTAAACAAGAATTATTTTGTGTTAGACAAAGGGCGCCTTAAAGATTTGTACTCAACACGCAATATCTTTAAAATTGGGTGAACAAAAAAAAATTATGTTAAGGAACTTTTGAAAGTAATCTCTCTGTCATTTTAAAATTATAAATATAATAAATAGGTAATGGATTCGTACAATCGTAACCGATGTTACTTGTATGTATATCATCTATTAAAAACCAACAATTATGATGATATTACGTCATAAATAAAATTTTTTTTTAAATAAGATCAGAATTTATGATTCCTTAAAAACTTTATAATAAGCACACGCTAAGTATGATTTTATATACACGACATTTTTGTAATTGCAAATCAATTGTATTATTATAAAAGGTAATTATAACGTAATATTAAAAGGTGTAAATTGTTTAGAATTATATATTTATCAATAATTTATAAAATTTCTACAGCTTATTTTTATACTACAGGTTGACCTTCAATAATAAACTAAATACATAGTTAAGCACTGCGCGCGCTCTGACAGTTATTTAGAAAATGGTTCAAGATATTTAAAAAAAGGTTGTGGGTTCGATCGCCACTAGAGGAAATGAAATATTTATTTACATTTATATTTTCATTTCCTCGGTTCGCTCTGGTATCAAGGCAAAAGCGCGGCGTTGAGTTCCGCCACTCCACACGCAATGCCTCCAGAATCCGGCAGAAAGTGGGGAACGGAGTGTCTTAACATTAGGTTCCCTCTGACTACCATGCTAAGTGCGGGATACAGTGTGGAGCTAAAAAAAATGTATAAAACAACATAAGACAGGAATTTCAATAATGTGTAAATAATAGATTTTTGACCTTTGACCTTGGAATTTCTGTAGTCGCCTTACGCTATGTAAGTATACAAAATAATGGTGTTTACAAGTCTATAGTTGACTATAAAACCTGTAAAATCTTGTAAAATGGCATCTGAAGATAAAACACTATTTTGTCAAAATCGTTTGGCGGTATGTTGAGTTATTCGTCTATTTGTCGCGCACATACTTAATGCAAATTTATGACTTGTGTGATTTTGTCATGGTTATCATTGCCAAAAATGGACCACTAAAATTTTTAGAAAACATATATTATGTTGAGACCAGTCGTGGCGTTGTGGCACAAAGTGTGACTGTAAAATCGACTGGTTGTGGGTTCGATCCCCACTCGAGGAGGTGAAATATTTATTTATATTTATATTTTCATTTCTTCGCTCTGGTGTCGAGGCAAAGCGTGGCGCTGAGTTCCGCCACTCACCACGCAATGCCTCCAGAACTCGACGGAAAGTGGGGAACGGAGTTGTTGTAACAAGCATATAAGAATTTCGCCGTAGCCCGATGAGAACGTATGGCTTAGTTGGTCAGAGAGCTTGGACGATTTTTCAAGAGGCGTGTGTTGAAATCCCGCCGCTAATAAATTTTTTGTTAAGGGTTTTCAACTGTCACCTTCATTACTCCTTTTTTGTATGGGTTATAGGCAAAAAAATCTATATATTATATTGACTTTAGATCAATATCTATAGACGATAGATTTTTAATGTATGAAATTAATATACGTGAAATCAATATGTTATATTGATTATTAGTCAAAATCCATAGATAATTGCTTAAATTCATTATTTGGCAAGAGAAAATCGAATTTATTAAACATGTATTTTAAATGTTATTCCACAATTAGGAAAGAAAAATATTCCTTAAAATACGTACAAAATATTTCCACTACCTTCAAATTTAATATTTAAAAAATGATAATACACAAAAGAATTGTAATTCGAAGATTTATATTTAATTTTATAGTAACCAACTTTCACCGCAAATGACGCAAATACCCAGTGAAAAAATGTTGAACTTATTCTTTTAAGATTATTTTAAATTCAAAGTTTACCATAAATTATTATAGTTTAAAGCGGCCAGTTTGAAACCCAGAAAAGGCACAAACTTTTGACTGTATTCATCCGTTGAGTTATAAACTTCCATTGAGTTCCGGCACGCAACATGCAATGACGCCAAAATTCGGCTGGAATTGGGGAACGGAAGTGTCTAAATAGGAACAAAGTCCTCTGCCTATCTTGTTATGTATAGCGTGAAGCTATTATAGTTTTATAAAGTACGAAGTCATTATTGAATGTTTTCATAAGTATTAGCATTTTTAGGGTTCCGTACCTTTTAAGAAAAAAAGAAACCCTTAAAAGATCGCTTTGTTATGTCTTGTGTCTGTCTGTATGTCTGTCAAGAACCTGTATCTTAGGAACGCTTGGAGATATCGAGGTGACATTCTAACTATAGACTCAGATCTACGTCACTTTAATTACTGAAAAAAATGTACTTCTACATTTATTTAACAAAAAAATATGGTCGTTTATATCGCAAAACGCGTATTTCGACACTATAAAAGGAATCAAAATTGATAGGGTACTGTCAGTTGACCTATAATTATAAAATTTTGGCAACTAGCATCTACAGGAAGTAAGTACTAGTTCAGGAAAAAATCTGAAAACTATACATTTGTGATTAAATCCTAAAAAATAATAGCCTCAAAAAAAAATTGATATCAAATCCTGCTGCTAGTTCAAATAAGGTATCGGATGCTCAGCTAAGCTTGAATTTCAGAAAACGCTCGAGACTTCCAATTTTTGTACGGAACTCCCGATGGGCGAGCCCGACTCGCGTTTGTCCGGTTTTTTATAATAAGTTGCACATTTTGTTATGTTTGAAATGCTTATAAATTTAACAAGCTAATGCTTATAAATTTAACTTTTTTTTTGCTTTACGCTGAGTGAAGCTAAAAAGCAAGCGCGAATTGGGCTCGCCTACCGAGTGTTCCGTACAAAAATCGGAGGCTCGAAACCCTATAAATCGTTATTAATTATAAGATTTTTGAAAAAAAAAATTGTTATCAAAGTAATAATTGGACATGAACTTAAGCTTAAGCTAATGTTACTTAAAAAAAATAAAATGCAACGTAAACAACAATTTAATATTGTGCTTTACTAAAAATTGTACCTCCATTTTTATTGAATAAATTTGGTTCTATTTACTCTTGTTTTTCCTTACTCGTTTGCGTTTCTTTATTCTCTTTTAAATGTTGTGGATCAACCTTAAGGGTAGTTTCTGAAGAGAATACGTTTGTATGAGAATCTATTTTAACTTTAAGTGATTTGTCTCTTACTTTTTCATCAGTTTGAACACCTGTTTGTTTTAAATTCGATTTCAATTTTGTTTTATTGACTCCCTTGCTAGTACTTGCCACTAATTTATCAGATACTTCGTTTTTGCGTTTTAAAATCATTTCCAAATCTGAAGAAATGTTCATTGTGGATTCAATAGGTTCTATATCAGATAATTTTATTTCACTCAATTCTCTATTTAATTTTGTTTTTAAATGTCGTTTTATATCATTAGCTATCTCTTGGGCTTCCTGTATATTCACATTTTCCAATGGCTTTTTACCGACTTGTTCTCTAGAAGATATTTTTTGTTGTGCATATTGTCGTTCAAATGTTGAAGTGGAGTCAGAAGGGGATATTAAACTTGAACTTGACGATAAATCGACACTTTGTTTCACCTCTACAACATCAAGTAAGTGATATAGCATTTTAACGATGAACTGATGTTCCTTTTTCACTTCATCACAAGCTGATAGTGTATTCAATTTATCACGTTCTGTTTCAACTAATGACGGTTCTGATAACTGTCTTGTAACGTCTGTGTGATATAAGACACTACCGAGGTCCTTGGCTGTATGTGTTTCATAGTTCTTATAATTAGAGGTAAATTCTTTCTTTTTAAAGTGAACTAGAACTTTACTTGGCGAATAATTTTCTGGTGTATAACTGGATTCTAATGGTGACACAGTTCGAATTTGTTTCTCGTGTTGTTCCTGTGAGAATATTGTTCACAATAAACTTCCACTATCGTTGTTTATTTGCAAAGTGTCTTAATTTGTTGCAATAAATTTAAGTTTAATCTTCGTTTGGAGGAATATTAAATCAAATCAGCTTCACGCTGTATCCCGCATACAGCAGAGTAGCCGGAAGGATCCTAGTGTTAAAACACTTCCTTCCTCACTTTCCGCCGAGTTTTGGAGGTATTGCGAGTTGAGTGGCGGAACTCAACGCTGCGCTTAGGAATATCTATATTTATAAAAATCCAGTCTACTGAGACGTGCCCGGCGTTGGATTTCGCCACCTAACACGCAATGTATGAAAGGTGCATCACAACACCCTATGTCTATACCCCTAAATAAAAGAAAAAAATTCTGATGTAGAAGTTACACGACTTATAATCAGCTTCACGCCGTATCCCGCACACAGCAGGGTAGGCAGAGGGAACCTATTGCTAAGACACTCCGTTCCCCACTTTCTGCCGAATTCTGGAGGCATTGGGTATTGAGTGGCAGGACTCGACGCCGCGCTTTGCCTCGACACCAAAGCGAAGAAATGGAAATATAAATTTAAGTAAATATTTCACCTTCTCGAGTGGGAATCGAACCCATAACCAGTCGGTTTTACAGTCACACTTTGTGCCACCGCGCCACGTCTGGCCTCTAGAAGTTACACGACTTATTACGATTGGTTAAGTTGTAAAAATTGTTTTCTATTATAATAATACATCTGAGATCATTACTAACCAGCATTCTGTCAATATTTCCTCGCAACTGTACACTGACACGGACAAGCTTAAAGTCAACAGCTAATAGTACCCTTATTAAGGCCAATAAGGTGGAGAGTATCCAGCAACTTGTGTGGAACCATGCAGAAATAATGGTGAGCCGTGTGGCCTGGTACACTCCGCGGATGCGACGCTCATATGCTAGCGTCGCCACGTTTACAGTGTAAGTGCATCTATATTGCAAAGGCTTCAATTTGAAATTATATTTTTTATCTTCTATCCCGCATATTAGCAATCCTGCTAATATGCGAGGATAGAAGCCAGGAGGAATCTAGTATTAAGACACTCCGTTCTCCACTTACTGCCGAATGTGGTCCACAACTAAACATGCTTTTCACAACGCCGCGGTTCGTCTGTGTCACCGGAGCAAGGAAAATTTAAACATTGAATAATTCGTTCCACCAAGTGGGAATTGAACCCGCAACCGTCGTGTTTATAGCTGTATCACTACACCACGACGGCCCCAGATACATCAATCTTTGTATGCAACGTAAGCATCTGCATAAACATGTAGATTTTTAAATATAAAATTGCTAACACTACGTTATGGCACAATCAGAAATATTTAGGCAATTGTTGGGAATTCAATTCTCATTGAGGGTTTGTGTTTAAAATATTTTTGTTTAACTGATCTAGTCAAAGAAAGAGTAACTTTGGGTTTTTTATATCTCTTAAATAAGGGAAGGGAATTAGCACTTTCAATAGATTAATAACATTTTTAATAACAGCATATCTGGCTATTATTAAAAATGCCATTACTATATTGAAAGTGCTGTAAGTGGTTGTAAGTTTCAATAGAACATATACTTACGTATTCTTCATGGCTGATACAACTTTGTGAAAGATAAATATTAGATATTATATCCTTACATACTATGAATATACTACAGACTGCTATAGTATTTCTATACATTAATATTAGAGTAATCATATACGTGGTACTCCCAGTAATTTCACTGAGTTTGAGACACAGCTCCTGAAGTCCATAGTGTGTGACCGTTGAAGTATATATGCACAGTCCAGACATAGCCAGCGAGAATACGAATACAGGTGGCAAAACTCTCCATGGTCTCTGCAAACTTAATATTTATATTATTATAAGTATTAGAAAGGCCAGCCGTGGTGCAGGGACACAAAGTATGACTGTAAAATCGATTGGTTGTGGGTTCGATCCCCATTCGATGAAATGAAGTATTTATTTATATTTTCATTTCTTTGCTCTTCAATACAGCGTGAAGCTGATATTTATATATATTTTAATAATAATATTATCCTTTTTTTTGTTTTCTATAGATTTTTTTATAAAACAGTTATAATTCAATAATAATATATTGAAAAGAAGGCTTTCTCAGCAATGGAACAAACTTAAGCTAATTCTTATCTCGTGAGATGTAATATAAGGTCCCAATCATACAAAATGATTAATTATTGTGACTTACTTACTAAGAAATAGTTTTGCGGATTTAGTAAGTTACTTGTTTTAAGACAATTAAAGAATATAAATAAATTAAAATTTGAGGCCAGTCGTGGTGTAGCGGCACAAAGTATGACTGTAAAACCGACTGGTTGTGGGTTCAATCCTTACTCGAGGAGTTCATCTCCTATATTTACTTAAATTTATATTTCCATTTCTTCGCTCTGGTGTCGAGGTTAAGCGCGGCGTTGAGTTCTGCCACTCAACACGCAATGTCTCCAAAATTCGGCAGAAAGTGGGGAACGGAGGGTCTTAACACTAGATTCCCTCTGCCTACCCTGCTGTGTGCGGGATACAGCGTGAAGCTGATAAAAAAATTGAATATGATGATGTATTCTCTCTTACCCAGTTAGAACTCGGCTACCTGTGGAGCACATCAAGAACATTGTTGTCCACACGAGGCCAAAAATTCCAGAAACTAAAGGCACATAGGTAGGGAGCAAACAGGCACTTTTTTCAACCCATTGTGTGCTTATAAAATCCACTGGCAGCGCTAAACATTTTTTTTTAAATTTTTTAATGTGTTAATCCACACTTAGGAAATGTTATGGTCGGTTTCCAGGAGGCGCGGGTTCGAGTCCCGCTACATTCAAATTTTTATACGTTTTCTAAATAAGTAGCGCTAAAACATATTTTATTAGGTAAATAATCAATTATTAAAATAACTTATTGTGAAAAGTGGGAAAGTGATTATCTTGTGTATCTATCGCACGATAGCTATTATTATTAACCTAGAAATATAACGACCAATTTTTCGACCAAAAAGAGTCTGTACATGTAAATTGGAAAACTTGACCAAGTCCACATACAGATCAAGTACATAAAAATGATATATTTATCGATGATGTAATGTAAAAAAAAATATTTAATTTTATTCAAATAGATAACTATTGATACAATTGATTAGTAAGTGATTCACACTTTACGCATTATCTTGCATATTGCAGGACATGCTGTGATCGTTTATGACACTCCGTTTTACAATCAAATTTTAGATATTATATAATGAGTGACGGAACTCCAAATCTGCACTTTGTACCAGATTGGGGTAAAAAAATATTTTGTTTCCTCGATATATGATTGAACCCATCGTGTTGGATGGATCATCATCTGGATGTTACCAGACAGCCAGGACACTAGGACAGCCCACTATGTCACAACGGCCTCGATAAGTTAATGAAGATTAATACATTTTATTTTTAACTTACTGTTTGTTGATTCTGCGTACTGTGGTACGATTTCATAAATAATATTTTGCCGTAGAGAAGTCAGAGATAGTAGTTTCGGAAACAGAACGCATTTCTCATCGAATAAGTACATTAGCATGTGGAAGCAGAATGTGCAAAATGATCCAAACACAAACGCAAGAAAGAACAATAGTAGGTGGGCTCCTGTTGACAACAAATATTATATTTGAAAACGAGCAAAGCTTTTTTTATTACATGTTTGAACTTTACACTATAACACCTAAACTGTTCCAAATATAATTAGCTACAACTACTAAGATATGAAAAAATATATATATTTCCTAACGCCTATTATTATATGCAAAATACTGATTCTGGAATATTAAAGAATTTGTTACGTATTTATTTATTTGGATGGCTGAAACCTTCTATTGTATGTTTGAACTGTACACTATAACCAAAAATCACTTAAACCCAAATTACTAAGATATGAAAAAAAAATCTGTGAGTAACAGCCTTATTTCGTAACACCTAAATTACTAAGATGATAAGATAAGAGAATATCCATTTCAGTCAAAATTACTAAATGTACAGACAAAATATTTTTACTGTCTTATTACATATAGAGATAGAGAAGAGATGATATATAATATACCTGATGGAAATACTAGTATAAAGTATATCTTTGGATTGTATTTGGATTTTAAATTGACTTTTGAAGCTGATATTTTTATATATAATATATTGTGATGATCAACGATTTATTAATTTCTGCGTGCATTCTATATGCCACTTATAATGTTATTTTTAATTTTTTGTTTAAACAGGCCGGGTAGTTTTGAATATGTAACTTAATTATTAATTCAAAATAAAGTAATGCCTGAGGCCTAAACTGACGCCAGTCGTGCTGCAGGGGCACAAAGTGTGACTGTAAAATCGACTGGTTGTGGGTTCGATCCCCACTCGAGGAGATGACATATTTATATTTATAATTATTATATTATATATAATATTTATAAATAAAATTAATTTAAAATATAATGCTTACAATGACATTACTCAAAGTATTGTCCATCATTAGAGACCACTTTCTCCCATCTCTCTGGTAGCAATTGAATCCCCCGTCGGAAAAACGACTCATCTTTCGAGGCAATCCAGGAATCAAGCCATTTTTCGGCTTCTTCAAAAGAATGGAAGCGCTGCTCGCTTAAACCGTGCGCCATCGACCGAAACAAGTGGTAATCGGAGGGGGCTATGTCCGGTGAATACGGCGGGTGGGGTAGAACTTCCCATTGAAGTGTTTCCAGGTAAGTTTTGACTGGTTTTGCCACATGTGGCCGAGCATTATCATGTAATAAAATCACTTTGTCGTGTCTCTGCTCGTATAGTGGCCGCTTTTCTTTCAGAGCGCGACTCAAACGCATCAACTGAAGTCGATAGCGAGCTCCCGTGATAGTTTCATTAGGTTTAAGCAGCTCATAATAAATTACGCCCTGCTGATCCCACCAAATGCAGAGAAGAAGCTTAGAACCATGGATATTTGGTTTTGGCGACGATGTTGATGCGTGACCCGGCATGCCCCACGATTTTTTTCGCTTTGGATTGTCGTAGTGAATCCACTTTTCATCCCCAGTGACGATACGGTGCAGAAAACCTTTTCTCTTTTGCCGTTGAAGCAACAATTCACACATGAGAAAACGTCGTTCTACGTCTCTCGGCTTCAACTCATACGGCACCCAATGCCCTTGCTTTTGGATCATTCCTAACGCTTTTAAACGTTTTGAAACTGTTGACGCATCTACTTGTAACGTTTTCCCGAGCTCTACTAACGTCTGACATGGATCTTCTTCAAGCAATGCCTCCAATTCTGTCTTCAAATTTTGTCGGTGCTCCAGAACGCTCTTTGTCTTCAAGGTCAAAATCATTACTTTTGAAGCGCCTAAACCAGTCTCTGCACGTTGTATTCGACAAAGCATTGTCTCAACGAGAATTCTGTGTGCTTCTGCTGCAGATTTTTTCTGAATAAAGCAGTGCAATAAAATTCCCCGCAAAAACACTTTATTTGGCACAAAAGTACACATTTTCACAAAGGGAAAATAAATATGTAGTTGACACTGTAGTAAACACTATTCTACTATAATTTGAGGTTACATATAGTACTACTTTGGTGATTCGTTACCGTACGAAATTCCATGCACAGAGTGCCGCAACGATATCTTTAAAAATACAGCGAGAACTTATTCATTCCTAATACTTACATTTATATTTCCATTTCTTTGCTCTGGTGTCGAGGCAAAGCGCGGCGTTGGGTTCTGCCACTCAACACGCAATGCCTCCAGAATTCGGCAGAAAGTGAGGAACGGAGTGTCTTAACACTAGGTTCCCTCTGCCTACCCTGCTGGTTGCGGGACACAGCGTGAAGCTGATTTTTTGATTTAATTTTATTTATAATAAAGTAAACGTTACAATGTTACGTTACATGATTAATTTCGATATTTTATATTTAAAATTTAGTATTTCCTTATTTTTAAATAAGTTAATGCTTTTTAATTTTATCTTTATTCCAACTTTCTAAACAAAATTAAGCGTAATTATTCAGGATCTTTGTTTGAACAAATATATAGACGTTACTTATGTATCTAATAATTTGTAGGTCACAACCTTGCCTTTTGATGTCGTTGTAGGAATTTTTTTTGTCAAGTTAAAATCATTTCTAAAATGACATCATCTAGTTTTCGAAATTATTACAACTTTGTAAATTACAATAATATTGTGATTAAATGTAAAGTTTTATAATATTATTTCGCATATTTTATAAATAATCCATAACAAATTGTAGAATACGTAGATTATGCAACAATTTCTATTTTCTTTTTATATAAAATAAAAAAGGAAATATATTATCTATTTATCCACTTATATGTGTGATACACGCTAAATTGATTTTTAAATAAAATATTGTATTGAAATAGGTTTATTAATATATTATATGATTTTATTATTCATAAAAATACATATTACTTAATAGGAACGAGAGAATTAATAATTAGAAGACATTTAATAATTAAAATTATATATCTATGTAAATCAAAAACAATTATAACAACCTTTCCAAGCTCCATTTACTTCAGGTTCGCTTTTTTCTATTAATCTTAATTCTTCGTAGAGCGTTACCTTCTCCATATTTTTCTAGTTTATACATGTCATTTTGACATTAAAAGCAACTTACTAAAGAAGAATGATTGTATTATATTTTTTATCTTTTGGTCTCTGACCTTGTTTATATTTAGTAATAGATTATTATTATTCAGAGGGCACTTAGTGTTAAGACACTCCGTTCCCCAATTTCCGCCGAATTTTTCGAGGCATTGCGTGTTAAGTTGCGGAACTTAACGCCGGGCTTTATCCAGAACAAAGAAAGGAAAATATTAATAGACAATGATTAATTCCCACGAGTGGTGATGGAACCCACAACCGTCGTGTTACATTTATACCCTTGTGTCCCTGTGTCATTATCACACCAAAAACATTTTTACGTAAAATATTGCTAAGACGATGTATTCCACTGTCGGATAGTTATTAGACCCCATTAAGAGCCAAGTTTGTTACTCTACACGCCCTAACTCTATATACTCTATATCTTATGCAAAATATTAGCTTGGCCGTTTCGACACTATAATGAATATTAGAATATAATATAATAAGAAACGATTAATTGCAAAATTTTATAGATTCGCTATTGACCTCATATTTACCAAACTTTATTAATGTGGACGTCGCGTCGTGGCACAGAGGCACATTGTGCATTTGACTATAAGCTCGATAGGTTATGGGTTGTATTCCCACTCGAGGAAATTAAATCTTTAATATTTTCGTTTTCTCACTCTGGTGTCGAGAAAAACGCGGTGTTGAGTTCCGCCACTCAACATCATGCTATATAGCTAACACCGTAGTATGAGACTAACATATACACAAAACACCAGATAAGGGCGAGTGGGGCTTGCCCACCGAGGGTTCCGTAAAAAATTGGAGGTCTTGAGCTTTTTCGGAAATTCAGGCTTAGCTTAGCCAGAGCTCTTCCATATTATACCTCACTTGAACTAGCGGTTTTTATATCAAATTTTGCACCCTTTTTAAAGCTATATATTTTTTGGATTTAACCACAAATGTGTAGTTTTCAGATTTTTTGATTTTTTCCTGAATTAGGACTACCTGCAGATGCTAGCAGCAAAATTTCATAATTCTAAGTCAAAGCAAGCACCAAAATTTCATAAGGTACACACAGGTCCCCACAATTCCCCACGTTACACATATAACATTACGTATCAACACAAACTCACATATGTGGTGTCACATTAACATATGTTGGAATCTAATTATGTCAGTTGTGAGTTGTGTATTCAATCTCTACTCAGAGGCTTAACTATATTCAAATTGTTTTCATTTCTCTGCTCCCGTAAGAAGAGTGCGATATCTTGAATTCGGGTGGAAGCTGAAGAACGGAACGAAGGGAACTATCTTGACACTAGATTTTTTGTCAACTATTAGAAACTTTCAATAACAACGGGGAATAAATGGAAGTATCATGGCAGGGGTCACAAAGTCAACACCAAAAAATTGGCGGATTTGTGAAAAATACCAAATAAAAAAATCAGCTTCACGCACACAGCAGGGTAGGCAGAGGGAACCTAGTGTTAAGACACTCCGTTCCCCACTTTCTGCCGAATTCTGGAGGCATTGCGTGTTGAGTGGCAGAACTCAACGCCGCGCTTAACCTCGACACCAGAGCGAAGAAATGGAAATACAAATTTAAGTAAATATTTCATCTCCTCGAGTGGGGATCGAACCCACAACCAGTCGGTTTTACAGTCACACCTCGTGCCGCTGCGCCACGACCGGTCTCTAAAATAGCAAATAATAATAAAATAATAGTAAAAATATTTTAAAAATACCTCTTTATTAACTAAATGAAAATGTAGGTACATACATATATGCTTAGTTAGTAGTACTAGATATTTTTTTATCAATATGCTATGTCCGATATACATATTTTATGTAACAACAAGTGACCTATACTTACTGTTTTCAACAAAATTTGCGGTGTACGCAACTTTTTTTTTAATAATACCTACTATTGGTTTATTGTGTAACTAGCAGCACCCGTGCGGCTACGCCCGCTTGAAATATACGATTGTTTATTTAAGTGTAATTAACCGTAGATTCATAAACATACGTCTCTCATACACCCTCCATTAAAACATCTCTTATCGCGCATGGCGCGAAACAGATGAAAATACATGGCTCTAAGTACCTTCTTAGTACGAAGAATGCTCCATCTGGCGCCAATAGTCTTGGTGCATACACGAATAATTTGGGATGAACTGAGCTCGAGGTGTCTGAGATACGTATCTTTATGATTAATGTAAGAATTTTACCTTTAACTTTTTAAAGTAGACCTGACAATAATTGTATAAAAAGACAAACTATATTATAGAAACATATACAGGGTGGAAGAGGCAGCGCTCCCTTTACGGAAACAGCATATAGGGTAAAATATTTCAAACCTATACCTAAAGAAATTAATCACGATGCCTCAACAGTTTGTTTTTTTTTCATTTCACGATTTTTATCCATACCTGAATTTCGTGTGACGCGATTACGTATAGATCCCAATAACATAACCACTTACTACTACAAAAATACTACTAAAGGTTAAACGACTTTGAACTTTATCGCCAATAACTACAACTCGATTTCGGCATAAGGCGTGTGCGGCGGTATTCCTTTGATAGGTTTATGTGTGCGTGCGTCGTCCTTACAAATGGCGTTTTATTTTAAAACAACAATTTTATTATTTATTTTGTTTGAAAAAAATACTTTTTCATTTTTGGGAATTTATTTTTTTCTGATTTATATTAGGCTTTTATAGAGTAGTTAAAACTGTGATTTCATTTAAAGTGGTCCTTACACTTCCACCCTATATAGTATACATGTATATGGGAAAAGTTACAAAAAAAAAATTAAAAACTCTGGCATCTTTCTTTGTAAGGAACTTACTGAAAGTATTCAAAGTGCTTGTAATGTGACAATTGGTTCTTAATATATAAAACCTATGATTTATTATACGAGTATAATAGCCGTTATAATAAAAAAAACTCTGATGAGATGAAAATTTATCAAATAAGTGTCACGCCGCGGAACACTAACTTTGGTTCGCTGCCTTAAACGGAACAAGGATACCATTTTAGGTGATGACATACCAGTCAATCATGATAATCATACTAGGAAATTATGTAACTTCTGCTGTTATTAAAAAAACCAGATTTATATACACCTCCAGTCCTCCAGCAAACGTCACATATGCATGGAACATCGCGGTAGTTTCTGCCTAGAATGCTCAGATAGATTTTTAATTTTTTTTTTCATGTTTAAATTGTCAATAAAAGTTGTTTTTAATACTTAAATAAGGTGATATATTAGCTGTTTTTTTGTTTAAAAAAAATTAATTTAAAATATAATGCTTACAATGACATTACTCAAAGTATTGTCCATCATTAGAGACCACTTTCTCCCATCTCTCTGGTAGCAATTGAATCCCCCGTCGGAAAAACGACTCATCTTTCGAGGCAATCCAGGAATCAAGCCATTTTTCGGCTTCTTCAAAAGAATGGAAGCGCTGCTCGCTTAAACCGTGCGCCATCGACCGAAACAAGTGGTAATCGGAGGGGGCTATGTCCGGTGAATACGGCGGGTGGGGTAGAACTTCCCATTGAAGTGTTTCCAGGTAAGTTTTGACTGGTTTTGCCACATGTGGCCGAGCATTATCATGTAATAAAATCACTTTGTCGTGTCTCTGCTCGTATAGTGGCCGCTTTTCTTTCAGAGCGCGACTCAAACGCATCAACTGAAGTCGATAGCGAGCTCCCGTGATAGTTTCATTAGGTTTAAGCAGCTCATAATAAATTACGCCCTGCTGATCCCACCAAATGCAGAGAAGAAGCTTAGAACCATGGATATTTGGTTTTGGCGACGATGTTGATGCGTGACCCGGCATGCCCCACGATTTTTTTCGCTTTGGATTGTCGTAGTGAATCCACTTTTCATCCCCAGTGACGATACGGTGCAGAAAACCTTTTCTCTTTTGCCGTTGAAGCAACAATTCACACATGAGAAAACGTCGTTCTACGTCTCTCGGCTTCAACTCATACGGCACCCAATGCCCTTGCTTTTGGATCATTCCTAACGCTTTTAAACGTTTTGAAACTGTTGACGCATCTACTTGTAACGTTTTCCCGAGCTCTACTAACGTCTGACATGGATCTTCTTCAAGCAATGCCTCCAATTCTGTCTTCAAATTTTGTCGGTGCTCCAGAACGCTCTTTGTCTTCAAGGTCAAAATCATTACTTTTGAAGCGCCTAAACCAGTCTCTGCACGTTGTATTCGACAAAGCATTGTCTCAACGAGAATTCTGTGTGCTTCTGCTGCAGATTTTTTCTGAATAAAGCAGTGCAATAAAATTCCCCGCAAAAACACTTTATTTGGCACAAAAGTACACATTTTCACAAAGGGAAAATAAATATGTAGTTGGCACTGTAGTTAACACTATTCTACTATAATTTGAGGTTACATATAGTACTACTTTGGTGATTCGTTACTGTACGAAATTCCATGCACAGAGTGCCGCAACGCCATCTTTCAAAAAACAGCAGCAACTTATTCAAGGTCCTAATATTTCACATCTGTCAAGGTTAACCGTAACTGGGCGCAAACTGTAAACGTTGTTTTTTATATGAGGCCGAACCTGGGCCCTATAAAGGGCCAATCGATGTTTTGGATAAACAGAGATATATCTGTCTCTCTATAGATAAAAATAAAATTAATGGATCTGTCTTCCATATCTATATAGCTGTTTTGCATATAGTCATTTACTCGACACCAAAACATAATTAAACAATTTTTACATTTTTGTCTATCTAGACATTTAAATCTTTTGAGAATTTATTTAATTATGCAAGTAAAATTTGTTGTATGTATAGAAAAATGTTTAGCTATACGGTATTTAAGTACAGTAACTATGCACGCACGGCAAGCGCAGTTTTTCTCTCATAGACTCCGATCCCGATCCTAAATCTTGAACTCTCGGTGTAATTTATCACCATACAAATTGAAAGCTAAAGATTCAGCCAATTCAGTAAAACAGATGTATAAAATAACTATTATTGCAATTAGCAAATTTGTCGAACTAAGTAATTTAAATTGATATAACTTTTTAATTATGTTAAAGGAAGCTTATTATAATCCAACAGTGAAAACCGCATTTAAATTGGTTAAGGCGATTCTAAGATTAGCGATAACAAATGCACAAACAAACAGATAAAAATTTAAAAAAGGTCCCCAAAATATTTTTTTCTTAAATATCTTCCAAGTACAGACACCGATCCGTTACAATTTCATTATAAGTATATATATAGATTTAAGATTAGATATAAGATCATATTTCGTGGTGTCAACATTTGAATCGTTGTATTTGTGCCGTGTGATCCCGGCCTAGAATAGGATCATCCTGGTACTGGTGGTGTCGTAAGAGGCGACTAAAATACGTGTGGTAGAGTCACGTCGCCAGCAATGGCAACACGCATGAGCAGACTCAACCGGATCATTACCACCCCGGCATTTAAAACCGGTTTGAAGTAGCGGCTTTACGCCACTGCGTTTGGCATCAGGTAATGCCGAGCTCCGGTGCCCATCCCACCTTAAAGGCCGGCAACGCACCTGTAGCTCCTCTGGTGCTGCACGGCGTCGTGGGCGGCTGTGATCACTTACATCAGATGACCCGCACGCTCGTTTGTCTTGTCTTTTCCATAAGAAAAGTGGTGTAAAAATACTTTTAAAAGCTATTTTTTATTTTTTAACGTAAGTATCTATACTAAAATTGTAAAGCTGATGAATATGTTTGGTTAAATGCATTAATCTTCAAAATTACTGGTTCGAAAATTTTACTTTTCGGCTTGGATAGCCCGTTTGTTTAGGAAGGCTATAGTCTATTTTATCACGTTAATCTTTTCGATACAACCCACTGTCAATGCGGTCAAAGTTACCGAAAGACGTTTTAAATGCATCATGAGTCCTACACAATACCAAATCTGCATTTGTAAAATAATATATATCTGGGAATAAAAAAGGGTATCTCAAGACCGATCTCAGACTTGACAGCGATTTATTAATACGGGACTAAGTTATTGGAAGCCGCATTTGACAATTATATTATACAACGCAATATGTTTGTTACGGAATGTCCATAATGGTGTTATGGACATTCCACATACCATTTTGTAATTGCCACATTTATAAATAGGGAGACCTCGGTTGACCTTCGAAAACACAGTATCAAAGGATACTGGAGAAAGATCACCAAAAAAAAGCACTAGGACCTCCTGTAGGGCATGTATGAAGAGGTTGATGACAGTGGACGAAAGAGGTATGTAGAGACCGTAGCGTTTGGCGCTCCGTTCTTTCCGACTACCCCGCTAGGGATAAAACGTGAAGCTAAGTTAAGTCACATTTATTAATTATACGTAATGTCAGCAACATCACAGTATTATTCATTATAGTTTGTAATATAGATTATATAACTTACTATAATAATAACTGGTTTATCGATAGCTTATCGACTTCACATTCGTACATCACTAACGTATTGTAATGTTATTATTAAATTATGACACTGTTACTGTGCTACAGCTTGTTTCGTCCAGTCATGCGGTGTATTCCGTTTTAATAATTTAGAATGAAGCCTTTATTAATATTTATGTATTTAAGTGTATTAAGTTTAAGTTACGTTTCTTGTTTAAGTAAATTTAGTTTGGATTCTTCAAATAGCAAAGTGATATGGTCGCTGCAAAACAAAAACAAATGTGAGTTGTTATCAATATTTATACCAGAACATATTATTATCACTAAATTGAAGTCAATAATGTTGAAATAAATATTTTACTAAAATTATTTATTTAAATGCTTAAAAATTATTGACAGAATGGTATTTTTTTATTTTAGCTATAGCAGTACCGGGTTCAGTGCCAGGTGGAGTGTACACAGATCTACAAAACGCGGATATTATTGGGGATATATTATCCGGGTTTAACGATAATCTTACAAGATGGGTGGCATACGACAGCTGGACGTATACCGGCAAATTTAATGGTAATAGTATAATATTTTAATATGAGGTTATACCTTTATATAACTACAAATATACTAATATTTAAATTAAATTCAAGCGAGGCCAGTCGTGGCGCAGTGGCACAAAGTGTGACTGTAAAACCGATTGGTTGTGGGTCCGATCTCCACTCGAGGAGTAGGTAAATAGAGGCAAAGCGCGGCGTTGAGTTCTGCCACTCAACACGCAATGCCTCCAGAATTCGGCCGAAAGTGGGGAACGGAGTGTCCGTTCCCCACTTTCGGCCGAATTCTGGAGGTTAACACTAGGTTCTTAACACTAGGTTCCCTCTGCCTACCCTGCTGTATGCGGGATACAGCGTGAAGCTAATCTAATCTAATCTAAATTAAACTTTAGGGTAATAAATACGAAAATATGTTTATTTCGTCCCAAGTTGAAATTTATATTAGATTTGAAATTTCACCACCACATACTATACTACCGGGAACTTTGATTAAATACCTAAGTGAATGAGTTAATAGATATTTTTATTTTACCGGTAAATTATGTTTTTATTTTACACGTAATACAAAAATGCGTTATTTCTATTATTTACAGTTACTGCAGAAGATTTAAATCGTGCTATTGTGAAGTTGGTTTTGGAAGGTGTGGATACAGTATCGTACATAGAATTAAATGGTAGTCCCATTGGAGTCACAAATAATATGTTCATTAGATATACATTTGACGTAAAGAAATATTTAAAGGTTATTTAATTGTTTTAAGTAAAATATATATTTTTTTTTCGTTTAGTCGAAAATTAAAAAGTCTAAAATTTAATTAATTTAAAGGAAGGTGAGAATGAGTTAAAATTCAACTTCGCCTCACCCGTTGAGTACGCTAAATCTCGTTCCGATAGAAATTTCACAGCACCCGCTTGTGTTCCTAGCGAATATAATGGAGAATGCCATGTTAATCAAATAAGAAAGATGCAAGCTTCTTTTAGCTGGGACTGGGGTCCGGCATTCCCATCTGTAGGAATTTGGTGGGTTAAAACATGACGGTATATTTTTATATAATATATTATTATTTTTTATTCACCTAGAGGCCAGTCGTGGCGCAGAGGCACAAAGTGTGACTCGACTGGTTGTGGATTCGATCCCCACTCGAGGAAGTGAAATATTTATTTACATTTAGATTTTCATTTCTCCGCTCTGTTGTCGAGGCAAAACGTGGCGTTGAGTTCCGCCACTCAGCACGCAATGCCTCCAGAATTCGGCGGAAAGTGGGGAAGTGTCTTATCACTAGGTTCCTACCCTAGTATGTGCGGGATACAGCTTGAAGCTGATTTATTTATTTTATTTATTGGCTTTAAGAAATGCTCTGCCAGCATATCCTATACGTTAGCGGCTTCTTGGACTCCTCAATGGATGTCAATTTGTCTTTGATATGACTTTAATCATATGTTAATACTAATAATTATATTTTTCAGGAGATCCGCGTACTTAGAATTTTTTGATGGTGCAGTGATAAGATCCTTCACAGTACACACTAGCAAGAAAGACACTTTTTGGGTTGTAAAGGTGAATGTAAATTTGGAAACCGGTGAACATGTGAGAGATATCAAAGGGTATTTATCCGTTTATCTCTCCGTCGAAGGTCATCAAACATTTAAAATTGGAAAGAATGTGGAAACTACGACAAGTAACGGTTTGGCTGAAGTAGAAATGGAATTAACAGTTAGCAAGGTGCGCAATACTTAGTAAAAGTATATTTTATCTTTAAATGTTTCCGAAGCGTGCTGTGTAATTTTTTATTTTATTTTAGAATATGATAAGTGAATGGTGGCCCAACGGCTACGGCACTCAACGGCTGTATAACCTTCTACTATTTTTTACTACCAACGAAAGAGATCGTGAAGTCTCTTACAGATATACAAGAATAGGATTCCGCACCATAGAGATAATAGAAGAGGATGCTACACAGATTTTTGGTTGGTATTTTTAAATCTCATCTCGTCTTAGAATATTGGGATGAATATTGTAAAGCAATTATTATTCTCAGAATAAAATTAATAATTTCCTAGGAAACAACACAATTGCTGGACAAGGGCGCACATTTTATTTTAAAATAAACGGATACCCGCTTTTTATGAAGGGATCCAATTGGATACCTTCAAATATTTTACCGGAAAAAAGCCAAAATAGAAAGAGAAGTAAGTAGTATTGGAGTTAATAATAATAATAAATAACACTTTATTGCACATAAGACTTTACAAGTTTTCATTTTACTTATCCATATATAATTTATCAGAATATGTGCAAAGGCGGCCTTATCACTGCAAGTGATTTCTTATAGGCAACCACTAAGATATAGTAAACTATTATTAGGAGTTTTTACTTATTATTACTTTTTTTAATGCCATGGCATTTATGATAAAAACGTTTGTAGTTGACAATCTTTTGAGTGCTGCTCAAGAAGCCCACATGTCCATGCTTCGGGTATGGGGAGGAGGTATATATGAATCTGATTATTTTTATCGTCGCTGCGATGAGCTTGGTATTTTGATATGGCAAGATTTCTTATTTGCGTGTTCCATGTATCCAGCCGACCAAGAATTTATCCAGTAAGTATTGAAAGTAGTGCGCAGCGGCATAACATCTGACCGTTGACGTGACGGTTGCAGGTTCAATTTCCACTCGGGGGAATGAGTTATTTCCATTTCCTTGCTCTCGTAACAAAATAAAGTATGACGTTGATTTCAGATACACAACATACAATGACTTGAAGTCTGAACTTCTGTGAAATGCAGTGTATTAACATTGGGTTCCTTCTGCTTATTCTGTTATATGGGGAATACAGGTGGAGCAAAAAGAGAATACAGTTAGTATTCATCGTTCTTGTAGTTCTTCTTCGTTTTACACATTTGTTTATTCTAGAATCGTAAAGAAAGAAATAGAACAAAACGTGGTTCGTCTCCAGCATCATCCGTCAGTTGCAGTTTGGGCGGGAAATAATGAAAACGAAGCGGCATTGCGTGGCAACTGGTATGGCACTAGTGGAGAATTTGATAAGTACAGAGAAGAATATATCAAATTATATGTAGATGCTATCAAGCCTATTGTAGAAAGTATCGACCCAGCACGCCGTTACCTAGTGTCGAGCCCTTCAAATGGTAAAAAATCTGAAGAAGACGGATATATTGCCAAAAATCCTTACGACCCGCATTATGGAGACACTCACTATTACAACTACCTCGCAGACAATTGGGACCAAAATATCTATCCTCAAACGAGATTTGCATCAGAATACGGCTTTCAATCTTTACCGTCAATTAAAACTTTGAGAACAGCAACGAACAAATCAAGCGATTTGAAAATTGATAGTGATTTCATGAAACATAGACAGCACAGTCCAAATGGATATGGTTTTGTTGAATCACAAATAAACAAGCGTATGAAACTAGATGAAGGTGATCCGAAATATTTTGAAAAGTTCGTGTTTTATAGCCAGGTAACTTTTATCATAAGTAGGAGGTATATGTTGTACGTAATTTAAAATAGGACAATTTAAAAAATATTTTAAAATGTTTTTTATTTATGTAGGCCAGTCGTGGCCCAGGGGCACAAAGTGTAAAAAAATCGACTGGTTGTGGGTTCGATCCCCACTCGAAGAGATGAAATATTTACTTACATTTATATTTCCATTTCTTCGCTCTGGTGTCAAGGTTGAGTTCTGCCACTCAACACGCAATGTCTCCAGATTTCGGCAGAAAGTGGGAACGGAGTGTCTTAACACTACGTTCCCTCTGCCTGCTGTGTGTATTTGCTGTGCGGGATAAAGCGTGAAGCTGATTTATTTATTTTGATTTATTTATTTATGTTATTTTGTTCATTAGATATCTCAAGCCATGTCAATGAAGGCTGAAACAGAATTTTATAGGCAGAACCAAGCTAATTGGTATACAATGGGTGCTTTATATTGGCAATTGAATGATGTTTGGCAAGCGCCCTCTTGGTCTGGAATCGGTAAAACCTGCTGCTTTGCCCACTTGCTATTTTAAAGCTTTATTCATATATTTTATAGATAATTGCTCGCTTTATCATAACTAACTCTAATTTAGCTAACCCTAATTTATACTCAAATTTTTTTTCAGAATATGGTGGTAAATGGAAAATGCTCCATTACTTCGCAAAATCATTTTTTGCTCCAGTTTTGGTTTCTCCAAGACAAACTATGGTGGACGATGTCAATGTTTATTTAATTAACGATAGATTTGTACCTATAATTGACGCTGAGATAGTAGTGGACGTCTACAATTGGACTAGCCTTATACCTGTTAAATCACAACGATTTTCGGCCAATGTTGGTCCATTGAGTAGTAAAAAGCAAACAACATTAATTTTATGGGATTCTAAGACTAGACATGATGTATTTATTAAGTTTTCATTAAAAGCCGAAGGTGCCTTTTCACCACCAAATTATATATTTCCAGTACCATTTAAATCAATCAATGGCTTAAAAGATCCTAAAATAAAGGTAAGCAAAAATGTATTTTTTTATGAGTAGTCCAGATTGACAAATAACAATTTTATATGAGAATTTAAAAAAAATGCTTTACAATAGACGTCGGTATACCTAACAAGTATTTTCCCTTATTTTCAGATAAATATTGCAAACATCACTGAAAGTGTTGCTGCAGACGTTTATAAGGTGTTCGAAATAAATATTAACGTCGACACAATAGTACTTTTCTTATGGCTTGAAACTGATAAATTAGATGGATATTTTGATAATAATGGCTTTATAGTCACAGAACCGAATATAAAAGTCAACTTTTTCACTAAGGAAAAGATAAAACCAGATGATTTAGAAAAAGCAATAAGCTATCAATATTACATTAATTAAAGTTGTTTATTTTTTAATCAAATTATTAATACAAGTAAAAATAAAATTGTTTGTATAAAACTATATATGTTTATTTTGTAATACATGTGTATTAAGTTTGCATTTTCTATATTTATTATAGTCATTATATCTGGTACTGAATAAATAAATCAGCTTCACGCTGTATCCCGCACACTGCGGGGTAGAGGGAACCTAGTGTTAAAACACTCCGTTCCCTACTTTCTGCCGAATTCTGGAGGCATTGCGTGTTAAGTGGCAGAACTCAACACCGCGCTTGTCCTTGACATTAGAGCGAAGAAATGGAAATCTAAATTTAAGTAAATATTTCATCTCCTCGAGTGGGGATCGAACCCTCAATCAGTCGGTTTCACAGTCACACTTTGTGCCTCTGCGCTACGACCGGCCTCTCTCATAATAATCTCGTAAAATATATCTCATATAGTCTCATATAAGAATAAAAAAGAATAACATACTACGAATAATTTTAAGTCTTGTGAACATATGGGATTAAATATAATATAAAAGACAACTTAAAAAGCAAATTAAATAATTTTATTTCAGCTTACAATGAGTACGCGTTTGAGGCTAACTTATTTGCAGTATAATGCGTATAAATTAATTTTTGGACGTGTTTTCTTGAACTGGTAAGGGCTTTTCTTTTGATTATAGAATACACCAGATTCAGTACATTACAGATATATTAACAATTTATAGAAAAAAAAGTTTTTAAGGTCAAAAGTAACTTTCACTCTAAGCACAATAAAAAAATATTATTAATAAAGATAATCGCAATTAATTATTTTTGTTAAGGATAAGTTTGTATAATAAACCTTTGCATATATAATAAACCTTGTAAGTGCTAATACATCGATTTTGGTGTCTATAAATGTGTTTATAATTTTTATATCAGCTTCACGCTGTATCCCGCACACGGCAGGGTAGGCAGAGAGAACCTAGTGTTAAGACACTCCGTTCCCCACTTTCTGCCGAATTCTGGAGGTATTGCGTGTTGAGTGGCAAAACTCAACGCCGCGCTTAACCTCGACACCAGAGCGAAGAAATGGAANCAGTCGGTGTTACAGTCACACCTGGTGCCGCTGCGCCATAACAGGCCTCATGATGGCCTGATATAAATATTTAATCGCTAATATATCGATTTTGGTGTCTATAAATGTGTCTATAATACTTAGTAAAAATAGAATAGTAAGGGCATCTTTTTACAATAAATAAAAGAAAAAAAAATTGAGATTGATACATCATTCTCAAATTATATAAAAAATTAATTAAAACAGTAGATTTTTCACATTTCAAATAAACAAAAAACTTCATAATGTGAAATGTGAGGTTTAAATGTTAAAAACAGAAATCGACGTCTACCACAATTTTCTAGCTGGGTTTTAATAAAATTCTGCAATGCACTGTACCTGGTACTTGTTTTTAACAGCTTATAATATAAATTACAAATAGCTTAAATTATATTATTTATATGTTTGAAAGAGAACAGGCCAGAGCACTTAAAGACAGCTTGCTATTATTATTTTAAACTTAGTCTATATTTAAACTTAGTTAATATGAGTTTCATTTTCGTACCAAAACAATGATATACTAAATATTTACCAAAATTATTGCTAGAATAATAAATATATTTTTGATAACGTGTTTTTTTTTTGAGAAATAGCTTAAAAAAACATAAGGGCCCTTACCTACATTATTTAGGCGCCATATGCAATTACTACATATATAGTACATTCTTAAAAAAAAGGATGAAACAAAATAAATATAACTGTAATTTATTTTTTTTTAACACCGAACTGCTTATTATTTTCAAATTTTTATATTTATGTTATTTATTTATAGAAACTATTCCTATAATAAGTTGTCTAAAGTAATCAAGTTGTAAAGTAAAATTGACTTTTTTTATATACCATTTTGTATGTGCTGTTTTCTATTTTTTTTTATTTAGCAATATTGGGTGTTTCAGTTTAAGGTTTAGGTAAAGTATGTAATTGCAATTATTATTAGATAGACAGGCTAAATTAGAACAAATATGTATAGATATTATACAAAAAAAAATATATATATATACTCAAAATCATATTAACAAGATTAAAATATAACATTCCATAATTTACGACTTCATATTTTAAAATGATTTATAAGTATATAGTTAATTTTTTTATATATACATAATAATTTTCGGTGGTCGACGAGTCGTGGCCGCCGTAAAGTTAGCTGTAGATGGCTGTCTAGATGTGACTTTAGGAAGTTTTGCTTATTTTTTTCCCCGAGAGTACAATGCGCATAAGTTCCTCCAAGCCTAACTTTAAGGCGGCCACTACACGTCGTACGTACTATAAATAATATATTTTTTTCTACTGATCGCATTTATTATATAGATAAGACCTTTTGACATATCGTCTGAAAATGTTGTCGTTGTTGGATATAATTAGGTTGTTTTATTAACTTCATGCGTATCGTTAAATGTTAGGTTCGGTTACATCACTCTTATATAATTTTTTTAGTTAAAAATGTCGTGTACAATACGAAAAGTTAATATAAAATTTAATTTAAATAATAAATTAAAATTGATATACAGTTACTAGCATTTATGTTATAATATAAATAAGAGCTTAGAATAATAAATAAATAAATACATTTATATTACACATTTATGGTTCTTTATCATGCTTTTAATCAGCTTCTTTGGCTTTATTATTATAAATTAAACTGTTAATTTAAAAATATCACGATGTCGTTGCATATAATTTAAGTTGTTATAGTTATGGGTATAAGATTAAAATGGTAATTAAATGTTAATCTGGATTAATTAATAATTTGTAAAATAAATAAAACGACAATCGTTTCCATAATAAACAATAATAACTTAAACAACTTTTGTATATTAATAATAAAATAAAAAAAAACTGTTGAGCTACCCAAAATACAATCTCATATGTTACCTCCATGTTATAGTGTTAGTCCATGCATGTTCACAGATAAGCACCAAGCCTGTAAAGAAATATTTTATTTTGATTCTAATCTATACCTCAATATTGGATCTGATAGTAAAATGTGAGGGTTGTAGGTTCGATCCGCATCGCTCGAGGGAAAGAATTATTATTTTTATTTTTTCGCTGCATGCTGTGTGTAACAAGACAAAGCGCGGTGTTGAATTCTGTGCAATATCTCAAAAATTGGTCGGAAAGTGGGCAACGAAGTGTCTTGCCACTACGTTTCCTCTGTCAACTCTGCTATATGCTATAGGATACAGCGTAAGTTAAAAAAAATCTAAACATAAAATATATTTATAACCTGTGGACATTCACATGTGACGTATTTGACATGCTGTGATAATATGAAGCTTACTTTACTAAATTATAAGACAATAAAAGTATGTGCATTTTATTATATAAACAAATATCATATATTTACTTATGATATGTACAATACTTATTTAATATATGTATATTTATTTTTTTAAGCAATATGACCAATGAACAGAATACGTGATATCCAATATTTATGTGATGTTATATACAAAAAAAAGTGCAAGTGCAAATTTGTGTTAAATGTTAGCCAGACTAAAAAACAACACACAAAGTTAATAAAAACAATACACACCTTACTTTAAAATACATTCCAATAACGACCTAGATAAAGAAAATCTTAGTAAAACATTATTAAAGAAATAAAAATCCCAATACCAATTATTTACAATGTTTATAAGATTAGAAATCTATGTTTATTGTATGGAATAAATTTATTTTAATTTGTGTTTTTTAATATTAACATGGCACTAATATGAAGAATAATTAATAAAAAATAATTTTATCCCATATATTTAATTCCTATAATATACAAATATACAGATCCAAACAAAACAAATAAGCAATAATAATTACATAGCCCTTTTCTTATAAAACATCTCAAAACCTACAAAAATGATTAAAACAATGCTTTAAATATAAATATTAGTAAGATTTTTTTTTACGATTTTGATTTAATACATGAGATTCCATTCTAAATTTATTTATTATCTATATTAGTACTTTTTAACAAAATAAACGCTATTTCCATTATCAATAAAAATATATCAAAGCAATAATTATAAAAAAATATTTCAAAATAATGCTATTTAAAAATTACTAAGAAAAAAAAACAAACACTTTTATGCGTTTGACTTATAAATAACAGTAAAAAATATATATAAAAGTTTTAAGCTACTGTCATAATAAATGACAATCTAATCTAAATTATATCATCCATATATTGTATCTTTCAGAAACTGAATGCTATGTTCATCTAAGAGAAAATAAAACAAAGTCAATATAACTAACAGTTCACAAAACAAATGAATCGTTTAAAAACAAATGAAGCAATATTCTTTTTTTCTCATAAGATGTAAAAGGTTATTTTATGTTATAATATTACTTATGTGTTACGATATATCGGTAGGCTGACGGAACCTGGGATCCGAGTCTTAAGACACTCCGTTCCCATTGAGACACTTTCGTTTTTCACTTTCTGCCGAATTCTGGATCCATTGCGTGTTGAGTGGCGGAACTCAACGCCGCGCTTTTGCCTTGTTACGAGAGCGAGAAAATGAAAATAACGAATATTTAATTTCCTCGAGTGTTAATCGATCCCACAACCGATCGCGTTTACAGTCTCGCTACTGCTATAACTCGCCACGACCGGTCAAAAATAATTGTTGAAAAATTACATAAATTATAACAAAAATAGGTTTTATTTAAATTTCACTTCTGAATGGAAATTGCTTTCTTTGCTTCTAAATGTACGATGAAATGCTATTCATGTATCAAAATAATCATATAACAATATTCATATATTTTAGTGTAAGCCATTTTACCTGACTCTCGAGTGCAACGCGGCTCGTTCCTCAGATGGAGTGTCTCTGAGGAACGTGGAAGACAGATTGAGTACCACCATGAGACAGCACAGTAGCAGGGGACCTAGGATCGCGCCCTCTGGACCCAAATAGAAGATGCCTCCTGCTATGGCTAAGCCAGTGACGTAAGGGTGGCCGCCGCTAGAAAATAAATAAATAAAATTAGATATACATCCTACTAACATTATTTATTAGTTTATTATATGAGGCCGGTCGTGGCGCAGAGGCACAAAGTGTGACTGTAAGCGCGACTGGTTGTGGGTTCGATCCCCACTCGAGAAAATGAAATATTTATTTAAATGTATATTTTCATTTCTTCGCTCTGGTAACGAGGCCTTATCGCTTCCGCCACTCAGCACGCAATGCCTCCAGAATTCGGCGGCAAGTGGGGAATGGAGTGTCTTAACACTAGGTTCCATCTGCCTACCCTGCTGTGCGTGGGATACAGTGTGAACCTGATTTTTTTGGAAAGTGTTGTTCCATTTTCGGGCTAAAACTATTGATTAGATGAAATTATACATGAGAATAATGTACACGCTACAATTTTTGTAAAGATTTTCTATAAATGGGCTATAATATAATAATAAATGTCAGCGGGCGAAGCCGCTTTTTGGGACGCAAAAAATTATAACGGTAATGATATAATGGATAACAAAAATTATGGACCATATATCCAAAGTGAATGAACTATTCATAAAAAAAAACTATGTTACATACTAACCACAAAGGAATAAATCAAGTTTGAAATGTAACTGATATTCCGTTTAGTTTTTAGCAAGTAATAGATACAAAATAGTTTTTTTTTGTATTAAAATTAGCAGCTAAGTGCTTTTAATGGAGCAGCTAACACCTGAATTCTTTTAGTGAAACGTGTAACGAAAGTATATCAGTAACAATTTTGCAAAATAAAGATAAAATATAAATCTTACTCCTTTATTTCTGCGTACACAGCGGCATCCAAAAATGCAATAGGTGCAGCTTGAGCGATGGGCAGCAAGCAGGCCGCCATTGGCCTACCCTGAAGCCATACGTCGAGAGCCGCGGGTATACCGGCCAGGTACGGCCCTAAGAACGGCGCTGCACCTAATACTGCTGCTAAAACTGGAAATGTTATAGATTGGCTTTATGAAAGGTCCTTAGAAAAAAAAATCTAATATTTTTTCATTATTATTATATGATACTAGTGGGCGCGCGCAGCTTCGCCCGCTTATTTGCACCCTTAGGGGTGAATTCTAAAAAAAACCACGAAACACGTGATCAACAAAACATTTTTAACAGTCTGAATTTAATTTTTATAAAAATCAGTAGCGATTTAAAGATTTTTTCATATAAACTTTCAACCCCTTATTTGAACCCTTAGGGGATGAATTGTAAAAAACCATGAAACACGTGTTCAATGAAATATTTTTAAAAGTCTGAATTTCAAATTTTATAAAAATCGGTGCCGATTTAAAAAAAAAATCCATACAAACTTTCAACCCCTATTTCATCACTTTAGGGTTAATATATTTCAAAATCCCTTCTTAGTGGATGTCCAGATTATGAAAATAAACATCTCACAACAAATTTCACGTTCCCACGCACAGCGGTTACGGCTGTGCGTGTGTCTTACCTTAGTCAGTCAGGTACATGTCCTTTTGTATATATAGATAAGTTAACGTAACGAAAAAAGTAGATATTGAAACACTTATTCACTTCCAATAGCTATATTTCCTACAATATTGTTAATTATAATTTACTGTACTGCTCGCTCCAACCAAAACATTTTCCCGCCCAAATTTGACATTATAAGCGCGCGTCATTCCTTTCCCGCCAAGCCCCTCCCCGACCGCTCGGCGACAGCGTACCCGAGAGTAGCCGACAAGCCGGTGGCTCGTAACATTATTACTAATTTAAAAAAAAAACAAATTGTGATTTTTTTAAATTTCTTTAAACTTAAATTGTTCATAATTTGTTATCTATGTAGTGTATATATAGGAGTATAAAAAGTTATCAATTAAAACATTCAGTAAATAATTTTTGGTCAGAGTAATGTATGTATAATGTACATATACATATATAGTAAAAGGTAGTCAAGGTGCTTTAAAGATTTTATTAATTAGATTTGAGTGTAACACAAATTTTATATTGTTTAATTTAAAAATTTAAAAGCAGCTTAAAGACTTTTAATAACATTATATATTTTCAATACAACATAAATAAAAAAATTATAATTTATGAATATATATGCCGTCCAATTCGAATATTTATAAATTAAGAAACTAATATGGATTCAAGAACCTTGAAACATATGGTTCAAGGTTTCTAATTTATGTTCATTTTTTTAGGGGCCATAAAGTTATCAAAAATTATTTAATAAATCTGTTTATTTCGCTATAATGATAACAATTAACTTTTGTTTTTCTTATTATCGTTAACTCGGGGCGTGCGCAGCTGCGCATAGACGTATTTGTAAAAATCCAACGCTCGTTGTCGATTGTAAGCTGCGTTGTTCCTGCACTGTGTGCCAACACAGTGACTAACATATTCTTCTTTAGACGGAGACTTATTCTCCAATGGCCTGTTTCTCGTTCTGTTTGTACTTCTCAACGTTTCCACGAAATCCTTCGAAGAATCGAATACAACTTTTATTGTAGTTCTATTCGTCATGTTTAAATGGCTGCCTTTTAATAGGTCGTCTTTGTCTATCGCAGTCATAGCGGCTCCGGCGCCGCCGTTTAGCGAATTGGCTTGCCTTATCAAATAAAACGTCGGTGCCGGCTCGGTCGCCTCGTCGGTGGTCACCTCGTTGCTTATATTCGCGGAATGCTTATCGTTGTAAAGTAAACACATCACTTGCGGGTCAAGATTCAGATGGCACATATGGCTTTCTAATAATAGTTTTACTACTTCCACCGGTAATATACAGTTTGGTACTAGACACGTGTTATTGTTAGCCAAGTTGAGGACCATATTGTTTAGTTCGGGGTTGGATTGTGAATTTAGAAACGCTATATTTCGACATTTGCAGTCTATTATATTATCACTGTATATAATCTGTGATCCTGCAGTTTTACAGCTGGTATAATCGAAATATAGTGAATAAGGCTCAAGTTTTTTGATTTGATTACGTAAAAAATGCATGTGCCTCTTATTTATTCGCTTTCTAGAACACTTGATGTTTGTTAGAGCATCCGCTTTGAGAGACTCTACGGTGTTATCTGTTATCTCCGTATTTACAGCATTTGTAAATATTCCATTATTATTTATTTCTTTAAAATTATTTCCTATTATATACAAGTTATCTGCAGTCACGTTTAGGAAATTTGATTTGATATCACCAAAAATATTGTTGATTATCTTAATAGTACTAGTGGCTATAGTCAAACTCTTAAATTCTAGGCTTTCTATTTTACTATTGCCGAGTGTAAATAAAGTATTATCGTTTGTTGTAATAACTTCTATACCTTGTGTTTGTATATTCGTAATTGTAACATTATCAAATTCCACACTCTTTATTCCGCTTATATTGTAGAACGCTTTCGTTTTGATGGAATTTATTTTACTGTTCAAAACGTGAATCTTTTTATAGCTCGTTGCACCCATGCATTTTAGCTCGGTGTTTGAATTGGGTGATTTAAAAAGATTACCCGGAAGAGATATAATTTCTTGGACATTCTCTATTCTAACATCAGGCGGTGTTTGTAATACAGAATTGCTAGATAAGGAAGTTAATTCCAATTTGTCACAATCTTTAATAACAAATTTTTGTAAACGTGACATTCTCTGCAAAATGGGACAGTCCAACACCACTTTTAAGTCCCTACAATTCTTGATAGTAAGACTAAATATGTGATCGGTGTAAAAATCCTTTAGGTGTACAACATTTTCCTAGAACAATATAGGTAAAATTATAAATTTTAATAAAAAAAAAAATCAGCTTCACACTGCATCCCGCACACAGCAGGGTAGGCAGAGGGAACCTAGTGTTAAGACACTCCGTTCCCCACTTTCTGCCTAATTCTGAAGGCTTTGCGTGTTGAGTGGCAGAACTCAATGCCGCGCTTTGCCTCGACACCAGAGCGAAGAAATGGAAATATAAATTTAAGTAAATATTTCATCTCCTCGAGTGAGGATCGAATGCACAACCAGTCGATTTACAGTCACACTTTGTGCCGCTGCGCCACGACTGGCCTCAAATAAATTTTAATTTAGTGATAACTTAAAAGAATGTAATATTTACTATGAACGATTTTAAATTAATTTAATAAAAATCGATATTGTACTTACACCAGTTCGAATAGCGGAGCAAGAATAAACAATATCATTCGGTGCGTTATTTAAACAAGTCCAATCCGGGTGTAAACAGCTAGTGAAGTTGATCCTTCCACCACGAGCGTTACCAACGACCACGACAAATGTCAATAGAAGAAAGCTGTTTTTACACATTATAAGAATCACTTAAAAAATATAAATATAACAACGTAAAAATATATATTGTAAAAGACGAGCAATAAAAATGTGACATGGACCACGAATGAGCGTCATCGTGAGATAATTCACTAAAATGCCGAGTGAAAAAAAATAATTATAGCTTCTTTATCAGTAGCTATCGGCTAAGCTAATTTGATTTTTGGGTAAATATAGGAAACTGTGTGTTATAATAAATACATGGACTAATGACGATATATCGTAATTTTGAAGTCCAAGTTTGTATTAGTTTGAATTTAAATTTTAGTTTTTTGTGTGATAATTATAGAATTTTTTTTAAATATTATATCACCTCGGACTTTTTTTTGTTTTGTTTTTCTATAAACATAGAGTGCAAGCTAAATAATTAATGGTTATTATACTATTTTCTCTATTAATAATTATTATTATAGTAGAAATGTAACTCAGGCCGGTCGTGGCGCAGGGGCACAAAGTGTTACTGTAAAATCGACTAGTTGTTGGTTCGATCCCCACTCGAGGAAATAAAATGTTTAATTACATTTATATTTTCATTTCTTCGCTCTGGTATCGAGTTCTGCCATTCAACACGCAATGCCTCCAGAATCCGGCAGAAAGTGGGGAACGGAGTGTGTTAAGATTAGATTCCCTCTGCCTACCCTGCTGTGTGCGGGATACAGCGTGAAGCTGATTTATAACTTGAATAATTTAATAAAATCCGACAATTTCCTAGATAAACAAAAACAAAACGCAGTTAATATGACAACGTACGAATAATGAGTTAGATAAGTTAAGGAGGATATTGTGTAATATCTTATATTTATATAAATAGATTTCACACACACATATAAAATGTCTGTTAGACACTTGTGCAAATCTATAGTTAGTTTAATCCCCGATTTCCCTATTTGAGAGTAGATTACCCTAAATCATCAATGACTAAAAACAAAACAGATACTAAGTTCTTTGATTTTCACGATTATTACACATTTTAAATAAAACTATTTTAACCGGATTAATCGCGTATATTTTGTATTTTTATACATTTTTGGAAACCCGACGTTTCGAACACTTTGCAGTAGTCCGTGGTCACGGGTAGACTGAGACACACACAGCTGACTTCGATACATGCCCATTCTTGATATCGGAGATGTGTTCTTTCACCCTAACACACTTAGACCAACAACCAAGACCAAGAACACATCTCCGATATCAAGAATGGGCATGTATCGAAGTCAGCTGTCTGTGAGCATACTGTGGATAAACCCAGCCACTACATTAGGTTTGATAAACCCCAAATCCTCGCTAAGGAAAACAGATACATTCCTAGAATGATCCGCGAGGCTATTGAAATACAAAAACATCCTAATTTCAATAGAGAGGATGGCTGGAAGCTTTCTACCACCTGGGACCCACTCATAAAATCATTGAAGTCTCAAACCCACCATACCAGAGGGCAAGATACTATCAGCTCATTCTGCAGGAATCCAGGGCAGTACGCGAGGCAATTAAGAAATCGTTGGCGGTAGTTTGATATAATAATTATGTCAACTGACAGACGAATGCCACCTCAGTCTACCCGTGACCACGGACTACTGCAAAGTTTTCGAAACGTCGGGTTTCCAAAAATATATAAAAATACAAAATATACGCGATTAATCCGGTTAAAATAGTTTCATTCAAAACAGATACGTCATACGACAATGAAAATTGAGAAAAGCGTTATTAGTCGTGTTTTGAATAATTATAAACTTACAATAATTGCATAGTGTAAGTCTATAATTGTTCAAAATGCACAAAATATATAAAATTTTAGACACAGACTAAGTATGGGAAATTAAAAAGTTTTTCAGTTTTTTTTATTAATTGTTATTAAATATTTATTTAAAATATTTTTAACATATCGTAATTTATATTTAAAATATCGTGTCACTTCTGCGATATGGTTATGTGTATAGTTGCGATTTCAACTTAGGTGAATATATGTAAGTTTTAAAAATTCTTCCCGGTCTTATAACAACCTGACAATTTTTCGGTCAGCTCAAAACGGGACATTGTAGGGTGTCTTTCGTAGGGCAGAGAGGTATTTTTGTTTTTTTTTTGGGATAACTTTAATTTTTATCGACGTCTGAAGATGTTTTTTAGGGTTCCGTACCTTTTAAAGAAAAAAGGAACTCTTATAAGATCACTTTTTTGACCGTCCGACCGTCTGTATGTCTGTCAAGAAACTTTATCTTAGGAACAAAATTCAAACCATATACTAAGATATACGGTTCCTTAATATCCTGAACTAAGCGTATTTCTACATTTAATTGAAAAATATATGGCTGTTTATATCTGAAAAAACTCGTATTTTGAAAGGTAATTGCCCTAGAATTATGAAATTTGGCAGCTAGCATCGGCACTAGTTCAGAAAAAAAACTGAAAACTATACATGGGTGGCGAAATTTCGTATTAAAACCGCTAGTTCAAGTGGGGTATCAGTTGAAAGGCTAAGCTATGCTTAAATTTGAGATAAAGTTCGAGACCTCCAATTTTTATACGGAACCCTCGGTGAGCGAGCCCGACTCGCGCTTATCCTGTTTTTTAGGTATAATTGACACTTTAACAAATAATTTAATACTTTCGTATTTTGAAACCTAGCGAACTGTGATAATCACGGAGAAACTTGTTTCGACCGACCATGCCATTTCGAAGAAGCGGGACATTTACTACATACATGCCACCGGGACACACGAGCGGTAAACGAGATGTCTGGTCATGTACGATATGCCTTAAAAAAAACAACTTTACGCTGTATCCCGCCCATATCAAAGTGGGCAGAGGGAACCTGGTATTAAGACACTCCGTCACCCACTTTCTGCCAAATTCTGGAGGCCTTACGTGTTAAGTGGCAGAACTCAACACCACGCTTTGCCTCGACACCAGAGCGAAGAAATGGAAATATAAATTTAAATAAATATTTCATCTCCTCGATTGGGGATCGAACCCACACCCAGTCGGTTTTACAGTCACGCTTTGTGCCCCTGCGCTACGACTGGCCTCAAGATATGCCTTACACATACATATGAGATCATATTAGGTTTTACCAATTTAATTCTTATGCAAGTCTCTTATTCAGTATGACTTACAAGATGCATGATGATAAGGAAAAATTAAAAATGTCAAATAAATATTAAATTAATCGCAATTAAAAGAATTATTGACGACACGTCTTTAGCGCGTATCATGTTCTGTTGAAAAATGTGTAATGTAAAGATGATAAGGAAAAGTGAAAAACGTCAAATAAATGTTTTTTTTTTAGAATTCACGCTGTATCCCGCACACAGCAGGGTAGGCAGAGGGAACCTAAAGTTAAGACACTCCGTTCTCCAATTTCCGCTGAATTCTGGAGGCATTGTGTGCTGAGTGGCGGAACTCAACGCCGCGCTTTGCCTCGAAACCAGAGCAAAGAAATGAAAATATAAATGTAAATAAATATTTCACTTCCTCGAGTGGGGATCGAACCCACAACCAGTCGATTTTACAGTCACACTTTGTGCCTCTGCGCCACGATCGGCTTAAAAAAATGTTAGGTAAATTGATTGCAATTAAAAGAATTATTGACGAGATTTCTCCAGCGCGTATTATGTTTTGTTCAAATGTAGATAATGTAAATTGAAATATTTTGCTAAAATGTTAATAAATCAATATTTATATATAAATATCTACAAAATTCAGAGGCTCCGACGACGATGCCGCGACTGGCACAACGGCATAGTGTTTGTATGTAAACGCAACGGTTGTAGTTTCGATTTCGATTCGATTGTTTTCATTTCTTCGCTCTGGTAACAAGACCAAGATTTCCCATAATAATGGCTGACAGTAGCAGCGCACATTCGAAATAACTAGGCGAAAAAAAGATAAAATTTAGCACCTTTAATTCACTAAGAGAGGATAAAAATACTATAGGAGCAGATTTTAAAATACACGTAAATGAACTATTTAATATTTTACCTGAAGGAAGATAAACCACTTTGGCACCAAACAAATTATGGACCAACCACGTCCACAGTCCATAGAACAGTGCCATCTTGAACGACGCTCGGAACACCTGTAATAGGGTCAATTTCTTTTATTTCATTCTGGCCAAGCGTAAATTCGATCACACGTTAAGGGTGAAAGGTGAAAGCGTGATATTGTATGATAAGGGATGGGGAGGTAGTGCAGGCGGACAAGACTCGTCGATTTCTTTTATATCGGAATTGTTCTTTTAATGTAAGGTAAGGTAAGGTAATTCTAGGTGCGAAATAGGCTAGAGGCCACAAATATGACCAAAAGTGACGAGGACGGGAGACAAACTAAAACTAAACGTCCTATGACTAATGTATGGAGGGCTTCATTTTTATTTTTTGTTTATTATTTTTTGTTTATTTATTTTGATGAAAAACAAAAATATATGCAAAATATGTTGATTATAAGTATTTTTTCAAATCTTGACATTATTATGATGGAGATGACAGACAGTCTAGATATATGTGATAGTCTCTCTGGACTGATTTTAAAATTATATTATAATAAGTAATTTCATTAACAATATCTTTTTGTTTTTTTAAAAACAATTGTAATTTAGCTTATTTTACAAAAAAAAATAAAAATAGAGTGCGGTTAGTTTAGATTGCTTACTATAAGCAAACTAAAATAGCAAAAATTATAAATCTGTCAATTTATAACATTAGATAAGTTAATAATAAATTCATAGACAGACAAGTAAATAAATTTTTTGAGCATATTTTTCTCACCTGATTAATTGCTACGGACAAAGCAATACCTAATCGCGGACCAAAGTTTGGTTGTATTCTTGTTATCACTTCCACTGGTTTGTAGAGCGCGTTGCTTGACGCCAACAAGTAGAAAAGGGTTGTGAAAAATACAATCTGTAATGGCAATATTAATATTCTGTTATCCTAATAAATAAAATCAGCTTCACGCTGTATCCCGCAGACAGCAGGGTAGGCAGAGGGAACGTAGTTCCTTAGGGAGGGTAGGAGGCATTGCGTGTTGTATGTGTGTGGCGGGACTCGACGTCGCGCATTGCCTGGACACCAGAGCCAAGAAATGGAAATATAAATTTAAAATTTATTTAAATTTATTAATTTTCGTTTCCTCGAGTGGGGATCGAAACCATAAGCAGTCGCGTTTACAGTCATACTTTGTACCCCTGTGCCACTGGTCTCTCTATCCTAATCACACCCTAATTAGAATAGAACAATCATTTGAACGAAATAAATAAATTTTGTTAAAAGTCAAATAGTTCTTTTTTGTAAAGTAGCATTATTGACCAATTACATTTTGCCAAGGAGCTAAAAGTGAGGTGTGCTAAGTTAGTTAACCTAGTGTCAAGACACTACACTCTCCCCTTTCCGCTGGAATCGAAGATAACGCGTGTCGAATGGGGGTTCTCAACATCGCACCGTCTTGTCAGAAGGGCGAAATGACTGTAATTAATTCTCCGAGTGGGAATGGAGTCCACAATCAATAACTTAAAAGTCAGATGCTGATTACATTACAACATATTTTTATAGCTCCACGGTGTATCCCGCACATAGAAATGTAGACAGAGAGATCGGAGTGTAAAGACACTTCCATTTCCCACTTTCCGCCTAATTGTGAAAGCATTGCATATCGAGTGACAGAATTCAACGTAGCGTTTTGCTTCTTCAGAACGAGAAAATTATATAAATATTTAATTCCCCAAGTGCGAAACGAACCCAGATCCGTCGCACGTCTGTACCCCTGCACCACGACGACCTCAATAACTTTATTCACTTACCACATTAATAAACATATTTATAATGGCGCCGCCTCCACAAAGCAGTAGCGAAGTAAAAGCCCCCAACGAACCAGCCAGCAGAGACACGTTGCTGGCCAGCGGCGCCCAGACACCGGTCGCTATTGCGCTCAAAGTGCCCACGTTGGCTTGCACCCATGAAACTATACCGGTGTAGTCGAATAAACCTGTTCCAAAATTTATGTTAAATTATTCATCAATTCAATTATTAGATGATTTAATTAGTATTGAGGCCAGTCGCGGCGCAGGGGCACAAAGTGTGACTGTAAACCGACTGGTTGTGGGTTCGATCCCCACTCGAGGAAATGAAATATTTATTTAAAATTTATATTTTCATTTCTTCGCTCTGGTGTCCAGGCAAAGCGCGGCGTCGAGTTCCGCCACTCAACACGCAATGGCTCCAAAATTCAGCGGAAAGTGGGGAACGGAGTGTCTTAACACTAGGTTCCCCCTGCCTATCCTGTGCGCGGGATACAGCGTGAAGCTAATTTTATTTATTTAATTAGTATACATCTTTCGCATTTACTTGAATCTAAGGGCTCATTTTGACAGAATATGGATTCTTTTTTAAACATTTTTTAAAGTGTTATTCCACACTTAGGAAAGAAAAATATTTATTTAGAAAACGTATAAAAATTTGAACGTAGCGGGGCTCGAACCAGCGCCTCCTGGAAATCGACCAGGCGCTCTGACCACTAAGCCGTACGTTACGTACGTAAAAGAACGTATGGCTTAGTGGTCAGAGCGCCTGGTCGGTTTCCAGGAGGCGCGGGTTCAAGTCCCGCTACGTTCAAATTTTTATACGTTTTCTAAATAAGTAGAATATGGATTCCCATAATTTGGGCAATCGATTAATGAAAGTAAATAAATTAAAATTAAGTCAGCTTCACGCTGTATCCCGTACACTGCAGGGTAGGCAGAGGGAATCCAGTGTGCTAAAACACTCCGTTCCCTACTTTCTGCCGATTTCTGGAGGGATTGCGTGTTGAGTAGCAGAATTCAACGCCGCGCTTAACCTCTACACCAGAGCGAAGAAATGGAAATATAAATTTAAGTAAATATTTCATTTCCTCGAGTGGGTATCGAACCCACAACCAGTCGGTTTACAGTCACACCTCGTGCCGTTGCGCCACCACTGGCCTCATTAATGAAAGTAGGCTATCTATATATGGCATGCGGGCTTCCCCGCAAGTGGACCAAGAAATACATATAATATACATGAGCCGGGATGGCCAAAACAATAAATAATATAGAAATGAATTCCTTACCTGGTGCATCATTTACGAAACTGTCCCATGAATCTTGAACCGCGCTGCCATCAACTTGGGGTCCCATTTGTGAGGCAAACGTTCCAGATACCCAGCTCTGGTACACTCTGTCCCACAATTCCAACACTTGTTGTTCAACTTTAGCAATTTTTTCTGGATCGCCTTCTTTTAAAATGCTTTTTACCTGTTTTTGAATAAGATTTTTTCTTTAGCGTTATAAGTTTTTTATTTTGGCTTTTTACTATACATTTATAGACCTATAGCAGTATAGAGGCAGACGTAATAAAAGATAGCACAGAAGTTAGATTTTTAAATTGTTGTTGGCTTTCAGACTAATATTGCCGTATTTTTTTTTATGATTTCAAAAATATTGTCTTTAAACTGATAATGTTATTAGAATACTAAAAAAATCCAGGTTAGTAAATACATAATTGTGTAGTTTAAGCGGGCGAAGCCGCAAGTGGATCGCTACTTTTAAATACATTTAAAGAACTAATAGTAAACTATTATTTCATATTGAACAATAACATTGATTTGTTGTGATTGTCACAGGTTTATGAGTATTTTATAGCTATTAAGTATTTTTTTTTAATTTATAATTATTTAACACTATAATTCAATATTATTGTTTAAGAGTAAGTAAAAATGTGCTAGTTATATAACCGTCTATAAACGGGTAAAAAATTGTGACTTTGTCTACTCCAACCTATTGTGTATTGTTAAAAATTAATAATAAAAAATCTTGAAATTAAAAATTAAATAGAAGAAGAACAACATATAAAAGAGACGTCACGATCAAGCTGTTGTATAAAAGTCTTTATAACTTACATATCTCATTATCTGATGTCCAAAGAGTTGCGTTTGGAAATAAATAAGAATATGTATAATAGCAATAATCATAAGAACTATGTAAATACTAATAACAATAAATTTCATGTTTTTTAAACATACATGTCTTATTAGCTTCACAGAGATACAGCATTCCCCCTGTAACGGGGTAGGCAGCGGGAACCTAGTGTTAAGACACTGCGATTACCGGTTTCCAAGGATCTTTTGACGCTTTGCGTGTTAAGTGGCGGAGCTCAACGCCGCGCTTCGCCTTGTAACCAGAGCGAAGCAATGAAAATATTAACTATTTCAATTCCCTGAGTGGGAATCGAACCGACAACCGTCGCGTTTACAATCCCACCCTTGTGCCATCGGGCTCGAAATGAATATCTGTAAGCTTAAAATTTCTTAAGTAAACTTACCCCAGTAGAAATGCCTTCCCGTCCGTATGTGTACGCATTGTCAATAAGAGAGTCCAATTTCTCCTCCCACCCTTCGGGCAAATACGCGTGAAGTTCACTATTCTGAACGAATGTACTGTTTAACAAGCTGCCACTTAGTTGAACCACTACTATTGCTTCGGAGTATATCTGGAAATACGTAATAGCTACAAACTGTTTCTTTTTTCACGGCGGGTTCCACATAGAAATGATTTTAATTTACGAAATTGATTTTCGATGATTGGCGGTAATCAACGCCGGGTTTTTTTTGTTTCCAGAGTAATTAAATAAAAATAATTCATTCTACTAAGTGGGAATCGAACCTATTACCGTCGCGCCCACTTAGCATATTAATAGTAAATAACAATGAGGATTCGCACACAAAATTAAGCATTATATAATATTAAAAATTAAAACACTATATCATGCACACAGGGTAGGCAGAGAGCCTAGTGATAAGACACAGTCCGTTCTTCACTTTTTGCCGAATTCTGAAGGAATTGCGTGTTGAGTGGCGGAACTCAACGCCGCGCTTTGTCTCGACACCAGAGCGAAGGAATGAAAACATAAGTTTAAACAAACATTTCATTTCCTCGTAAATAATCGTTTACAGTCAGTAACCCATTTGTGTGCACAGTTTGCGTTATTACTGGCCTCGTCCCACTCATAGCTATGATATTAAGGAGTTTTATAAAGTATAAAGTAATAATGACAATTAAAAAAATATATTCTTATACATTTTTTTTCCTGAAACTATAGCTAAGCTTTATCCCACGCAAAGTATAGTAGGCAGGGAGAAAGTAGTGTCATAACACTAAGTTATTCGCCCGAATTCGAGACATTGCGTGACGAGTGGCAAAACTCGAAGAAATAGCATTAGAGAAAACAACATTTCGCCATTATCGTATTCACAGTAAAAAAGCATAGATTTAGGTGAAAATTACTATAAAAGTAGTGGAATTCTGTTAATTGGGGGCAGTCGCTTCTAGGCAACGACCCTTATCGGAAGGAAACTCGTGTGAATTATTGTTATTAGGTGATACATATCACTTATTGAAATGACATAGTATCTCTNAACGTGAAGACTATGAGTTGACAGATGTTTTCGCGCCAACCGTCAGGGTAGGTGGCGCCTGCGGGTGCCAAGAGTAGATAATCTATGGACAGATGGGTAAGTTTGTAGTACCATAGACTAAAATCACGGATGACTTCTTCACTCTAACACTGTGTTTTAGAAGACACATAATAAACTATTTTTACTTACTTGTATACAAATAAATATGATAGTGACGGTAAGGAATAATATAAGACCAATAATGACAATGCATGTAGAGACAGTGTCAACGGATTCATAAGCCATTTCGATCACACTCTTGTTGCATATCGACAGCATCTTGCCTATACCACGTATTTCCGCCGGAACTAAAGCTGACTCCCTGCAAGAGATGAGCATGTGTTAAAATTAAACATATTGGTTGTAATTTTAGAAAGCCCTGCCACTAAAAATATATTAGGATGTGTTCGAAAGATTAATATTTCTAAAGATTTGTGATATTAAATCAATAAATCAGCTTCACGCTGTATCCCGCACACAGCAGGGTAGGCACAGGGAACCTAGTTTTAAGACACTCCGTTCCCACTTTCTGCCGAATTCTAGAGGCATTGCATGTTGAGTGGCAGAACTCAACGCCGCGTTTTGCCTCGACACCAGAGCGAAGAATAATAATCCTTTTAAAATATTTTTCTCTAACAGGAATTGAATCCACACCTACAATCACAGTGTGCCCCATGACAACTTCGTAAACATTTTATTTTTAAAGTATTAAATAGTCCAAAAGGATATTTATTGTTTATGTATTAATATTTTATTGTACACAATTATTAAAATAAAAGAGAAAATAAAGAATTAGTTACAGGCTGATTTTCTACATCAAATAATTTTAATGTAGAAGATAGTTTTTGTCATATATGTCAATTTCAAGTATAGTAAAAAACACCAATAAACGGTATTATAATACTTAAAACTATAATACATACCTTTCATTCCACCATCCTCCTACCCTTGCTTTCAGACAGTTATATTGATTTTCAAAGAAAAGCCAAACTCCAAAGAAATTCAACATTATTTTGATAATATGTATGGCCAGGAAGAACAACATGAAAGGCAACAGCCAAATATGTTTCCATATCAACATACAAAAACATCCAAAGAATAGAAGTTTAAAATACAAGGCCGTTTCATCATCATTAAAATTATTTCTAATATAATTCTCATCCAAGGATCTCTGTTTAAAGGATGCCAAAATGCGGTTTTCTATAGATTTTGACTTTAAATTTGGTAATGGTAGGGCTGATAGTGTCCTTGTTTTGAATAATAATTTAGCTTGTCTTGGTGAACTTTGTATTGGGTCATTGCCAGTCCAGCTTCCCCTTTTTGTAGTATCAGGGGTAATGGGCGATGGGGAGTCCTTATCAGGTGTTGAATCCTTATCGCTTGCAGCTTCTGACAATTCTTCAGACTTTTCGTCTATCTTTTCTAGTGTAATATTATATTGTTTGTTAGTTAAGGCATATTGTAACGCTTTGAACAGAGATGTTTCTGGATCTGAAAGTTTTAAAATTTTGACAATAAATTTTCTTGAAACTAGTTAAACTCTTAATATACTCTTCTTTTAAAATTTTTACTCTTGTTATAGTTATACTCTTTTTTTTAATTAGTTAAAATTAAACTACATTTTAACTTTAACATATACAGCTTACAATATTACACTCATAGATATATATACAACAACCATCTATTTTCATAGATAATGACCTCGAAACTTTTAAATTACCTTTAATTAACAGCTGCTTATGTATATGAATCACCTCCAAAATAAAACCAGTGAGACATATAGTTTCTAGAAATATGAACATGTACACTTTAAAAGATCCCGCTAAATTGGCTATGAAACTTGCTATGACCAGCCAAAATATGTGAGATGTAACCCGGAACATTCCAGCTCTTGATGGATTCCACATGAAATAAACGCTTATCATATATGCAGCTGCTACAGTCATTGTCTATAATAAAATATACATTTTATGTTATATTCAGATAAAATTGTTAGTGGCAAGAGTCAAGCTATGTGATAAATTGGTAATTTAAAAAAAACACTTTTAGGTTTTTTATATAATCCTAGCAATGTAATAGTTTTGTTTTTTTTAGTGATTATCTAAAATATTTTGAAAGGATGTATAAATAAAATAAAAAATATTTATTTATACATTCAATATATTGTGGGCCATTTGGACAATGTCTGATTGTTAAAACAATGGTTGAGGGTTTTATGGTCACTCTGATTATTTTTTAAATCTACTACTTTGAAAGCAATGTCTTCATTTCACCTAAAAAGCAGAGAATGGAGCATCTTGCTACTATGTTATTTTTGCCTAACTTGCTATATTATGGAGTAAAAAAAAAGCAGAGGAAAAAACCAATATATTATGTCTACATTATATTAATATAGTAATGAATTTATTGATTTGTATACTTACAATATATGAGCTGCAAAGTTTTATGAGCAGTGTAGTGAAGAAGCTTATAAAACTTACAAATTGCCAAAAGATACAACTAAAACTTCGAGGTATTGAACTGTATAGCCATGGTAAAATAAAAATTGCTGATAACAGTCCTATCACAGTCTGCAATAATTTATTATTAAATAATTATTTTTATTTATATATTTTTTTTGAGGCTGGTCGTGGCGCAGCCGCACAAAGTGTGACTGTAAAACCGACTGGTTGTGGGTTCGATCCTCACTCAAAGAGATGATATATTTACTTAAATTTATATTTGCATTTCTTCGTTCTGGTGTCGAGGTTAAGCGCGGCGTTGAGTTCTGCCACTCAACATGCAATGCCTCCAGAACTCGGCAGAAAGTGGGGAACGCAGTGTCTTAAAAGTAGGTTCCCTATGCCTACCCTGCTGTGTGCGGGATACAGCGTGAAGCTGATTTAATTATTTTTAAAAACAACTCATTCATTTTATTTTTACAAAAATGTAATTTAAGACAAAGAAAATTTTACCTTATAATGTTCTTTGAATTGATTTCCCACAGTGTCTGATGCATTATTGATGACATTTATTGGAATTACCATTAACCCGTATACCACTGATGAATTTGATTTCTCCAGATCTTCGAACCATGTTTTAATTTTTTTAGACAATTTATACTTAAACGGATGTAATAAAGACCCAACCAAAAGAGCCCAAAATAATGGTTTAAAAAATGGTTCCAATATTAAAAATAGAACATAAACAGCTGCACAGCATATTGTTAATATAAATAAGGCAAACGCGTTGTAGAATCCATGTTTCATGGGTTTTTCATTCCCCTCCGATAGGCCACCAATAATATTGAAAATATTTTCAAACGGAGATTGCTGCATTGTATGATAAAATATTATCACAATTTAAAATTAAAAGGGACTAGACAAGTAAGAAAAAATAATATAGATTCCTAATGAGATCATCGTAGCTTTATATTTTCGGCAACATAGTACTATTTTGACTTTTCATAGACAGCACTGCTTTCTGTCAATGTCTTTCTGACAACCACAGAGCAATAACAATGAAAAGATACAATAAAAAAAAAACTTCCTTATAAAGCTCCCCGTCCTCTTAATGTTCAATGTTTGTAACGATAACGCTTGTGTTTAATCCTCTACATAATTTTTAAAATTTTTGCGTACTTAATTATAGTACTGAAAAAAAAAATAAAAAAAGAAAGTTACCTTAAAACTTAAACGAAAAAGAGACACAAAATTGGATCCTTTACATATGTAATTCTGAGTTTAAGAATTTTTAAATCCACTAAAAATACAGAGTAAATCGTAGACTTATAATTTAGATGTCACTTTAAAAACATAATTGGACAGCATTTGAATAATAATAAATTGTGGGTTAAATCTCCACTTGGGCCAATGACAATTTTTTTTATTTTTAATACAGAGCGCGTCATTTAGTTCCGTCTCTCAACACTCACCGTATAAAAAACTAGGCGTTTAGCGTTTATAGATCCACAACAATATTTAAAATTGAGGCTAACAGTGTATGGCTGTTATAGTTGTCAGATTCCACCATTCAATGTCATGATTTTGCACGGGATTTAAAAAAAAATAATATAGGTAAACATGATGATAAATCTATTTGGTTTAGGACTCCAGCAATGCCGAGATGTACTTATATCAAAGATTTATTAAAGATAAAATAACTCATATAATAATATAAACCACTTATATCTTGTTTCGATCAAATTCAAACTAACGTATAAACTTACAGCAATTACTTATTTCACATTTTTTTATTGGTATTTATTTTGTGTCATAGCTACTCTTGATAATATAAGAAATCTAATAAGGATCGTGAAAGCATCGTGACTAAGGCAATTTCTGTATAATATTATATTTTTTTCATCAACCGAATGACGATGCTAGTCTGAACCTGATTTCACTATGTACTTTTGTACGTTTCAAATAATAAGCGCTATTATCTTTATATCCCAATATTACATTAGGCATAAAAAATATGCAAAAATGTCAAAATAAATACTTTTATATTTTATTGTAGTAGCACTTGTAAAGTTAAAAAGTTTCATGAGAATGAAGGTGTTTTTATTTTTAGAGAAAAATTTTTTTTTTTTAAAAATACCTAGTGCATCACTAAGATTGATTAAATAGTAGGTTGAAACGCGGGAAATTACATTTTTTTTAATTAAATTAACGTATCAACTTTGCCAACGGAAATGAGTAAGTAAAGATTTTACCAAGAACATACATACATATATGACACACTCATACTAAAGATGAAAGCCTTTACAATTACATTATATACGGACACTTATAGAAATGCAAAGTTCATCTTAAATCTTACGAACTGTACAGGTTTACACATATTCAAGATGCAGTTATTGTCGCCCTAATATCTATAGGCAATAATTTTTTATCACTTTCACTCATAAATAGTGTGCACAAAAGACATTTACTGGCTGGGGTCAGCAAATGCCTATTTTACTGTAGAATTTGCTGGATTGTTGAATATACAAATGACAAGTAAGAAATCTGTAATATATGAGAAAATTATAATAAAAATCTTTAATTTTCCATAAAAATTCCACAAAGTTTGACGCCGCAAAAACCTCGACCCTGCTGGTATATCTGCCTCTGTACTCAATAGTCAATGTCTCAATTCCGAGCTGAGTAAAGGATCGTGTGTTTTGACATTTGGTCTTCTAAGACTACACCGCTAATTATAGAGGATACAGAGTAAAAAAATATATAATAATAATAATAATAGAATTTTAAACGTTACGGGTCTTATAATAAGTGTTTAAGAAATAAAAAACTGTTTAAGGTCAAGTAACGAGTTTATTCAGGTGAATATAGTAATACAGTTATCTTTTCAAGGAAATATTAATATCGGTCAAGAGGTACCTACTCCGCGGTTTGTCGACAAAAATTACTAATACTTACTATTACAAGTATGATTCACGAAGCTGACGGTTGAATAAACTTTATAAAAATATTGGAATTTACACTTTATTAAAATTGTGTGGAACATTTTAATACAAATAGATAAAATAACAAAACAAAGTGTGCCTGTAAATCGACTGGTTGTGGGTTCGATCCCCACTCGAGGAGATGAAATATTTATTTCAATTTACATTTCCATTTCTTCGCTCTGGTGTCGAGGCAAAGTGCGGCGTTGGGTTCTGCCACTCAACACGCAATGTCTCCAGAATACGGCAGAAAGTGGTGAACAAAGTGTCTTAACACTAGATTCCCTCTGCCTACCCTGCTGTGAAGCTGAAAATAGCAAAACACCCCACATTTCGATAATAATCGGTGCATATATAATAAATGTAATAGTTGGGCTACGGAACGTGACTTATAAAAGTTGTCAAACTTAAATTCGTGGGCGTATGTGCCGAATTTGTATGAAATGAAAATTTTAAATTGTTATTGTTTTTTTTTCTTTGATATAACTTTTTGATGCATTGTGCCGCAGGTTCTAGGTTCGGTGCTCATTTTCGATTCATGCTAATATAAGGTAACATCTGTAATATCAATATAAATATTCCTTCGAATGGTGTTTAAATTTGAACACGTGACCATCGCGTACTCTTCAGTCCCACTTGTTTTTTGTTCCCGAATTGTGTCACGACGGAATTGGGTATAAAGGTTTTACATGTACCTATAGTATTTGGATTCTTAATATATGAATCTAATTGACACCTACAGAGCTGACTCATTGCAAATGATATAAGTAAAAAATAAGATGAATCATTGATGACTGTGTTATAGGTATCATCTCGTTGAAATCTTAGTTAGTAAAAAATAATTAAATCACGCCATTAAAAGCTGAAACTGTGAATTAATAATTCTAATATAATAATAAATTAAGTAAATTTCTATTCTAATTCTCTCTTTTTTATTTTGATGCTAAATTATTTTGTTTTAATTTTTCAATTTCTTCAGTTGAATATTTATTTAAAATTCATTACTTATAATGCTTTTGATCTTGAAAAAACCTCAGAACATAGAACCCACTTTGTTAAGATTTCTTTCGGCCAAAATCCAAATCAAGGATGATATTTAGGCTCTTAAATAAAATTTGGCAAGAAGTGAAAACTTACAGTACAAATAAAGGAAAAAATCCGAAAAAATACAATTTAAATTTATATTACAAATAAAAAAGTATTACAGGCTTATATTTTTTTTCACACTAAATGAGTGCATACGTCCATCATCTTGCTTAAACTTAATACTTTTTATAAATTATACTTTCCGTTGACCTACAATTCTGAAATTGGTACTCTCGCTGTGTAGGCAAATTCGACTCGCACTTGGCCGGTTTTAAGGCTTAAGAAACATAACTGAAGAACTAAAATAGTTTTATTATATAATAAGTAATGGTTGTAATAAAACAACGATGTTTCCCTATATTCAGAATACCTATCAAATTGTAAATAACATTAGTAACATAATAGGTCGGGGAAAAAGTATTTTCGTATTTTGAATTTATTATTAGTAATCAAACCTCTTTGGCTGTACTGAATGTAACTGTTTTTAAACATTTTTTTCGGAATAAGTATGAATGTAACTGGCTGGTTTTAATACCATTAAATGTGATATTCTGAAGATTCAATAAATAAAAAAAAAACTAGTTCCCGCATTTTTTCATTGTTTTTCAAGCAATCAAAATGAACGTATGTGACGAAGAAATTCAGTTCATTTTAAAGTTTATTACAAAACAAATATATTTTGTTGAAACGTAACAATTCCGAAACATTTCTTAAACAGTTGATTACTGGTGATGAAAAATGGGTGACTTACGATAAGAAAGTGCGAAAAAGATCATGGTCGAAACATGGACAAGCCCCACAGACCGTGGCCTGGTCTGACTCGGAACAAAGTGATGCTATATGTATGGTGGGATTGGGATTGGAAAGAAATTGTCCACTATGAGTTTTTGCCACCGGATAAAACTATCGATTCTGACCTCTACTGGCAGCAACTGATGAGGTTAAAAAGACTATTGAGATAAACCAGCCGGAACTGATGAATTGGAAGGGCGCGGTGTTCAACCATGACAACGCCAGACGGCACTCATCTATAGCTCTATCAGATTTCCATCTGTTTCGGTCATTCCAGAACTCTTTAGGAAGCATAAAGCTAATCTCAAAAGAACACTGTGAACACTACCAGTCAGACTTTTTTAATCAAAAATCTTAAAATTTGTACAGGAATGGGATCATGGCACTACCCATAAGATGGGGAGAAGTCATCGATCAAAACAGCACATACATATTATAAATAAATAAAAAATTATACCTAAAAAAATATGTTCCTTTGTATGAACAATACGAAAATACTTTTGCCCCGACCTTATACAGGTTGAAGCGTCAGCGCTCCTTTTACGGGAACAGCAATAGGGTAAAATATTTTAAACCTAATATTTTTAACCTAAAGAAATTAATCAAGATACTTATTTAGAAAGCGTATAAAAAAAGCTTCACTTAACATTTAATTAAGTGAAGCTTGGCAAAATCCAATTGTGATTAGAGAGTGCATTTTAGTCGGTTAAGCCGTTTCTGAGATTAGCGTGAACAAATGCACAGACAAACAGGTAAAAATTTTAAATATTTTTAGGTTCTATTATATTAGTAAAACACCCATATGAATTTGTAAGTAACTAATAAAATTTAACTTTAAACTCGGCTTGGATACTTACACCTAAACAGTCTTGAACAGGAACTTAGTTATCAAATGATTATTGAGCTAATGCTCAATATATTTATTAACGTTATTCTAAATCACAGTATGTAACCTCATTCAAATCTCTTTAAAGATAAATTAACAATATTAATGTACGAAATCTACGACTCGACATTTCACTCTCAAAATTATGCTTAAATCTAGTAACAGTAAATATGACATTTCAGTCTCAAAATTATGCTTAAATCTTGTAACAGCAAATAATAAATTTGACAGTATCGTTACAATAATTCTTTTCTTTCTTTTTCTTCTACCAAATAATACCAAACACTGAACCCAGTTATTTCCTGTCATATCTTCATTGTAGAGAATTCCACAAATAAGGCACTCGCAATCATTAAAGTCATAGTTATTATTTTTCTTTTTTTTTTATTATTTTTGATTAACAGCATCTTCAACTTTTTTTTTTGTGTTTTTTTTCTTTTTTCATTTCAGTCATCTTTTTCTTGTATTAATGTCTCTTGTGATAGATCTGGGGAAAAGGATAGTAGGGTCAATTTGCAAAAGGCATGGTAGCTAAAACCTCTGGATTTTCCAAATTTAACGTAAGATCACTTGCAACACTTATATCATCACACTGATCGGTTGANTTAAGAATATTAGAATACTAAAATAAAAAATAAGAATTTATTATTACAATTGTTTTGACTAAATTTATTATGGTGGGGAAATATGTCGGTAGATTATAAAATGGATTACAGTGCTTTGTAAGGACATTCTGTGACGGACTGCCGGACTGAATAGATGTAAGTGATACCTTTTATTGATTCTTGTTTTAGATTATTATTTACTGATTGTTATTTGTGCTTTTATTTATTTTCTATATTATTTAACTAAGTATAAAATAAATAATGATGTATTTACTAAATTATTGATTGAAACATAATAAATTGGTTTATGATTTATAAAATTGGGATATCAATAAAAAAAAGTAGATATAAGAATTTAATCAAATTTCACTAATAGATTATTTTATTTATTGCTTCTTTTACTATATACAATATAAAATTATTAAGTACTTAAATATAATTATTTTACTTATAGAAATAAATAAATTCTAACAAAGGCATGAATGTGAATGATGATAATATAATATAATAATATGTAATATAATTAATTTGATTATTACTACGATTACTCTACAGGAAAGTGATGTCGAAGTTGACTAAGAAAACTTATTGTAACATAAGGCTTACCGCGCACGAGATTATAAGCACAAGAATTAATGCAAAATTTTTAAATATAAAATTGTTTTATTTATTATACATTAAATTTCATAATTCTTAATTATGACTGACTACGAAAGAAATTCAAAATTAATATTTAAATAATTAATTATATTAATATAATCAATTGGGGTGCTTGAGGTACTCTCAGTAATTAGCAAAGAAATATTTATAAATAGTTTTTTTTTTTAGTAGAGTTGATAAAGGGAGCCTAGTCCTTAGACATTTCGCTCCCCACTTTCCGCCGAATTGTGGAGGCATTGCGTGTTAAGTGGCGAAATTAAACACCGCGCTTTGCCTGGACACCATAGTGAAAGGATGAAAATATAGAATAAAATAAGCAACATATTCTTATATATTGCTATTAATGTCTGAAGAAAAAGTTGCAACAAAATATGTACGTGCCTAATGACTCAATCGTATTCTGCCAGTTATAATTATTTCTATGAATATAATATAACATACACATAATATTTCACAGAAACAGAGTTTTCAATTTTCCTTTTTAATTTTCATTTAATTTTGTCGTGTCGTGTATACACTGACTTAATGCCTCGGCAATCAACATATAAACGGCGATAGAGCTCAAATTGTATATTTGTTTACAAAGACAGCTATGAGCTGGACGTGTAGTTCCTTGTCGTGTAATAATTAATTATAAACAAGATGTTTGTGTCAACATTCAGTTTTCTTTTTTTATGCACTTTTTGTTTCGGAGTCGACACCCGAGCGGCGGACACTCGTGTTAAGCATACGTCTAATGTTACTAGATATGAAGACATCATAATATTTCCAGAAGACAATCCTATGGGAACAAATGTGAAGGAATTTGAATACGAATATGATGATTTAGGAAACAGATTCGGTATACGAGTGGGCAAGTGCCCACTGGGATTCGTTAGAAGAGGGGCGAGGTGCAAACCGGTGTAGAACCTTATATTTAAAACTAATTTTTATCATGTGTTATATAATCACAATATATTTTTTGTTGTTTTATAAAATGTTTCACTTTAAAATTTAAGAAAATAAATAACAACACCTTTGGTTTTATATTTTTAATATACAATTTTTATTTTATCACTAATCAGCAACAGATGATAAGTATACAACATACATTAGCTTTTGAGAAATAAGAGTTTATAAAAACGACATAAGCATTCCAAGTCACCCTAAACCAATTATATTAAGGGAGGATTCACACTATAGTACCGGTCACGGTTCGTTCCGTTCTCATATTCTTTTATGAGAAATACTCTTATATACCTGATTAAGGGTAAATATTCTTATATGACAAACAATGAGAGCATTCTTATTATAGTTCCGGTCAAATTTCGATTTACATATAAGAATATTTCTCGTAGAAGAACATGTGATCGGAACGAGACCGAACCGAGACTGTCACTATAGTGTGAATTCATCCTAATTAGATCTGGCACATTATCTATTTAATACGTTTTTAGGCATAGAAGAGAATGACACATCTAATTTATGACGCTCTTTTTGTGTAGGTTGTGGGGTTCGATTTCCACCCAGGAGAATGAAATATTTTATTCCTAATAATCTCTGATTGTATTTAATTATGTGCCGTTTTTTAATTGTCAAATTCAAATATTTTAAAAATTTATTTAGTTATTCTAGGAAGTATGTACGTTAAATAAATAAGTTATTTAATTTTTTTATACATTAATTAATTAAGAATAACAATTTATAATTTATCATAATGTTATATTAATTTAGGATTTAACAAATATAAAAAAAAAATTAGTCTTTACACTAGATTTTATCTTTGCTTGTTAAACACGAGAATTGTAAAGAAATAAGTGATAAGAAGAGAAAACAGGAAGGATCTTTAAAAACACGAATAATGAACACTAAAAGCCACCTTTTTAGAATGGTTAGTGTAGCTATTTCAAAATTATAGAAACTAATCAAGCTGTCGTAAACATGTTTTTATATAACATGCTTTTAGTTGTTAGAATTCGGTATTTTTAAGATTTATACACTACTATGAAATTGTGTAGTGAGCTGCATATCTTCTATGATAAAAAATAATAAATCAGCTTCACGCTGTATCTCGCACACGGCAGGGTAGGCAGAAGGAACATAGTATTAAGACACTACGTTCCCCACTTTCCGAACGGAACGCCGAGCTTTTGTCTTGGTGCCAGAGCAAAGAAACAAAAATAATAATAAATAATAATTCATTCAGTGGGGATCGAACTCATAACAGTTACGATATAGTAACGCATTTGCGCCACGACGGCCATTATATATCTTTTATGATTACCTTATATATGAATAAATATCCGAAGAGATATATGTATATAATTGATATTGCAAATATATATTAATATGCAACGTTATTAATGTTACTATTATATGACTACGTTGACCCTACAGGAATGTGTTAAAGTGACGACAAAACCTGTTAGTAAGGCTTCCTACATGCGACTTTTTAAATCGCTATCGCTTGTTATATCTTAGCAGGCTAGGCTAAGAGAAAATTTAGGGTCAGAACATTCCGTTCTCCGCTTTACGCCTGTATAGTAGGTAGGTTAATTTGCGGTTAACCTACCGACTAAATAACATATAGCACTATATAATGATGCCGGTCGTGGCGGAGCGGCACGACGTGTGACTGTAAAACCGACTGGTTGTGGGTTCGATCTCCACTCGAGGAGATGAAATATTTACTTAAATTTATATTTCCATTTCTTCGCTCTGGTGTCGAGGTTAAGCGCGGTGTTGAGATCTGCCACTCAACACGCAATGCCTCCAGAATTCGGCAGAAAGTGGGGAACGAAGTGTCTTAACACTAGGTTCTCTCTGCCTACCCTGCTGTGTGCGGGATACAGCGTGAAGCTAATTTAATTTAATTTATAATATATATCGTTTTTTTTTTTGTTTTTCATCTACACGCTGTGTCCCGGATTTAGCAGAGTAGGTAGAGGGAATCAAGTGTTAAGACACTCCGCTCCTTACTTTCCGTAGAATTCTGAAGGCATCGCGTGTTGAGTGGCGGAACTTAACACCACGCTTTGCTTCGAGACCAGAGCGGGAAAATAAGAATATTTCATGTATCGAACCCACAACCTCTCACGTTCACACACTTCTGCCTCTATAATTATGTGCAATTATGGTTTTCTTCCAATATATACTAAAACAAACAATAAAATATATAAATTATGATTGAACCAACAAGTCTATAATTACCGAGAGTAATAAAGTATTAAAATAGCCTAATAGTTTATTGTACGAGATGCAATCGTGTGTACGCGGACTTAAAGTCCCGGTAAACTATATATAAAAACGATAGAGTTCAAATTAAACATTTATTGTCAAAGAAATCTCTCTTTGAGTTGGACGTGTAGAGCGTGTTAACGAATAGTAAAATAATAATAATAATAAAATAATAAAATGTTTGTATCTCCGTGTGTTGTTCTATTATTATGCACATTCTGTTTTGGCATCGACAGCCGAGCGGTGAACAAGAAGAGCAATGACATCCAACACACCTCCCAAGTGGCTAGGGATGAAGGAGTGATAGTATTTCGAGAGGAAGCCAAGCCAACTGACGTGAAGAAAATTGAGCTGCCGGAACAGCCTGAAGGCTTTGGAAACAGATTCGGTGTTCGCGTGGGCAAGTGCCCCGAAGGATATGTTATGAGAGGATTGAAGTGTAGGCCAGCGTAATTTTTTTACTTTTAATATAAATATAGTGTTTATAGTGTTTCATAGTCAATATTTTATTGTGTATTATCTAATAAAAATATTTTTTTCGTTAATATTTAATTTGTTTTACTTTAAAGTTAAGAACGTTTGTTTAATGTTGATTGTGAATTTTATTTTTTTTGTTCGTTTACATATAAATCATAAAGACAAACATATTATATGATGCTGTTAATATAATTATTTTATGTCTTTTAATTTTCATCTCTACGTAAAATATCTTTAAAAACATACTTCGATTTAATTATTTTTTGTAATTTTCAAATGTTGAATATTGAATTTTGCGCAGTAGGTAAATATGTTTCTACAATAAACCAGCCTGTTCTCTAATAACTCCGTTTTATAAATATACTAAAGACTCAAAGGCGGGTCCGCTCGCTAACAATGATTTTATTATACCAAAAGGATAATATTTTTTTACATTTTTTAATAAAAAAGTCTATGTCCTTCCTAATACCTCTATGAATATGCATACAAAGTTGCATTAATTGGTTCAGTAATTTTGGCTTCAAAGTGTAATAAACAAATTTACATTCACATTTAAAATGTTAGTATGACGTACATTGTACATAATTATTATGTTTAAACATAACAATTACCTGGAGTTAAACTCAAAAACTTTATATTTGTAGGTACAGTCTATTTCTTTTGATAAATTCTATACACATTTTTTAAAGTTTTTAGGGTTTCGTACCTTTTAAGGAAAAAAGGAACCCTTATAAGATAATTTTGTTGTCCTTATGTCTGTCTGTCAAGAACCTTTATCTTAGCTTGGAGATATTGAGTTCAAATTCAAACTATTTACTCAGATCTACGGCCTCATTATTTCCTAAAAAAATTGTATTTCTAAATTTAATTAAAAAAAAAATATGGCTGTTTATATCACAAAAACGCGTATTTCGACACTACAAAGGGAATCAAAAATTAATACTACCGGTTGACATATTATTATGATTTTTTCAGCTAGTAAAAACTCTGAAAATTATATTTTTGTAGTTAGTAATACTAAAAGATAATAACCTTAAAATAGGGGCAAAATTTGGTATTAAATCCGCTAGTTCAAGTGGGTATCAGATGAAAGGGCTCTGGCTAAGCTAAGCTTGAATTTCAGAAAAAGCTCGAGACCTCTAATTTTTGTACGCAACCCTCGGTGAGAGAGCCCGACTCGCGCTTGTCCGGTTTTATTATATCAGTTTTGGTACCTACGCTACGGATCAACTGGTCGATGACGAATTATAATATGACGAACGATCCTTTATTTCATGTAAAAAAAATAATTATATATAAAAATAAACATAAAGTATTTTTTTTGATTTCACATTAAATAGTATTATAAGTAGCTTGACGTGTGAAATGGTGAAATGAAGTGTAAATTGTTAAAGTGACACATGCATATGTAGTTATAGTTAATTTTTTAATACAACACAAGCATTAAACCAGTAAATACTCTTTCCCGAAAATTGACTGGGAAGTGGGGCGCAGCATCTTAGCACTAGGTGCCCTCTGCATACCCTACTATAAGCGGGATACAGCGTGAAGCTAATAAAACTGACTTACTTCGGCACATGTATATATTTACTTTATCAACAAAAACTTACAAACACTTTCATTTCATTAAATTACGTACGATATTGTTTATGCTCTACCAAGGATAACGAGTTTCTATACTTTAAAGTAGTAAACAGGCTTCTCTTGTTTTTTATTATCTTTTTATATCCTATAAAGTGCTAAGTTCAGCGACATTTTTTTTTATATTTTTCTAAATATATAAGTATCTTTTTAGTAATAGATTAAGGAATATTTAAATTCAAAATATAAATCGAATAGAGTTTATTTTTGATCTTATCTACATATTTCAAGACTGGCAAAATTTGCTTTTTACTCGATTTTTACTTTTAAGCAGTGATAGGTGACAGGTTCAGCTTCTGTATTGAAAACTTTGTCAAAATATTTCAAAAAATAAATTTTCTCTAATGAGGCAAGGAAATTAATTGTAAGAACTATATTGTATTTAAAAAAAAATCAGCTTCAAGCTATATCTCTCTCACAGCAGGATAGGCAGAAAAGACTTAGTGTTAAGGCAATTCGTTCTCCACTTTCACTGTATAACATAATAACATAATTATTAGCTATTCTAGATAATCTAAAAATAGTATACAATTACTACAACAAGTAAATGGACGTGGATTCAACCGCAACGTATTAGCTCGTGGTATAAATGTAATTTAATTTTAGTTATTATATTATGATTATTAATTATTGTAAAGTAATAAAAAATAAAAATATATATATTTTATATGAATTTCTTTTAAGTACCTAAACTAATTAAATGCCGTCATAGCGCAAGGGCACAAGGGTGTGACTTTAACGCGACGATTGTGGGTTCGATCCCCACTCGAGAGTATATATAATTATTTCATATTTTTTTCAATTCTTCGCTCTGGCACCAAGGCAAAAGCCCGGCGTTGAGTTTCGCCACTGCAATGCCTAGAAAAATTCAGCGGAAAATCTAGAACACTCCGTCTTAACACTATATTCCCTCTGCATAAACTGATATATGCGGGATACAGCGTGAAGCAATATTTTATTATGATTATAACTATACTAACAACTGGATATTCTTATATCACAAGAATAATTTGTATATTCCGAACAAAAGCGAAGTTTAATGAGGTACGGACACGATACGTCATGCTTCTTTTGCAGTCATTGCACTTTTCTTGCATCGCTCTTGGTTTGACTGTTTGCTTTATGCACAAAAGCAAATGCCGTTGTTTACTTGTCCCTTTTTTGGCTTATCTTATGACCATAATATACATATATTTGCTAGATTCACGCTGTGTTGGGAATAATTGGAGTAATTAGGTTGGGAATTGAACCCAATACCTGTCGCGTATAGCCTAATAAAGTATAATTATCTTAGTAAATATATCTCTGATTGTACGATTCATAAAATCTCTTAAAAAGACAACAAAGGAATGAAAAACGCTTTAAAGTAATATATAACAAAGAATACGAGTCTCGAACCGGTCCCTTTTGTTACTAGAGACGTTTTACATAATGAATATTTCTACCATCAATATTTTATTACGGCTTAGAAAATATTTCAAGTGGGTACCTTTATCAAGAACCCCACCCCTTTAACAAGAAAATCAATTAATTAGAACAATATTTAATATCCGGCACCATTTTAGTTTAGTTTATAATAATTTTGTTTTATATTATAAAAAAATGGTAGCATTTTATAAATACCTATTTAGTTTTTATCCTTGTTTCATATATTTCAGCTTCACGCAGTATCCCGCACACAGCAGGGTAGGCAGAGGGAACCTAGTGTTAAGACAGTCCGTTCCCCACTTTCTGCCGAATTCTGTAGGCGTTGCGTGTTGAGTGGTAGAACTCAACGCCACACTTTGCCTCTACACCAGAGCGAAGAAATGGAAATATAAATTTAAATAAATATTTCATCTTCTCAAGTGGGGATTGAACCCATAACCAGTCGGTTTCACAGTCACACTTTGTGCCCCTGCGACTGGCCTTTCGTATATTTAATAACAAGAATTCCCCAATATTTCAAAATAACTTGGAGGAAGTATTATATATAATATTATGAAATATATATATATATATATATGACGTATCCATTTTATGCTCAAAACCCATAAATATTTACATCAATAAGTTGGTCGGTCCTATGTAAATTGGCTATGGACGATCATGGGGTTCGAGGATACGCTAAGTGATGAATCACCGATATCGCGAAAATAAACATAAAAACGACGTTTTGTATAACGGTCTTTTTTATTTTTTTAGGTACACGCTGTATCTCGCACAAAGTAGGACAGAGGCAGGGGAAGGCAGAGGGAACATGAGGACCCAGTGCTAACACTAACATCCTACGTTCCGATTAAGATACTTTCCACACTTTCCGCCGAATGGCTGAGACAGTGGGTGGTGGAACTCAACGCTGGGCTTTGCCTCGAATCGAACCCACAACTTGTCGCGTTTACAGTCACACTCTGCGCCACGATCTATTTTATGGAAAGCTCAAGTTGATCTATTTTATGGAAAGATTAAGTAATTAAAATGATATTATTTTTCAAATATACTTTAATACTTATAGCAAACGGAAATGAACAAGTAATATAATGTGACTGGCATTTTTATACAAATGCTTTCTAAACACTGAAAAAAATACTGAACCTAGAAAGCTGGTATTCAGGTAGGTTAGGGAGTGTAGGGGAGAGGAGAGGGGAGGAAATCCTAAGAGAAGATTTCTCAAACTCCTTCGAGAACGGAAAAACATGGAATTTCTGTTGTTAGACTTGTATTTATATTTGTATATTTCTACAATATGTTTTTTTTAACTTTTGCTGTATCCCGCATATAGCAGGGTAAGTAGAGGGAACCTAGTGTTAAGACACTCCTTACTTCACTTTCCGCTAAAGTTTCGAGCTCTTGCCTTGGTACCAGAGCGAAGAAATGAAAATATTAATAAATAATAATCCATTCCCCCGAGTGGGAAAGTCACCAGGGATTCTATTTACGAATCCTTCTTTACGAATTTCCCTTTTTAGATCTTGAACTCCACACAAACAAGGATGAGAATGAATTAGACTCGTATTTATATATGTATATTTATATAATATAATATGTAACTACAAAATATACGTATGCTAAGTATTGACATTTGAATAAATAATTTATAAATCTTCACGTATTTCCTGCATTTTGCGATGTATGAAAAAACCTAGTGAGGCCGAGTCACGTGACTTCGTTTTCCATTTTCCGCCTATTTTAAAGATGGTTATTTTTGTAGGCTGTCGTGGCACAGTGGAACAGTTTCTACCTTTAAACGCGATGGTTGTGGGTTCGATTCCAATCAGAGTGAATTCTTATAATATTAAAGTTATGTTTATTTCTTTTATTTGTATAAAAGGAAAGTTTTAAGTCTCGCCACTCAACACGTAGGTGAGTGGAGTGTCTTAACACTATGTTTCCTGTACCTACGCTGCAATGCGCTAAGAAGCGTCAATTTGCTTTTTATTTTGCAAAATTTAAGCTAAAAAAAATATTAACATCTTTGATTCTTGTCATTTAAATGCAACTAATTTTAATGGAGATCTCCAGTGTTTATTTTATGCAATTTAATAAAAAATATTTACAGTAATAAATTTTGTTTTCGTTGTAAAATTACAAACAAATAGGTATTGTTAGTACAAAAATAAATATGCAACATAACAACATATTTGCCCCAATTTTATTGTTTTATATATCACTCATGTGGTCCATAATACAATGGGTTTACCATGATACTTGGGTTTAATAAACAACACCGTCGCTACCACGACTTTAACCATTTTGTTTACAAATAATAGAATATTACCTTCTCAGAGAACTAAAACTTAATATAAAACTTCCTTCATTAGTTCATGAAATTCTGGTAAATTAGACAACGCGTGGCGTTGTGACCGCTTTCTCCTCTTGAGCTTTACCGATCCTGCTATGTGGAAAAAAATTGTAAAGCTGCTTTTAGTTCATTTATATAATAATTTAAAATCATGGGCGTTCAACCTTCTTATTAAATGTTATGGTCTTTGCTGCTCTATTTTAATTTTTCCACCCATTGTCATAGATGATCCCGACCAATTAACAGTGAAAGCACAAAATTGATTGTAGAGACTGTCTCGCTTAGAGACCTATGCTTAGAAACATTGATTATATTATTAGGCTAGTCGTAGCGCACAAAGTGTGACTGTAAAACCTGGTTTGGACTGGTTGTGGGTTCGATACCCACTCGTGGAGATGCAATATTTACCTAAATTTATATTTCCATTTCTTCGCTCAGGTGTCGAGGCAAAGCGCGGCGTTGAGTTCTGCCACTTAACACGCAATGCCTGCAGAATTCGGCAGAAAGTGGTGAACGGGGTGTATTAACACTAGGTTCCTCTGCCTACCCTGCAGTGTGCGGAATACAGCGTGAAGCTGTTTGGTTCTTTTTTTTAATTTTTATATTACTTTGTGCGTGAAGCCGTGTTCGGGTCGTTAGTAATACATAAACAAATTTACTATTTAGTTTTACTAAAATATCAACTTCAATTAGTAGTATTGTCTCTTGGTTTTCCCCGTAGGTAAAAAACGCTTTGAAATTTTATAAGAACAAGGTTGCACCTTGGAAATCAAATACTTAATACCTATTTATATAACATCACGTTCAAAACTACTTATAATTAACGTTATGCAGATATTAGAATATAACTGTGATTTGTCCTGTTCTCATAGGTTTTTACTTACAATATATTATACAACACATGCAGTCATACATTATTTAATCTTTTATCCTTAAGTGGAAGGTCTTTGGAGTTAATTAAATTAGTAAGACTAATCGTAATATTGCAATAGTGTTTTGAGTAGTATTGCCTAATATATTACTATGGACGATAAGTTTCTTTTCAGTTCTGATTGACGATAATGTCTTAGATTTTATGATTATTATCTGTATATATATAAATTAAAGATTATCTATGATTAAAAAAATAATTGTTTTAATTATTTTTTTATTTTTTAATAAAAGTTTTATACAGTAGTAAAAATAAAAGTAACAATGATGTAAAAATAAATACTATTTGTCATGATAATGATACAAACTTGGTGCATCAAAACATACAAGGGATGTTAAATAAAGACTTAGAAATTGAGCTATTGCTAAATACTAATAATATTCATGTACTTTGTATTACAGAGCACTGGCTTCGAAGCTCTGAAGCTATATTTAATTTTAATAATCACCAAGTAGCTACTATGTTCAATAGAGAAAAAGCCATTCGCGGTGGCTCTCTAATAATTTTGAATAAATCTTACAAGTTTAAAGAACGTAAAGACATTGTGCGCCTCTCTGTTGAGCAAACTATTGAAATGGCCTGTGCTGAGCTAGAGCATTTCATTGTTGTAAGCGTATACAGACCTCCCACTGGGTTATATGAACACTTTGAAATAATTTTAGAACAGGTACTTGTAAAATTATCTGGATCTAAGAAATTAATAGTTGTATGTGGTGATTTTAATATTAATTTACTAGAAAATTCCACCACTTGTATCAGATTCAGGTCATTACTAAATCCATATAACATAGATAATCTATTTCTAGAGCCAACAAGAATCACTCATTGTACTGCAACTTGTATTGGTAATATTTTTACAAACTCCATACCATGTAAAAAGTCAATAATTAATAAGTTAAGCTCAGATTATTGCGGACAGTTGGCTTCCTTTCACTTTAGTAAAAATATAATTAATAAAAATAAAAAAAATGTTTGTATACCGATGACAACTGGTCGTGTAGAAAAATTTAGAAGTAATATATAAATAAACCCAATAATATAAAAATATACCCAAATAATATAAAAATAAACCCAATTCCAGGAATTTAGAATCTTTTAGTTTTTAGTAATTTAACGTATTTTTTAAGTCCCTAAGCAAAAAGGGAGTTGTTATAAGTTTATCTTGTCTGTATACGGTATTGTAGCTTTCAAACGATGGAACTGATATAGTATGAGATTTTTTTGTTAGAAAGGTGATACAATCGACACTGTTTTGGCCTTGATTTAAGAAAATCTATTTACCTTATCTATTTAGCAGTCGATGGGTTGGCTGAAATGCAAATGTTCTTAAATTTATAATAAATAATTTTTTTTTTGAATTTTTTTTTAAAAGTTTTTTTTTGAAATAGTATATGTTGTTATCTGTTTTTAATTGATAAATTTTAATATTATTGTATGTTATTATTAGTCGTTAAAAAGTACCTATTCCATATAATTTTATTTGCTTTATTATTTCTCATTTGTTTTTTCTGTAACTTTTCATGTAGTAACTTAATTGGATTGTGTTTTATTTTTTAAAATATGGATTGGGCTTTGAAAACTCACATTTAAATTTCTCATTTATTTCAATTATACTTGTAAGTAGTGTCCGACCGAAACAAGGTTTTCAGCTGAAACCGAACCTTCTACTTTGGTCTCAGTTTTGACTGAAACCGAAATCGACACTTTCTTAAAATACTGTAAAAGTAAATATAATTACAGACAGACTGAAACAGTCGATAGACGTGGTCATCAACCAACCATTTTTACCCTGTGTTGCATGGACGTAGTTTTACTGTTTTTAAGATACAAGCCATACAAAGTTATTTTTTATTAAATATCATTATTATTATGTACACCACCAATTTTGATAAAATCATTAATATTTCAAATTTGCAAACCATATAAAACAAATTGAATCTAAGGCATAGCTAAGCTTTGTTATAGTAGGCAGATTTTTTTTTGGAAATAAATAAAGTACCAGACTATTCAGAAATAGTTACCCAAAATGTTTTAAGTTTTTTACAGTTAGGACCTAATATCAGCATTAAATTTTATTTTTTTACAATCTGGAAAATGTCCCTTTGGACAGATTTCCAGATAATCTGTGCAGACTACTATTGAAATGTAATGAAGAATTATTCTGATTGCTTGGGACCGTGATAGAAAAGCTTACAGAAAAAGTATTTATATTTCAACGTATTTTGGAACTTTTATTTGGATGTCTTCAGGGATATAGCTAATATATAGTTTTTGTGTCAAAAATTAAGCCAATTTGGTAAATTTGATAATTTTTGTATTCAGCACAGATATAGTCTTATACAGAATTGACTTCAAGCTACCATGCCGCAAAATGACTGTTTCCCAATGTTATTTCCCAAATTTTTACATAAAAAAAATTGAAACAAAATATTTTGAATATCCACACTTTCCAATATCCACACTTTGTCCTTTTTCATTTGATACCAATTAAGTGTTATTTCAACTTCACTTAACGTAAATTTAATAAAATTTTTGCCTGTTCTATTATTAGTAATATTAATATTTGTCTTTTTAGAAGAGTTAAGGAGGGGTGAAATAAAAAATAAATCACACGGAATATTTACTTAGTGGTGAAACCGTTTGGACACTTTTCAAGTGGTTCGGGTTCGAGTCCACCTACATTAATTTTTTATTTTCAGCTTCACGCTGTATACCGCACATAGCAGATATAGGTAGAGGGAACTTAGTGTTAAGGCACTCCGTTCTCCACTTTCCGCCAATTTCTGGAGGCATTGCGTGTTGAGTGGCGGAACTCAATGCCGCGCTTTCCCCTCGACACCATAGCGAAGAAATGAAAATATAAATGTGAATAAATCAAATATTTATAATTATTATATATCTTCTAAAAATATTTTTCTATACTTAGCTTGAAATAAGACGTAAAAACGGTAAATGTAATAACATAAGTTTTGAATTTATATCGCGTATCAAATAAACGGTATAGAGCTTTCAAAATAATATTTGAAATATTTTCTATTCAAAAAAAGAATTAACCAAGAATTCACCGTTCTTATCCTTATCATCTCTGAAGTTTTAGAGGCTATGCTATAAAGAAATAAGAATAAAAAGAAATGAATTTTGTTTTTGTTACCTCAAACAATTAAAATTTGTACTATTGTGACGTACTCGTAGATACTCAACTAAGAAAACTTTTCCACGCAAGCCTTACATTGCATACATTTGTTACAAAAAGTTTTATTTTATATTTCTGAATCATTAAACTGACTTTATTATTCGTGGACCACAATAATTAGCAAAGTGACGTCTGACAAGTACTTCAGAAAGGCCGACGGTTCGTCCTTTTTTTGTCCGAAACCGAAATTTGGCCGAAACTCTATTTTCTACCGAAACCGGCCGAAACCGAAACCCAACTTCGACCAGTCACTACTTGTAAGTGAGAAGCCCCTGTAATATTTTTGTATTATAGACATGAGTACTGTGTTGCTTTGTATATTTTTACAGGAACGTTTCACAGCAACTTCATACATATTTTGTTCATGTCGTTATACACTCGTTATCGTAATCTATATTTTTTAAGATAGTAAAGATGAGGCCGGTCGTGGCGCAGGGGTACAAAGCGTGACTGTAAAACCGTCTGGTTGTGGGTTCGATCCCCACTCGAAGAGATGAAATATTTATTTAAATTTATATTTCCATTTCTTCGCTCTGGTGTCGAGGGAAAGCGCGGCGTTGATTTCTGCCACTCAACACGCAATGCCTCCAGAATTCGGCAGAAATTGGGGAACGGAGTGTCTTAACACTGGTTTCCCTCTACCTACCTTGCTATTTGCGGGATACAGCGTGAAGCTGATATATAAATAAAACATTATGAAGACATTTATATATCATTGTTAAAATTTTATTGGGCATACAATAAATTTAAAACAGATTTAAGATTCAGTTGGGTATTATCGCAGTTTTAGAGTTTCATCAAAATTTAAAGGAAAATGTAAATTTACGAGAGGATGTAAATATTTACTGATATAAAGAAGTTATATATAGCAAATTTTAACTGATTCAATGTAATATAAAACTGGATTTGATTCTTTTACTTCACCCTTTACCCGCATATTGACGCCTATGCCTACCCTGCAGGCAGAAGGAACCTAATGTTAAGTTACTTTTTGCCGCGTCTTCGAAACAAAGCGTATTAAGTAGCGTAACTCAACACTGCGCTTCGTCTTATTACTAGAGCGAGGTAATGAAAATATTACAAAATTCGAGTGGGAATCAAACCCATAACCGTTGCGTTTACTTTACTTTAATCAAGAAGACGCAAATGCAAATGTTTGCCAGAATTGGGAAATTTTGTGAGGAATTTTAATATATTATGAATATATAAATTTACATCGTACAAATAAGTAGATATAATTTCACACTATTTTAAATGTCAAATGCTCTATTTAATTCACAATTCCTAATTATGTTTATATAATAAATGTACTTAGTGCTGTTTATTGGCTAAAATTAACACATTAATAGTTTAAATGATTGTTTCTCATGCACTATTTTAGTCTGATGAGAACTATTTGGAAAAGTTCCCAGTTCTGAAATATACTACAGTAAAAATATTTGAAATGAAAAAAGTAATATAATAGTAAAAGTGACGTCTTAGCGTCTTCCGAGTTTAATTATATCTAATAGTATCCATGACGTTTCTAAAATATATTTCTTTGGATTGAAACTTGTGTGATTTGTGTTAGATCGTCGGTTCAAACTAAACGGGGTTCGTCAATTTTCAGCTTTTTGAAGGAAAAGTACAATAAGATACTAGCTGTTATTAAAAAGCCTTTGCTTCTTTTTTTACAATGTCAAATTAATATAGAATAAAAAATTAAGTAAGGAAGCTTAACACGCTTAACTTGTGCTTAAAACTTGAGATAGTACTCAGCATAAGCTATTGTTATTCTAATTGTAAAACAATTAGTCAATATATTTTTTTAGTTCCACGCTGTATCCTACACACAGCAGGGTGGGCAGAGGGAACCTAATGTTAAGATACTCCGTTCTCCATTTACCGCGGAATTCTAGAGACATTGCATGTTGAGAGGCAGAACTTAACGCGGCGCTTTGCTAGACACCAGAGCAAAAAGATGAAAATATTTCATTTCCTCGAGTAAGAATCGAACCCACAACCTAACACGTTCACAGCCTAACGCTTGTGCCCCTTTACACTTGGCCCCAATAGTCCAGGGCCAATAATAAATCGATAATTTTACAATATAAATTTACATTTATTGCATATCCAGTTACACAGTATTTTAAGGCGTATAAATCGTAGCTTTTCTCATTCACGCCTTTGTGTGGGTGATTTATGCGGTCGGAAGCAAATCTGTTCCTGCGACCGTGCAACGGGCGAGGTACTTCCCTAGTTCCCATTAATTTTTCGTAATTTACTACTCAACTTTTATTATCCAATTACTCATATTTTTACGCCTGCTCTAGTTTACGTTATGTGTTATAGTACAATTTTCCTTTTTTTGTTTAATAATAGAAATTAAATATCGATTTTTAAGAGAGAATTAGAAATTCGTACTTTAATTGTGCTGTGGTAGATATATACAATACAATGTATTTATTCTATATATATATATATATATATATATATATATATATATATATATATATATATTAGATTTCAAATAATATTATGAGGCCTGTCGAGGCGCAGTGGCACAATTGAGTGGCTGTAAAGGCGACTGGTTGACTGTTCGATCCCCACTGGAGAAAATGAAATATTTAATACTTAATTTATTCGCTCTGGTTTTAGGACAAAGCGAGGCGCCACTCAGCTTCACATTGTATCTTGCACCCAACAGGGTAGGCAGAGGGAATCTAGTGTGACACTCAGTTTCCATTTTCCACCGCATTCTGAAGGCATTGCGTATTGAAGAGCAAAACTCAAAGCCGAGCTTTGCCTCGTTACTAGATCGAGGAAAAGAACATCTTTAATATTTCATTTCCTCAGGTGGGAATCGAACCCACAACCCGTCAACCATATTTCCAGTCACACGGCTGTTCCCCTGCGCCACCACGACAGTATTAATATTATATAAAATTATGTCAACTAAAATGTTCTGATTGACAACATAAATAAGAGTTTTCATTTACGGCTTTGTGCAGATGATTTACGTTGCCGGAAGCAGAACGTTCTTTAACTTAGCCAGCTACCGTTTCCCGTCCCTTTTAATTGTTCATAATTTCTCTATTCAGCTTTATTCGCTAACTATTACTTTGTGGAGTTTAATTGTGGGTTGTTGTCGGTTGCTGTGTTCCTGGTAGTTGGATACGGCCTGGAAGTTTTGATACGTTTAAATGGAAGTCGAGTTTGTTTAGCAATACTCTATAATATGTATAAAAATTGCAATTACGAGAAATGGTAATATGAACTATTAATATAAAGTTATTTACGTACAGACAGGTACATTTTACAGGTAAATTTGTGTTTTTTTTTTCTTTTTTTCAGCTTCACGTTCTATCCCGTACATAGTGTAGTTATCCCGTACATAGTAGGGGTTATCCCGTACATAGGGAACTTGGGAACCTATCGTTATGACATTTCGTTCGAGTTAAGATATTTCTCTATTTTACACCTAATTCTGGAGGCGTTGCGTGTGGTGAAACTCAATACAGCGTTTTGTCTCGACACCAGAGCGAAGAAATTAAAATATTTAATATTTAATTTCCTCGAAAGGGAGTCGAACCCACCTGTCGCGTTAACAGTCGCACGCTTGTGTCCCTGAGCACTAGCGACTGACATCAGTCTCGAATGGCAATCGAACACACAGCCTGTCGCTTACAGTAGTACGCCTATATGTTCTAAAACATTATTACAATAAAATACGAAAATTACTAAATAAAAATATCTAATTTATAAGCAAATAAATAAAGAGGCCAGGCGTGGCGCAGGGGTACAAAGTGTGACAGTAAAATCCACCGGTTGTGGGTTCGATCCCCACTCGAGGAAACTAAATATTTATTTACATTTATATTTTCATTTCTATGCTCTGGTGTCGAGGCAAAGCGTGGCGTTAAGTTCCGTCACTCAACACGCAATGCCTCCAGAACAAGGCGAAAAGTGGGGAACGGAATGTATTAACACTAGGTTCCCTCTGCCTACCCTGCTGTGTGCGGTATACAGCGTGAAGCTGATTTTTAAGCAAATAAATATAATATACTTAGGGTATATATTTTTTTAACATTTTTAGGTATATACTTGGGACAAATGCCGTGTTGTGTACATNCATTGCGTGTTGAGTGGCAGAACTCAACGCCGCGCTTAACCTCGACACCAGAGCGAAGAAATGGAAATATAAATTTAAGTAAATATTTCATCTCCTCGAGTGGGGATCGAACCCACAACCAGTCGATTTTGCAGTCACACCTCGTGCCGCTGCGCCACGACTGGCCTCTGATTTTATTTTCTTTACTGTTAAATATTGTAGATACATATTGTAGGTACATCAATAATTTTAATGCGGCGTCGCCACCGGACTCTACACCAGCATTCAACGCGCAATGTCTCCAGTCAAAGTGGAGAATGTGAACGGAGTGTCTTAATGTGAACAGAGTGTTTTAATACTAGGCTCCCAGGTTCCATCTGCCTACCTCTGCTTTGCAGAGTGAAGCTAAAAAAATATAAATTTGCCTATCGTATCCGGCGGTATGAAATTAAGTTAAATAAAATGTTTTGGTTACGGATTCGAATTCAGTTGAATTCCCCTATTCGACTCGCATTAATTGGATTCCGGGAGAAAAGCGTAGAACCTAATGTATTGACAGTATCCCGGAGACAGAGAGCTGTAGTTCAAAAGGTCTAACGTATGTAATGATACCTTTAAATACCTTAATCATTAAAAAACAATGTGTTTCTCATTACTCCATCATTAGTAAGTGTTTATATTAGCTAATACAAGATCATAAATAGATAATATTACAAGGCCAGTCATGGCGCGGGGACTCAAACTTGTGACTATAAGCGCTACAGCTTCCGATTCCAACTCGAGGAAATTAAATATTGAATATTTTCATTTTGTGTCGTAGCAAAGCGCGGCGTTGAGTTTCGCCACACAACACGCATTGCGTCCAGAATTCGGCGGAAACTGGGAAGCGGAACGTCATAATAACCGGTATACAGTGTGAAACTAAAAAAAAAAACAAAAACTTGTAAGCTGCCACGTAAAAAATCGTAGGTACTTTATTTAGATCATGATTATAAAAACATCGATTGGAAGTTGCAGTGCGTGTGCTTCCGAATTCGGCGATTGATTCCCATTATAATGAAGGGTACACCGTTACAACGGTGGCGGGAGTGTGAGGGTGTCCCTCAGGGTGTCCCTCGGAGTGTGGGTGAGGTGGTATTGAACTACTGCGTGCGCACTTGCGTACTGTCGTCTCCCTCGTATACGGGACGGGGCCTACGGGGGAGTGCGTGCTGTTTCATTATCACGCACAGTGCGATCCTTTGTTTATATTGGTCCCGATCCACTTTCAATTGATTAATTCTTACTACTAAAACACCTTCGATTCTTAAACTTGGTTATCGTTACTCGCTTCGTTTTGAACTTATTTTTAATATATGTTTTTTTATGTGGTTTTTACGATTTTATGTCGACATTTGTATAATTAAAAGTATGTTTATATTTAAAAAATATTAAATTTATATCACCAATAATAAAAGTTTGCTAAATAAAAAATAATTATGTATAGGAATATAAAAAAAATAAAACACAAGAACCATTCACATTATCCACTGAACACACCAACCTCCCACACATTTGAAATAAAAAACAACAACAATCCCAATTCGATATCAAGATAATTTTTCAGGGGCTCTCATGAAAAGCGAGAAAATTTGCGCGCTTATGAAAACACCCTAAGAGAGTTTTCCACAACTCACCAACACCGACCCACCGGCCGTAGCCACGCAGTTCTCCACGCACACTCGCGTCCATAGCAAAATAAGCGCCAGAATCTCGTTCCGGAGCTTTGAAACATCTATCCGTTCCCCTCGCTCCCATCACACAGTACTATTTCAACAGGTTTCGCCTTTCAGTAGATGCAGAGTGGAAAGCGTGCTCTAGTAACACAGCACAAACAGTACGGCACACACGTCCTAGCCGAAAACTGAAAAAAACAGTTTCTGTGACAGTTCCGACATCACCTGACTGACAGTGAACACCGTCCTCCGAGCCGTGGCCGCTTATTCGTCACATTTCACAATATATATTACTATTTATAAATGGATGGACTATAATATATCATTTTTAGTGGATGAAGCTCCCGCGTTTCGTCGAGTCGAGTTTCACGTGGAACTTTTCAGTGCCAAAACAATATTTTTAACGAAACTATTGTAAAATATGGTAATTTCTATGCGCGTTAGCTCGGAGTGTTAAAGTGTAATATGCGTGTTTCCTTAAGGGACCCTGAAAGTTAACACGATGTAAGTCTCTGGAAGTTTTCAATGTTTACCTCTTCAGTGTTGTGAGTAGCTGTTAGTTTAATATAGTTGGGAAGTCGAGTGAGCTATGTAGGAGAGATGTTGACGACGGTTGCCTCAGACTGATGTAGAAGTACCTAGGTTGTGATTAAATAAAAGTGGAGTGCTCGTCGACAGCTGCTGAGCTGGTGGACTTTACGATTCGTTTGTGAACGTAAGAAGTTATACTAAAATTTTATATACAAATAATTCGTAAACCAATTTTATGCCTCTAAAACTCTCGCAGAGTTGGCTGTCTCCTGTCTTAGATAAAAGGTTGTGTAACGTTTAGAACTTTCCATCTGTAATTTCCCTTGGGTTGTGAATACAATAAACAGACTGAATGTTAAAACTTGGGGCATTATCATTCTAAGGGTAAATTGCCCTGTGGAACTGCCCGCGCTCAGTGATATGGTGAATTTTCTGGGACACTGGTGATACGTGCTCAGATATCGACGCAATTACGTGAATTGACAAAGGTAAGCTTTCGTTGTACTGTTTTTATTTTCTTTTTATTCTTTTGTTTCCTTTAAAAAAACAGTTTTGTTTTATTATAATAAGGAGGTGTTTTGTTTTATTATAATAAGGTAATTTCAATTCATTGGTCGTGTACGTTTTTAGGCAGTTTATCTGTTATATTTGTATGTATTTGATACATTTATTGAAAATGGCAAAAATCTACGTTTTAATAATAAAAAAATTATATAATTGTATTGAAAAGTATTTCTGTAATAATATTCATGAATGAAAACATAAGGCATCAGCTCCACGCTGTGTCCCGCATATAGCATCATAGGCAAAACTAACCTAGTGTTAAGACACTCCGTTCCCCAAATTCCGCCGAGTTTTTTAAGGCATACTGAGTAGCGGAACTAAACGCCGAATTTTTGCCCGAACAAGTACAGTTAGTATTATTATTATACCTTTTCGAATTGACAATTCAATGTCTTAACCATTTCCATAAAAAAGTCGTAACATTAGCACCACCTCATAAACTGCTCAGAGGCACTCTATACGCTCGTAAATTATTTCATCACAAAATAAACGTATTTTCTCGTCAATTGTCTTCTAGTAGCAATATATTTTTATTTTTATTTTTCATATAAAACCTTTTTCTAGTATAATACCTGTGACATATACATAATATTCAAAGTTAAATATTTCCTATATGACAATGTAAGCTTACGACGAGATGTGACAGCGTAAAATAAGTCATAATTTAATTAATTTATGTACATTGGTTATGGTATGGCCTATTGTCGTCCATCGACTGTATTAAAGATCGAATTTGACAAATAAAAAATGAATATTGGATATTATTATATGAAGATTTAAATCATTAATACCGCTAGATGTTTGAAGTGTCTAATTAAGATCTGAAAAGTAGCTTTTGAGTCAATTTTTTTTATTGTAAGATATGGCACATGTTGTAAAGAAGTGAGTCAATTTCTTTTGTTCAAGTCTACATATTTTTTTTTATTGTAAATTTTATATTATCAATATATTTTACATGATATATATTTATTTTTATGGAGAAAGAAAGTCTTACATTGAGTGTAAAAAGCTTAAATCCAATGAAACTCTTTGTCTATTCGAGATACTTATATTAATATAGTGATATATAATGGTACAGAAGCTGATGTGGTGCAGGGGCACAAGGCTGTGACAGTAACCCGACGGTTATAGGTTCGATCCTCACTCGAGGAAATGGAAATATTATTTATTAATATTTTTCTTTCTACGCTCTGACGCCAAGGCAAAAAACTCGACGTTGAGCTCAGCCATTAAACACGCAATGCCTCGAAAAATTCAGCGGAAATTAGGGAACGGAGTGTTTTAACACCAGGTTTCCTCTGCCTACCCTGTTATATGCAGAATACACTGCAAAGCCGATTTTTTTAGTAATTTATTAACACGTATTTTTTGTATTTAACAAAAATTTTAAGATTTTTTAAATATACGTTATCATTTATATATATAAAAATACAATAATTCTATTATCTGAATGGAAGAAACAAAAAGTGCCTGAAACTGTTTTTCTGTTACAAGTTTAATTTTATTATGTTTATTTATAAATGTATCAATATATAGCTGCCAGTATCTATCGACAGTGCTGCCAACATAAAAGTAATTAGACAACTATTGCTTAATTGTTTATAATTATTCACAACATTGTAGGTACAAATAGATACATTAAATCTATAATTAATTTATTTAATTATTTTTTTGTATATTTTTATTTCCTGATATCTCCTGAAATCATTTTGTAATAATAATATCGTTTATATAGTGTGTTCTTTAGGTAGAGACATAATATATATACGAGTATGTATGTCATTTTACAGAACTTTTGCTACAATTTTGGGATTTATCACGACTTTCTTGTAGCCACAATATGTTTTCTATAAAATTATACAAATAAAGAATGTTTAGCTGCATAGGGTACAAAAAAATATAGGCTACACGAATAACTCAAAATTGTTTGGGAGTTAAATCAAAACCAAGACAGTATTTTATATAATATAAACAAATTTTAGTACTATTTTACATTTCGTAGCATTGAAATTATAATTAAAGCTTGGAAAGACACTAGCGCTACACAAACGTGTGTCGAAGTGTACACAACAATATGATATTTCAAGGAAGCGGTAGAGCCCGAGCCAACCTACAAATAACAGTCTTTGTCATCACTATCCTATTAACTTTAAAATAGATAAATGTTTAGTATAAATAAGATAGTAAATATTATAAATATATGCAGGTAATAAAATTATAATATAGATTTTCATATATTATTTATTTTATTAATATTTAGTTTTATATTTTGGGTATAAGTAATTGAATATTTAATTAAAGTGGTGAACACCGTCCACGACTATCGCACAAGCGTGCGGCTGTAAACGCGATGGTTCTGAGTTTTGACTCCCACTCAGGAGAGAGAAACATTTAATATTTTCATTTTCCTGGTTAAACGAGTTAAATCGCAGCGTTGAGTTCCGGCAACACGGCGAAAAGCGGGGAATGGAAGTATTTTTATGGAAACAGAGTCTCTTCACAATAGGTTCCCAGGTTCCCTCTGCCTACCCTGTTATATTTTGGATATAATCACAATTAACTGATACTCATTGATATAATTTACGATCTTAATGTACTTTCCTTCAGTAGGTAATCAATTTCATTTATTAATATTGTATCAATCTAATAATTTTCTTAGTATATTATATTCAATTGTATAAAAATATCTGAATAAAATAGTATTATAATATATTAAAATAGCTAACTATATAAACAATAAGTTAACATTATATATTATTTAAAATTTGTCATCAAAATGAATATTTCAGTCGAGATGCTCGCGCACTGTTGTCGATGCCAAATCTTTTCGACTAACGTTACCTACTGCCAACCGAATAGTATTGAAGTGATGCATACTGACCTTCTATTGTCTCGGGTGTGGAACATTTCTTTGTACACCCGGCCAAATGAATGGATCATATTGAAAATAAAAGCTAAATATAAGTCGAAGAAGCGCAATAATTCATTGATTTAAAATCTACGTATAGATAGGTTTGGTATTNTTGATTTAAAATCTACGTATAGATAGGTTTGGTATTTAAAAAAAATGAAAAAAAAAAAATATTAATATTATTGTTATCAATAATTACCATTCCTGTATAATAAATACGAATCACTTTAATAGACAAACAATAAATATGTATTTTTATAATAATAAAAATGTAACAATCTCGTAACACGTTCTTACAATACGTACTAGTAATATTAGCTAAATCCTAAGAACTACACTCTAATCTAAATGTAAAATGATAAAAATTAATAAAAAATATATGATTTTTTAAAGTGGTAAACTAGTATTTACGGTAGCTCTGTAAAATTTTCTTCAACCTGGAAAATCTGTCAAATTGCTTGTAATCTGATAATGTCATAATAAAAAAGGTATTTTGGCAAGTAAAAATTTAATAAATATACGAGATCAGTATAAACACTACGAGATCAGTGACGGTCCGTTTTATGTCTAACAGTGGACGGAGATAGGCTAATGACGATAGTCAGTTCTGCTTAATTCTTAGTTTATGGCGTTGAGTGCCAGTTAAGCACTAGTCACTTCACCAATGTCACATTGTATGGGAAACACACGAAGGAGATTTTATGGTAAAAAGAGATAATGTTACACAATAGGAGAATCTTTCATCTATAAAATGAAAAATCTATATTTACAATGTAAACAGTAATATTTTACAAATATTATAGTTTATAGTTTAATATTGTGTTCTTATTTTTAATATATTTACATAAAAATTTACACAGAGGAATAACACAAACATTAACCAACATTGAACATTAAGGGGACGGGGAACTTCATGAGGAAGGACATATAAGGGATGGATTAATTTAGGACAGGTGAGAAGGATGTGAGAAGGGGAACTGTCGTGGTCCCTGACCCTCCCGGCTCTGATCTTAGCTAGGTATCTATCAACAAATCAAATAGTAATGACAGTTCAAGTTTTTTTTAATCTTGCGCAAAAGTCACATCCGTCTGTTCTATTTTCAGCTACACATTAGTTAAAATATTATTTACTGAACGTTTGCATGTCATGATATAAAAATAGATTTAAATTATGTATTCGGAGACTTCTTTCAAGGTCGTAACATATACCTACAAGGAGTTTTTTTTTGTTTCTATATCGCGCACGGTAGGCAGCAAGGTAGACAAAGGGAACTTAGAGTTAAGTCACTCCGTTGCATTGCGTGATAGGTGGCGGAGCTTGCCTCGACTAGAGCAAAGAAATGAAAACATTAAATATTTAATTTACTAGGAACTCTACTATTAAATATTTATAATGTTATAAAAAATAATACTTCACTCTACCTAAAATAGCTAAAATAATTATAAGTTTAATAAAACTAGATGTGCTAAATACCTTTAAGCGACATAAGTATAAAAAACTGACGCATTGAGATTTTTAAATATAAGTCAAGGTTGTCGAAAATGTATAAATAATAAAATAGAGCTGCCCGTTTCCTCACTCATTTTAGCGGTATTATGTGAAATGCGCACATTTTTTCCTCTACGCATCTTTTGATAAAAAAAAATAATATCAGCTTCACGCTGTGTTAACACTCCGTTCCCCCACTTTCCGTCAAATTTTTCGAGGGTGCCAGAGAGAAGAAATGAATGAAAAAAAAGGAAAAAAAAATCAGCCACCTTTTGCTTGTATAGAGGCTATATTTTAATGTCAGCTATTTCACACCCACAGAAAATATCTATATTAACAGATTAAATCACTAGTAAAAATAATGAAAAATGTAGCAGCATTTTTTGGTATAACCCAAATAAAGTGATAAAATAAACACAGTACATCAATTAAAAAATAATAAGTTTAAAAAACTCAAAAACATGGTTTTGTGTTGTATATAACTTTTTTACATTGCAATATAT